>VZZY01024302.1:0-39879 GCA_013400335.1 Eurystomus gularis
GGGGTGCAGTCTGCTCCACAAGCTGGCACTGATGGTTTTTTGCCAAGAAAAGAAATTAAAAGATTCCCCCCCTGCCACCCCAACCACCTCCAGTCTGCTAGAGATGGGTGCAGTGAATCAACCACCCCCGGGAGAAACTTTTAGGGGGGTGAACAAAGGAAGCCAGGGTTAAGGGAAGGACCAGCTTTGGTCCAGGTGGTCCCGGAGAAGCCCTGGCTGGAGAAAGTCTCCAGCCCTGCGGGAGCCCTCCAGGCTCCTGCTCAGCCTGGGAGCCTCCGGGACCTTGGGCACCAGCCCAGAGAACTTCACTGCAGCCTCTCTGGGATAAGACTTGACCAACCTCATCCTTCTGCCTGCCTTCACGAAGTGTCACGTCCATGGAGATGGCCTTTTTGTTTGTTTGTTTCCACGCCTCCATCCTGCAGGTTTTGTCTCAAATACAGTCCTTGAAGGGGTGCGTGCCTCATGGGCAATGGCATCTCCAAATCCTGCAAGGAGAGCAGTCCCAGCCAGCCTCGAGGAGGTCTGTGGGATGCCACGTTGGCAGCTGGATTCCCCTTGCATCCCATTGCAGGGCTGGGCCGTACAAAGCAAGAGAGGATGTTACCAGCTGCACATTTCCTCCAGATTCCCTCTATTTTCACTGCAGTTTAGGAATTCACCAATAATCTCAGCCGTGATCCAAAGATGGGCAAAATTTCTCCGTGTCACCGCTGTGGGCTGCATCACTCATGGAGCCCAGCGCTCCCGGCCAAATTTCTCAGCGGGTCTCTGAAGTAATAAACTTTTTTAAGCTGGGGATGTCAGCGGCGTTGCTCGCAAGAGAACTACTCCATGTATCTGTTTTCTTTCAGAATGAAAAAGGCAAATGTTGACCCCACTATGAAACAGTTCCAAGGTATCTTTAGAAATACAAGGGGAGAAGAAAACCCCAAAGGAAACCCTTCCGATTTTAAACGCTTGCCATGCCCCACGATGTCCGCACCTTAAAAGTGTGTCAAGGGCTGTTTTGAGCCTCTTGCCCAGCTCTTTGCTCTTAGGTAGCTGGGGTGGTTCTTCCCTCCGACAGAAGGGTTGCTCCCAGAAGGATTTTAGGAGACAAACTGCCTCCCTCTCTGAGGCTACATAATTCCCACCGTGCACTCCCTTTGCTCCCGGCTACATGCGTGTTTCCTTCCATATGTAATCCCAGAGGGCCCTTCGCTTCCTGCTCTGCTCGGTTTAACCCTGCAGCTGCCCTGGTGCAGCCCTTTCTTGTCTTCACATGCAGGAGACTGGTCAGGAGCAGGATGGGAGGAGAGGACCAAGGAACAAAACTTCACTGTAGCCTTGGGCATGATGCAGCCTGTCCAAAAAGCTTGTCCTAAAGCTTGCTTTGGGCGTGCAGGTGGAATTTAAGCCCTGAGGATCTGCTGTTGGGAAGGTTTGCTGTGAGCAGCATGAAGGCAGAAGGGGGGGAAGGTCTGAGGACATGTTATAACCTCAGAGACAGGCGGAATGGGGTCCAAAGAGCTTTCAGGCATGGCATTTAGGACTGGTCAGTCTGCAGGTTTATCTCCAGAGCCCTCACTGGGTGCACCTACATTGTGATGAGATGCATTTACCTAATGCATGAACCTATTGGGATGGGGCTCGGCTGGGGGTAAGGAGGGGTCCACCACCTTCCTTAGCCCCAGCACTCCCCTGGCAGAGCTGTATAGGCAAAACTAAGTCGAACAGAGCTGACCAGACAGTGTTGGATCTTCTCAAGAGGCCCCTCTGACTTAGCTTGGTAGAAGCTCGTGTGCTCCATCTAGTGTTTAGAAAGCTGAGCATTTGGAGTCCCCAGAGAGGATGATCTCCGCTGTAAACTGACAGAGACAGCCCCTGGGTTGATGGGCAGCATCGTGAGAGGTGGCCCTTGGGCAGGAGAAACATCCAGGTCAAACCAGGGCAGAGGTTTGACCTGCTACTCTGAAGACAGAATCATAGAGTCTTTTGGGTTGGAAGGGACCTTAAAGATCCTCTAGTTCCACCCCCCCCGCCATGGGCAGGGACAGCTCCCATTAGACCACGTTGCTCAAAGCCCCATCCAACCTGGACTTGAACACTTCCAGTGATGGAGCATCCACAGCCTTCCTGGGCAACCTGTTCCAGTGTCTCACCACCCTCAGAATGAGGAATTTCTTCCTTATATGTAATCCAAGTGATCCCTCTTTTCAGTTTAAAGCCATGACCCTTTGTCCTGTCAAGATCGTATCGGAAGTAGCTTTTGCTTCCATTCCCTGGCCCCTCCTTAAATCCTTTACTGCACAGGAACATATGGTAATTTGGTAATTGCTTCAAAAGGAAGCTTTCATTCCAAATGCACAGGCTCTGCGTGCCAGAGTGCAGCCTGGACTCTTGAAGGTCAGCTGGTGCTCAGGGGAAAACCCACTGTGGCCTTGGGATCATTGCATCCCAAGGGTTGATGCAGATGCTCTGGCTGTCACTGGAGCCTGGGCATGGGTTTCACTGGAAGAGCCCCTGGGGTCTCTGAATGCTCCAGGAAGGGCTTTAATCATGCTGACATTGAGCTGTTTCTGCCCAGCAGGTCCTCAGAGGTGTTGGGTGCTGCTGAAGCCATGTGGATTATCGTGGTACTTGCTCTTTGTGGCCTCGCTGCAGCTGTGCCCTCGGAGGACAGGAAGCTGAGTGACAAGGCAACGACGCTGGCTGACCGCAGCACAACGCTGGCCTTCAACCTCTACCATGCCATGGCGAAAGACAAGAACATGGAGAACATCCTGCTGTCCCCCGTGGTTGTGGCCTCTTCCCTTGGCCTCGTGTCCCTTGGGGGTAAGGCCACAACTGCCTCCCAAGCCAAGGCAGTGCTCAGCGCAGACAAACTGAACGATGACTACGTGCACAGCGGGTTGTCCGAGCTCCTGAACGAGGTCAGCAACAGCACAGCCCGCAATGTCACTTGGAAGATTGGCAACCGCTTGTATGGCCCTGCCTCCATCAACTTTGCCGATGACTTTGTGAAGAACAGCAAGAAACACTACAACTATGAGCACTCCAAGATCAACTTCCGAGACAAGAGGAGCGCCCTGAAATCCATTAACGAGTGGGCAGCTCAGACCACAGATGGGAAACTCCCAGAGGTCACAAAAGACGTTGAGAAAACTGATGGGGCCCTCATCGTCAATGCCATGTTCTTCAAGCGTAAGTTCTACCTTTGGTTCTTGATACAAGTGACCCAAAACCTAGCCTGAGCCAATACAGAGCAGCCCTGTTGGGAAGGTGAACAACTCCTAGGCCCACTGGAGGGACTGTCTTTTTGGGAGCAAGTAGTTAGGAACTGTGCATGAAATTACCACCCATTCCTGCTGCCCAGAGGGGCTGTGGAGTCTCCTTTTCTGGAGACTTTCAAAACCAACCTGGACTTGATGCTGGGCAACCTGCTCTGGGTGACCCTGCCTTAGCAGGGGTGTTGGATGAAACGATCCCCAGAGGCCCCTTCTAACCCCTACCATGCTGTGATTCCCTTTTCTTACAAGCTGAATTTCTCTCTCCTGTAGCTCACTGGGATGAGAAGTTCCATCACAAGATGGTGGACAACCGTGGCTTCATGGTGACCCGTTCCTACACTGTGGGAGTTCCCATGATGCATCGCACAGGTAAGTTGCAAACCTTCTGCCCCATGTCAAGACCAACTACAGTCACCCTTTCTGCTGCTCCATTGCCCCATTTTCCACCATCTGCTTCCAAGATTGTTTTGCTACATGGTCAGTGAGTGAGAGAACAAAGCAGAGAGAGCTCGTTCTGCTGATTCAGTCTCTGTAAGCAGAGAGAATCCACATTTCCTATTGGGTGCTTGCTGTTAGGATTAAATCCCAGCTCATCATGCAAACAAGAGCCACGGTTTTGAGTGGTTGCCAACTCCAACAATGCTGGGCCGGTTCCCAGAACAGCATTTGAACTCGCCTCCCTCGCTGGTCAGGGCAGGTCCAGGGTGCATTCATGAGGTTGTGGGTAACTTTGCCTCTGCTCCACATCTCACCATTTCCTCCATCTGATTTTAAGGTCTCTACAATTATTATGATGATGAGACAGAGAAGCTCCAGGTGGTAGAGATGCCACTTGCTCACAAGCTTTCCAGCATGATCTTCATCATGCCTAACCATGTGGAGCCTCTGGAGAGGGTTGAGAAACTGCTGAACAGGGAGCAGCTAAAGACCTGGGCTGGCAAGATGAAGAAGAGATCAGTGGCCATCTCACTGCCTAAAGTTGTCCTGGAAGTCAGCCACGACCTTCAGGTAAAGAAGGTCCTTAAAACAGCTGGGAGGGGGGGAAGGAAGATAATGGGAGGATGGGTTATCTGTGCCTGTCCTCCTTTCTCCAGCAGCTGGTCTAACCATGGCTGGAAAGCACTGTGTCATCTCTGGGAGGGTGGCTGACCTCTTTTTCTCCTCGTAGAAACACTTGGCTGACCTGGGCCTGACAGAAGCCATTGACAAAACCAAGGCTGACTTGTCGAAGATCTCTGGCAAGAAAGACCTATACCTGTCCAACGTCTTCCATGCTGCTGCTCTTGAATGGGACACGGAAGGGAACCCCTATGATGCTGACATCTATGGCCGAGAAGAGATGAGGAACCCCAAGCTCTTCTACGCTGACCACCCCTTCATCTTCATGATCAAGGACAGTAAAACCAACTCCATTCTCTTCATCGGCAGGCTCGTGAGGCCCAAAGGGGACAAGATGCGTGATGAGTTGTAGTTGGGTTTGGGGGTTTTTTTTTGTTCTTTTTTTTTTCCAGAGCTTTGGTTTGTGTGTTTTTTTAGTGGGAGATTTCAAAAAAGGGGAAACACTATTTTGTATCCTTCTCGAACGATGGGTGCTATTCAGACCAGGGTGCATTGTGACAAGAAACCAGCATACACTTTACCTCACCCCAAGATACTTGCACAAACCCACCTCCAGAGAGGAACAGGGGAGCCTGGCACAAGAGGGTCACCGGGAGTGGAAGGGAAGTGGTGTGGAAGTGGCGCGCCCTGTCTCAGCTACCGGCATCCTCAACTGAAATACTCAAGCTGATGCCTGGCTCCTCCCTGCACTAGTTAAGCCTCCTGCTAAGAACCTTGCTGCTGCCATCAGCCCTGCAAGGCACAAGGCCTCCACCCTTCCATCCCAAATGCTTCTGCACATTTATTTAGCTCTGGCACTCGCTTTTCTCACCCTTCGATGCTACGCAGCACCACACCAGAGCTGCTCTGCTCGCTTTGCAGTTGTTCCTTGCTTCTCTCCTCTACTTTCAGCAGTACGTAAGAGCACAAAGGGCTAATTCTGTGGTCCAGCCCCCATGACAGCGTGTGAGAATGGAGATTGTATGGCGTTGTGTCCTTCTGTCCTGCCTAACCCTGCTCCAAGTGACTGTTAGGTGCTTCAACTGCAGAAGGTCATCAGCTTCTTAGGTAGCAGACTTGCTGCAAAGCCAAGTGCAGCTTTGCTCGACACTTCACAGAGAACTAAGTGGCTTAGGGGTGTCAAAGAGCAGGTGGGCTTCCAGAAAGAGAAACCTGGCAGGGCAAACCCCAGCATCAGTACAGTCCCTTCAGCACTCTTGCATGACAGAAATGGCTGCGCTCCACCCCTCTGGGGATCGCGAAGAGGGCTCTTGGGCCAACACTTATAATTCAACATCCTGTACCAGCCAAAGAGAGCAACTCCACTTCTCTTGGTGCTTCTGCGTCAGCACATAGGGCTGGGAAAGAGACAAGTCACCACCATGAAGGTTCTCCCAGCGTTGGTAGCTATCAGCTCCTGGAGCAGGCCAAGGGAGTCCTGCTGGCTTCTCACAGGGAGGTGGATCGAGTTGACTCGCACTTTCTTGCTTAGATATAAAGCTTTAGAGCTGCCGCTACCTGGCTTCCTAATGACCCTTTTCTGAAGCTCCTCTCCTCCATGGTATTTTAGCTCCTTGTTGGCCGACCAGGATAAGGGCACACTGAAAAACAAATGTATTTATCATTAGACTCATATTTGTGTCTGATAATGAGCACGTTCCCACAGCCTGCTCCAGCCTAGACTTGGAGGCTCTTCCTGTCTTCTCCTTTTTAAGGGGTATGTCAGGTTAATGCTGAGAATCAACTGATAGGATCCCGTGAGCATTGAAGCATGTGTCAGGTGAGCCTTGGTGAGCGCGGAAAGACATGACAAAGCCAGTGAGGACAAGATCATTGAGAAAAAGCTGTACCTTGCAGTCTAAGTTCTGGATTACTGGAGTTCTTTGAAAGCAGCACGGACCATGCCTGCATCGTGCTCTGTTTTTCTTTGCCTGCCAATGTGCTCTGCTCTCAGGTTGCTCCATGGAAGCCCAATACTGCATTTTTTCAGACCCTACACAGACTATTTTCACTTATTTATTAAGTTACAACTACAAAGAGTCTATTAGGTGCTTCCCAAAGCTCCAGCAGCTGCTGGCCCAAGTCTGACCTGGCTGTGCCTTCTCCAGCTTCGTGAGGTTACACCGATAAGCTCATCTGCCTGAATTCCTAGAAGCCTCTTCCCAGATCATACTTCCAGGTGCTTTCCCCAATGCATTGGGAGGAAGGAGGTGATCCACAAGGATGTTCCCAAGTGCAGAGGAAGCCCAAAGCGCAGTGTGTGTGCCAGATGTGACCTGATGACGCAGCGTACTGAGACTCCTGCGCTGCAGCACGTTCTGGAGGATGAGGAGTGGGTAAAAGGGGGTGGGCAAGGTGAGAACACTGTGGGACGTTGTGAATCATTTGCATCGTGTGGATGCAGGCATCTGGTGGCTTTTGTTGTCCTTGTACCACACAATGACAGTTGTATAATTTTGCAATAAAAGTTTTTCAATGAACCTCTGGCAACCGCAGTCACTTGCAGGGTTTGGGTGGAGAAAAATACTCCTAAAAGAACTTAGAGAGGTTCTTTGTCATCTGTAAATCCAACACCTTTCTTAACCCATGAGGTTCAAGAAGGCCGAGTGCAAGGTCCTGAACCTGGGGCAGGGCAGACCCCTGCATCAGTACAGGCTGGGGGTGAAGGGAAGCAGAGCAGCCCTGGGAAGAAGGATTTGGGGGTGCTGGGGGGTGAGAAGCCAGAGATGAGCTGGCAACGTGCGCTCACAGCCCAGAAGCCAATGTCCTCCTGGGCTGCATCCCCAGCAGCGTGGGCAGCAGGGCGAGGGAGGGGATCCTGCCCCTCTGCTGCGCTCTGGGGAGACCCCCCTGCAGTGCTGGGGCAGCTCTGGAGTCCTCAGCACAGCAGAGACATGGACCTGGTGGAGTGGGGCCAGAGGAGGCCACAGCAATGATGGGAGGGCTGGAAGCCCTCTGCTGGGAGGCCAGGCTGAGAGAGTTGGGCTTGTTCAGATTCTCTATGAAGTGACAAAGTTGGTCTGCCACCCCTTTTTTTTCCCCCGGATTATTTTCTTCCAAATCAAAATTTATATTAAAAAAAATGAAAACTTAATTTTGGAATTACTGTAACACTTAACACACAGTGACTTTTTATCAGCCTCTCCCCTGAAAGATGTGCAGAGAGACCTGAAATTGGGCTCACTCTGACACTGTGAGAAGACACATCTACTTCTGACAGACTTCTTCAGCTTCCCAGCCAGCACCAGGTCTGCCAGGGAAGCTGGGAACAGGAAGCTAGAGCTCACACACCCACACGCTGCCAGCCAGACCAGTTCCTGACACTGCTCAGTTGGAAATTCCAGTTCCCAAGTTCTTCTCTGTCTAGCTCCTGCAGAGAAGCTCCCTGAAAATGGAAATTGGGATGTAAAAGCTGTTCCTAAGCAGCAAATTTTCATAGAATCATAAAATAGTTTGGGTTGGAAGGGACCTCAAAGATCATCTAGTTCCAACCCCCCTGCCATGGGCAGGGACACTTCCCACTAGGCTGCATTACTCAAGGCCCCATCCAACCTGGCCTTGAACACCTCCAGGGATGGAGCATCCACAACTTCCCTTGGCAACCTGTTCCAGTGTCTCACCTCCCTCAGAGGGAAGAACTTCTTCCTAATTTCCAATCTAAATCCCCTCTCTTCCAGTTTGAAGCCATCACCCCTTGCCCTATCACTACAAGCCCTTGTAAAAAGTTCCTCCCCAGCCTTCTTGTAGGCCCTCTTGAGATACTGAAAGACCGCAATAAAGTCTCCCCAGAGGATTGTCTTCTCCAGGCTGAACAAGCCCAACTCTCTCAGCCTGTCTTTGTAGGTGTTCCAGCCCTCTGATCATCTTCATGGCCCTCCTCTGGACCCTTTCCAAGATGTTTACATCCCTCTTGTGCTGAGGGCTCCAGAGGTGGAGCAGTGCTCCAGGTGTGGTCTCAGCAGAGTAGAGGGGGAGAATCACCTTCCTTGACCTGCTGCCCGCATTTCTTTTGATGCGGCCCAGGACACAGTTGGGGCTTTCTGAGCCACACCTGCACGTTGCTGGTTCCTGTTGAGCTTTTCATCAACCAGCACCCTCAAGTCTAAAGATTTCGCAAATTTGTGGTTTTGTTCATGCAACAAATGGGTTCTGAATTTCTCACCATTTGAACAAAGCAAAGCCTTGAGCTTGTGAACAACAACATGGTATCTTATACATGCATAAATCCCTCCCCATTAGTGCACCAGACTTTGACAGACCAGGAATTTCTGCCTGAATCTTGCCCAAATGCTCACTCTCCCTGCGCCAGCTACACAGCTTTGGCTTGACAGCAGCCAGTGAGAAGAGCATCAAAAGTAGTTCACGCAGTAAAGGAACAGAAGTGAAAACACAATTCTGCCTACAGACCTTGCACTTCAACAGCGTTAAGTAGCCTTGTCATCTATAGAATCATAGAATGGAATCATAGATTCACTTTGGTTGGAAGAGACCTTGAAGATCATCAAGCCCAAACATTAACCCAGCACTGCCAGGACACCACTAAACCATGGCCCTCAGCACCACATCTACATGGTTTTGAAACCCCTCCAGGGATGGAGACTCCACCAGTGCCCTGAGCAGCCTGGGACAGGCCTTGATGCTTGCCATGAAGAAATTGTTCCGCATGTCCAACCTAAACCTCCCCTGGTGCAACTTGAGGCAGTTTCCTCTTGTCCTGTCACTTGTTCCTTGGGAGAAGAGACTGACCCCACCTGCCTCCAACCTCTTTGCAGGGAGTTGTGGAGAGCAAGATCTCCCCNGTGCTGAAACAAACCAGGATGCTGGTGGCCTTCTTGGCCACCTGGGCACACACTGGCTCATCTCCAGCCACCTATCAACCAACACCCCCAGGTCCTTTTCTGCTGGGCACTTTGCAGCCACTCTTCCCCCAGCCTGGAGCATTGCAAGGGGTTGTAGTGACCCAAGTGTAGGACCCAGCCCTTGGCCTTCTTGAATCTCATCCCATTGGCCTTGGCCCATTGTCCAGCCTGGCCACGCGCATCTGTATTAACAACTTCATGATCTACCTCTTATCCTACAGCTCATTAAAGCCCACTGAAAGAAGACCAAGTGTGTAACTAGTGTGTAAATACCTAGTTAGCAGTTTGCCTCACTCCACATCTCCACCAACATAACCCTAACAGGAGTCATAATGTTCCTATATGGTCTATAGCCCTGAGAGTCACATAGTGAACATCTTCTCAGCAACAAATGGATGGAGAGGTGAAAAAGAACATTATTTAGAAAGATACAGTAATACCCCAGTTGAAGCCAGAAAGGTCTAAGCTACTGGAACTGATCTGGACCTTGTCAGGAAAGCTCCCCCTCCTGGAAACCTCAGAGAAAGGGACTGCTATGTAACTGGAGTTACCAGTATTACTCCAGTGATCAGTAGAGCTCCAGCTCTACCTAGAAACCCGCATTTAGTCCCCGCTTTGTTTAGCCCAGGATCTGTTAACTTCACTCCAAAAGGAAGTGGAAGCTGGAAGAAACGCAGCAGAATTCCTTCCGTACCAGAGGCGGGAGCAAGGCATTCCCGGAATACATCCTGCAAAAAGAAATCACCTCTGCAAATGCTGTCTTTTGTGATTTTATTAAGAGATGTTTTCAGGACAGCCAAACTTCTGGTTGCAGATGTTAAAAACCCTACAAAGAAAAACAAAACACCGAGTGAGATGGTGGCAAAACCATTTTCCATAACCATTCTCCAACCCAGGACACAAAACAAACAGGGTCCAGGTTTTCCAATTAAATGGCATCTTTCACTTCCTGCGTTGTGGCCAATGATTCCCCTTTTCCCCACAGGAGCCCATCTTGCTGGTCAGATTCTCTGGTTTCACTGTGGCCCTGCGAACCCCCACCTTGGTTCACACAGGGCCAGCTTCAGTCAGAGAACGCCCCCACCCAGATGTCACCAGTGGCTCAGAAGTCTTTCAAGCTACCAACTGCTGTCTTAGAAGCTACTCATTCAGGGAGACAGGATTTCAAACCTTTGGTTCATTACTGGGTCCAGTTATCGGCTCCCCAGTTTGACACAAGAAACTACTGAAGAGAGTCCAGTGGAGACCTATGAAGGTGATGAGGGGACGGGAGCATCTCTGAGGAGACAAGGCTGAGAGCCCTGAGGCTGCTTAGCTGAGGAAGACTCAGAGGGGATCTGATCAATGCTGATCAATAGCTAAAGGGCAGGGGCAAGAGGATGGGGCCAGACTCTTGTCAGTGGTGCCCAGCAACGGGCATCAACTGGAACCCAGGAGGTTCCACCTGACCAGGAGGAGAAACTTCTCTGTTGTAAGGGTGCCACAGCCTGGCCCAGGCTGCCCAGAGAGGTTGTGGAGTCTCCTCCTCTGGAGAGATCGCAAACCTGCCTGGTCACCCTGCTTTGGGTGACCCTGCTGGAGCAGGGGGGTTGGATGAGATGATCTCCAGAGGTCCCTTCCAACCCATGTCATCCCATGATTTTGTCATTTATTTACAAAACTAGCCTACACATTGTGCTCCACATTACGACCTTCTACATCTATCCCAAACTGAATCGCACGGCAGGGGGGTATCTAAGGAACATAAACCCTGCGCTGGCAGCTGCACGCTGGTTGCAGGTGGTACAATGTGGTAACACCCAAGGCACTGAACCCTTCTCAGACAAATGCCTCCAAGTCACTCAAACTGTGATCCAAGGGCCTCAAATCCATGCTGCAGAACACAGCACAAAACAGGGCACTTGGACAAGGATGTTCCCTCTCAGACTCGTCATCTCTTCTTTACTGAAGGTTGTTGGTAGCCGGTTTGATGTGTGCCCTAAACCGTGTCCACTTCATCCAGGGCAACTCTCTAAACCCAACCAGATGATCATGCACCTGGTACAACACAGCAGCTTTTTTTCCCATGTATCCCAGGTTTTTTGGTGACGCTGACACCTTTTCCGCAAGGATTGTCCCGGCACTTGCAGGCACTCACCCCTCAGGCAGTGGGAACCGGCTGAGGCATGGCTGGCTGTTCTGGTTTGCCACCTTTCTGCTCTGAAATGGGGGTGGTGGGCAAGATCTCTTCTTTGGGTTCCACAATGCTGACGTGGTCTGGCAGAGGCTTTTTGGGGCCAATCTTTCCACTTGGGTCCCAGGGCAGCATAATCTTTACTTTAATGCCCAGTACTCCTGCAAAGAGCGACAGGACAACACAGACACGCTCATTTGATGCAAAATATCAAGCACACATTGGGTAAGGACAAGCCCCAAGGTTACAAAATGTCCTATCTGCACTAAAACCATATCCCGACACCACTGAAGGTGCACAATAATGAGCACAAATGTGCAACAGCTTAAAAAATCCAATTACTGGGAATTTACAGCAGCATATGTACCTTTATCAAATTCATCGCCTTTGCTAACCGCAGCCTGGGGCTATGATGACAACATGCTATATCCTTACAATGTGCCAACACTAGTTTTAAACCTTCCTGGGTTAATTTGGTTCGCTTTCCTAGGAAATCACCCTGGATTTCTTGAATCCCTTCTCAGACAAATGCCTCATAATCATCCAATGAGCAAGGACATCCCGGCCAAAGCAGCCTGAGCACAGCACCACAGAACATGGCACCGAACAGGCTGCGATGACACAAGGACATCCCTTCTGACTCGTCATCGTATCATCACTGAAGGGAAGGTGGAAAAGAGCTTTGTCCATACTGGTAGCCCTGTATCAAGGCATTCTGCAATTAAGTAACCCAATTAAGATGCAGAAGTCATTTTTGTTTTACTGGGGGAAGGACAAGCGTAAGCAGGCTTGGCTGGTTTAGTTGGGAAGACTTGCCAGGGCACAGCTATGGGGGAAAAACATCTGACACTTGTGTTTTCATGGGTCTTGTAGCACCTCTGGTCTGTCAGCATACCCCCCAGAGACAAGAAAGCCAGAATCCAAACAGCTCTTCAACTCAAGTCAGTATTTACTTCATTTTTAAGTTGTTCTGCTACCGACCTCAGGCCACAGGACACCAGTGAGAGAATCTGGAAAATCTAAAGCCCCGTTCTCAACTGTAAGTTGAGAAAAGCAGATGACCTGGGATGACTACACAGAATTCCGCAGTATGCTGAAGGCCCCTTCTTCATGTCCCATTTCTGTACGCAAATGCAAATAAAGTTCTACTTCAGACATAACGTGCAAACTCGACAACAAGAGCTGAGTTGTGAAAGCCCAAGAAAACAACAGATTTCCAGAGTCACAACTTCAGGAGCACAACTGAACCACTCTGCAAGACCAGTGGGGCATCCAAATCATGAGTTACAACCCTAGAGGTGACAGAGGGAAGCCTCCAACCTGTAGGTGCTGCATGCCAGGAGCTGCGATCTGAAGCACTGAGGGAAGAAACCAGAGCTGCAAAGGGATCCACACCCCAGGCACTCACCTTGCCGGAGAAGGACGTGACGCACGGCTGTGTCAACGTAGTAATTCACTGGGTCTCCGCTATGGATCATCAAGCCATCCACAAACTTCATGGATTTGGCACGCTGACCTCGGAGTTTGCCGGACACAACCACCTCGCAACCCTTGGCGCCGCTCTCCATGATGAAGCGGAGGACACCATAGCAGGCTCTGCAGGGAGAGAGCACCAACAGCCACGGCGTTACTCCTGCTCTGCCAAATCCATGCTGCAGAGGCATATACCCCAATTTCAAGCACAATCACACTTCTCCTGTCTGTAAAAATCCTTCTGAACACATACCCGTGCAACCAAAGCAGCAAAAATCTTCACACCACCTCAGCACCGTCAAACCCAGCCTAAGAAAACTCTTTCGAGTCATTACGGTCCTCGTAAGGTTCTGGGAGCAGTGACAAACGTTTTTTGTGACACAAAAGCAGCTCCAGAGCTGAAGGTGACGAACACATCCATCTCAGGAGCACAGCTCCCCATCCCTTCTCAGACAAATGCCTCTAAATCGTTCAATGGTGACAGGAGGCCCCCGCTGAAGAACCACACGCAGCATCACAGAACGTGACACTGCAGAGGCACCGCAACAGGAGCCACCCGCTTCTGACTCGTCATCTTATCATCACTGAAGGGATCTGAGAAGCCAAGGCCACCGTGTTTTACTCCTCCACTTGCTTCTTCACAAAGAAATAAACCCAAACTTTACACGTGCCAGCCAGAAAACTTGTAATTTACTTCTGAAATATTATTTAGCGATTAATACCAAAAATAACTGCTTACTAAACAAAAAGCTGGTATACAGCAGGATTATAAAAAACACGAACTTCCTTCTCCAAGTGCACCATTACTAAGTTAAATTTTCAAACTCCAGAGAAGTTAGCAAGGAGTTTTTTGCGAAATAAGTCTTTGAATCCCACACTTCCTCGCTGCACCATCACATTTGACCGGCTCTACTCACCGCCGCACTGCTAAACCTCCCAGAAGCTTGTACCGCAGGGACTCTGCCTGGGCAATTGCACACAGACCTCTCGTGGCCACCTTCTCGGCATAGAGCTATAAAGGAGAAGAGGTAAACTCAGAAACAGGGCTATATTTCAAGATTTTAACAGAACACGGGAGCTTCACACTACTCCACGCCCCATCCTCTACACCCATGTCTGTCGGTCCTTCCACACTGACATGCAGAAGCTTTATTTTACATGTAGTATCCTTGGATGCTACATGTCCTTAACTCTGTTGGTGCATGTCTCCTACTCCTGACGACACTCCACTGAAAGCCAGGAGACTATTAAAGCATCCACGGAGCAGGCTTAAAGAACTGCTGCTCCCAACAGCCCCAAAGTATCACGGAAAGAGGCATCCATAGTCACAAGAGACACGGTTTTTACAACACAGTTACATTAAGTCTGTTTAAGTATTATAATTGAATCTAAGAAAAGGTTTGATTTTTGAAAGCTGGGAGAGTAAGGTCTATTAAATCCAACATCTCCAGGAGACCAATGTCTGATCCTTCTTAAGAAGCAGACATTCAAAATCATGCCCACCACATTCCCAGAGCTGGCAAATCATGACGTGCTCTGTGAGGGTTTGTGCCATTCAGTGTTTAAGCATTTGCTGGAGATAATCAGTGATTTTCACTGTATAATGGGATCCAGCAACACTGGCCAAGCAGGAATACATGTGAGCACCACCCCAGGCCCTGATTTGTTTTAGACCAAAGTACTCCTAAGGGCACCAGATTTCAAACATTAAAAGACTGGGAATTACTGGTGTATCACTTTACTGCCTATTCGGCATCACACTCAAAAATGTCAAAGATCCCTCTGCACCGAAACAGTTTATCTGTAAGGACAGAAGCACTAGGAATTCAGCAAGGTTAGTGGTAACACGCAAATAACAAACATGCTGTTAGACTATGTGGTTGGACTTGATCTTAAAGGTCTTCTCCAACCTAAATGATTTTATGATTCTCACATCAATATCAGAACAGCAATGTTCTCTATAAAATATTTACAGGTAAGTTTAAAAAGCTTTATTTTCAGCCTCCCTGTTGGGTGCTGCCACTTCAGCTGGTTTTCCTAAAACACCACAAAGAGCAAAGCATTTTGTTATTTCGGTGTTTTGTAGGAACAAGTAAAACAGGCCCCAAGTTCTCTTCAAGACAAACCACCTGTCTATTTCCACCATCCAGACACTGCACATCCCACTAACTGCTGTTTTAATCAGGACACTTTTACCTCAACGCTTCCCTCAGGGAATCCAAACCTCTTCTGCACAACAGCTGTCAGCTCCCGGATGCGTCTTCCCTTCTCGCCCAGGACATTCTGAGTTCTGGAAAAACACCAGTACAGTACGAGTGAGAAAACTGTCTCCAGGTCTGAGCCTGTAACTATCCCAAAGAGCTTCCAGACTGAGCAGTCCCAGGGTTGGAACACTGCTATGTCACTAAAGATCACCTCAGGATCTCTTTCCCAGGTAACATCCCTTAATAATATTTACCACTTCAAGCTTCAGCCTGCAGCCGCATCCCTGAGAGCCTTGCACAGCACCCATGAGTCAACAGCAGGAGCATCTCAGTTACCTGGTGGCAAGTATGATAATCTCAGTCCTGGTGGGAGTCACCCGGACTTCTACTCCAGAGTAGCCATCTTCAGCGAGTTCACGAGTCAGAAACTCGTTCAGCTCAGCTTTGAAGATACCGTCAGCGACAAACTGAAAAACAAATGGACGAAGTCAAGCTCTGTTCAAGTGCTTCAAGCCTGAACACAAAATTTTCCATATTCTGAGCCTGGGGGCAACTGATTGCTGGGACCATCCTGCAGACTGGAAAGCTCTTCCCCCACACAGAGGAAGCAGCAGTGGGAAGAAATACACTCATCTCCCCTGAACTTCCCAGAGACACAGAATCCCAGCACGGCAGGAGTTGGAAGGGGCCTCTTGAGGGTCACCCAGAGAAGGGTGCCCAGGATCAAGTCCAGTCAGGTTTGGAATCTCTCCAGATGAGACTCCACAGCCTCTCTAGGCAGCCTAGGCCAGTGCTCCATCATCCTCACAGGAAATTTTTCCTCGTGTTCTGATGGAACCTCCTGGGTTCTAGTTTGTGCCTGCTGCCCCTTGTCCTGTCACTGAGCACCACTGAAAAGAGGTTCACTGAAAAGACAATTCACTTCTCGCAGAAGCCTACACCACAGCCTGATCCACACCTCGCCTCAGCCACACTTCATGCTGCAATCGTAACTCGCTGCTATGTCTTGCAGTGGTACTTTGATATGACATGAATTTACGTTAAACAATTAGAGGGATCACATCCCTCTACTAGCCTTGCTGCCAGGGATCCCATTTCCAACCTGACAGTGCACAGGCCCCAAGCCTTCCTCCCTCTCCCAGAGAGGCCGAGCCCTGCACCCTCCCGACCCCTCTGACCCACAGAACCAGCGAGTCACTAAACTTTTCCAACTGGAAAAAGAAAAAGAAGAAAAACCCAAACAAGCTCCTCAGCTTCCGCACCCCCCCACCACAACTGCCCGCGCCACCCCCGCGCACACAAGCCTGTGCAGAGCCGTGTGAGGGGAATCACGGCTCTTCCCCCACCACTGAAGCCGCGCAAGGGCCCCCCCCACACGCTCCCTCGCCCCAGGCCTCCCGCCGCCATGTTCCCCGCGGGGCCGCCCAGCCGCATCCGCCGCCATCCTCCCGCATCCGCCGCCATCCCCTAGCCGCCGCCCCGCTCCGGCGAGGCCCGGGGCCGCCCTCGGCTGGACCCCGCCAGGATGGAGGAGCCCCGCGGTCAGAGCGAGCCGGGCAGGGCCGCCTCACCTTGCGCTTCTTGGAGATCTGCACCGCCATCTTGAGCCGGCCGGAAAGGAGAGAGCGGCGGCCGCCGGGAGGGCTATATCCGCCTTCCGCCGCTCCCCATTGGGCAGCGGCGGTCACGTGGGGCAGCGGGCGGGGGCTGACGGGAAATAGAGTCTTCGCTGGGCGCCGCCATGTTGGGAAGGCCGGGCCCTGCCGCGATCAGCGGGGATGCCGCCCGGCCGGGCTGCTGTGAATGCCCGCAGTCGGTATTAAACCGGCAACAAAACCGGTGTGAACGGGCACGGGAGGGGGCAGCGGGATCAGCCGCTCCCAGTTGGTTGCTGAAGGCCCCGCTCTGGGGGCAGCCGTATGCTACTGGCAGGCCCAGTGAGTGGTGGGAATGGAGTTAACTTCAGCTGGTGGCTGGTCACAAGGGGTGTCCCTAGGCCTCAGTACTGCGGTTAATTCTCTTTAATATATCTGTCAGTGATCTGGCTGAGGGAATTGAGGTACCTTCGGTGAGTTTACAGATTACACCAAGTTGAGCAGGAGTGTTGATGTGCTGGATGCTCTGCAGAGGGGTCTGGCCAGAGCTGGATCAATGGGCCGAGTCCAGTGGGATGAGATTCAAAAAAGCCAAGTGCCGGGTTAAAGGTCTGGATCACAACAACCCACATCAATGCTACAGGCTGGTGAAACAGTGATTGGAAACTGCTTGGCGGAAAAGGACCTGGGGGTGTTGGTCAGCAGCCAGCTGAAGATGAGCCAGCATGTGCCCAAGTGGTCAAGAAGGCCACCAGCATCCTGGCTTGGATCAGCAGTAGTGTGGCCAGCAGGACTAGGGCAGGGATTGTCCCCCAGGACTAGGGCAAGGATTGTCCCCCAGGACTGGGCACTGGGGAGGCTGCCCCTCGAATTCTGGGTTCGGTTTGGGGCCCCTCACTCCAAGAAGGACCTTGAAGGGCTGGAGTGCGTCCAGAGAAGGCAACAAAGCTGGGGAAGTGTCTAGAGCACAAATCTTGTGAGAAGCGGCTGAGGGACCTGGGGTTGTTGAGCCTGGAGAAAAGGATGCTCAGGGGAGACCTTCTTGGTCTCGACGACTCCCTGAAAGGAGATTGTAGTCAATGTCAACAACAGTTGGACTTGATGATCTTAAAGGTCTTTACGAACCTGAATGATTCTAAAAACACAGTCTCCTTGTAGCGCTGCACCAGCCACCCCAGGGATGAAGGGAGTGCAGCTCAATGGCTGGTGGGAAGTGAGGGGAGCAGCAGCACCTGCTTCTGTTGTTTTAACCTTTTTTTCTTTTTTAGGCAGTAACAGATGAAGGAAAAAGGTGTGAAAATCATACACAAGCTTTTTGGTTATTTGCAGGGAAACATCAAGAGTCTTTGCTGCCAGAGAATTCTGTACTGTTATAGAATCATAGAATTGTTGTGGTTGGAAAAGACCTTCAAGATCATCGAGTCCAGCCTCTAACTCAGCACTGCCAGGTCACCACTAAACCATGTCCCTCAGCACCACATCTCCATGGCTTTGAAACCCCTCCAGGGACAGGGGCTCCACCACTGCCCTGGGCAGCCTCGGACAGGCCTTGACAATGCTTTCCAGGAAGAAATTGCTCCTCATGTCCAACCTAAACCTTCTCTGGTGCACCTTGAGGCGCTTTCCTCTTGTCCTGTGGCTTGTTCCTTGGAAGAGGAGACTGAGCCCCACCTGGTTCCGACCTCCTTAGGATTTTAGGGGATTACGGGGGCTTGGTTTTGCCATTTCAATTAGAAATTATAATAATGAGTAGAATTGATACATTAAAATATCTACATGCTGGTGGGTAAACACAGTCTCTTTGGGGAGGTCAGCAAAGGGAAGCCTGGGAGCACCTCTGTATGAAGTATGCTGTGCAGGTTGGGCCTCAACCTGAGCAAAATAAAATGTGGTTCAGATCTACCAACCCAAAAAAGCTTGGAGATGTGGGATGGGCAGAGTCTGTCTATTTGCGGTCATAGAATCACAAACATTTAGGTTGGAAAAGACCTCTAGGATCATCTAGTCCAGGGGTCCTCAAACTTTTTAAACAGGGGGCTGGTTCACTGTCCCTCAGACACTGTCGGGGGCCGGACTGTAGTTTGGAAAAAAATGAACGAATTCCTATGCACACTGCACATATTTTATTTGTAGTAGTGCACAAAAAACCAGGAAAAAGAATGCCATATCCGGCCTGCGGGCCGTAGTTTGAGGACCCCTGATCTAGTCCAACCTTTGTCCAGCATCTCCCTAAGCCCTAGACCATGTCTTAAAGCGCCACATCTACCTGGTGGGCCCTCCCACCAAGAGCAGGTGAAGGCAGTGGGAGCTGTGCGTTTGCTGCAAACAGGTCCATCATGTTCTCAGTTTTCTTTGGGCTTTTGGCTACAGAAGGAAACTCTGGGCCAGGGTTTTTTTCTGAGTCGGTGTGGCTGCTCTTTTGTTGGTAGGTCACTGACTGGAGGATTGCAGGTTAGGGCCAGCAGTGGTTCGAAATTACACAGCTGATGGCCCTTGTGTCCCCACCAAGAGGCATTGCCACAGGCTGGTCTGCCTGGCAGCCACCTCCCATACTGCCTCTACTTTTGGGTTGGACTGATCAGATCATGCAAAGCTGATGAGCAAAGAGGAGGTCCCCATAAACACCCCATAAATCAGCACCACTCTGGGAACAGCAAGGTGGAGAAGGCATCTCTGCTCTGTAGGTGGACCAGCCTTGAAGGGATGACAGAGTGGAGTGGGAGCTCTGCCACCCACTCTAAATCCACCTGGGAGTGTGGGTGAGGATGTCTGGCATGGCCCAGCCCTCGTCCAGCGGTTTAAGTTCTCTCCCAAACAAGGCAGGCGCCTCCAGACCCCTGTTGAGGCCTGGCCTGTGCTAACTCGATGCCTAAACCCCACCAGGGCCATGTTAACAGCGTCACTGAGCCAACGATGGTGTTTTGGAGCTCGTGTTTCTCAGCGCCGGTTTGCTGCCTCATTGAGACCTATCCAGGGAATACCAGTAGGACCAGTACAGCGCTGAGAAAACACCTTCAAACATCCACCCCAGCACTGCCCGTGGGGAGCAGCGGGGAGACAGCAAGCACCTGGAGGAGCCACCTCTGCTGGTCACCAGGGAAAGGACTTTCTTGCCACTAGATGTCAGTGGAGACAGTTTCCAGGGTGAGAATAGCTTCGTTTCTCTCCTCTCTCTTCCCCAGGGATTCATTTGTCCAGGATTTGAGGGGTGATGGAGCCATGGTCCAGAGCAGGCCACGGTCCACTCTGCGAGGACAGCTGCTGGTGAGGGACTTGTGTCCCCTCTTGTTGTCACCAAACACCTTTCTCTCACTCCTGGTCTGTCCAACCATCACGCCCTGCCCTCAGCCAGCTGCTTCCCCTCTCTCTGGGCCTGCCCAAGCTTGGCTGTCCCCCACCCTCTGCAGAGAGCTATGATCTCTCTAGAGAGAAAGGACACAGCAGGACACACTGTCCCTCACCCCTGTCCCTCCTTCCTGCTCCAGTTGTGCCCACTCTCTTCCTTCATTTTTGGGCTGCCAAAACACACCTCAGTGGTAAGTGGTCTTTCTGGTGGCCCCATCCTCCTCTCTCCTTTCATCAATGTGCTCCTCAAGTGCCACTTACTGTCCATGGACTCCCAACAGTGCTGTTCTCAACAGGGGCTAGGCTCAATGGGGCTCTAAGCAACATGATCTAGTTAGAGATGTCCCTGCTGATTGCAGTGGGTTGGACTAGATGATCTTTAAAGGTCTCTTCCAACCCAATGCATTCCATGATCTCTTCCCCAGGGACTGAGACTGTTGCCAGGCTTGAGCCAGATTGACTATGGATGGATTTGAGGAGCACTGAAGGCCCAGGGCTCGGACTGGCTGATGTAGTGGGAACAGAAATACCTGCTTAGACACTCTGTGATCTCCTGGTGCTCTTCTCCATCTGCATCCCTGGACACAAGGAGATGAAGTCAGCTCACATCCAGATGGGAGAGGAGGTGCTGGTCCCTTCTTAGCACTGTATAAATCGCCACCACTACTTCATCCAAGCCTCTGTCTGCAACAGATTGGCCTGGGTGTAAAGCACCCTAATTTCTGTCCCCCCAGTCTGAGCCTGCAGGTTGCTCCTCACTGTGCTTTCTGAACTGACCCCTCAGAGGGACTTGCTGAGCATCATCCTCAAGAGGAGCTGAGGCCATTGGGATGCACAGAGCTACAGCAGGGGCAGGCAGGGATGCCCAGGGTTTAAAGCAGGTAGCAAAAGGGGATGGAGTAGCCACCTTATGAGGAGATACTAGAGCCCACAGGCCAGGGGTGTACCTTGAACAGGCCAGGGATGTACCTAATCCGTCTGGATGGACCACATGACTGACCAACATAGCATTTCAGCACTGGATGCAAAGAAGCATGAGAGCACAGAATTCCAGCATGGTGGGGGTTGGACAGGACCTGTGGAGATCATCTCATCCAACCCCCCTGCTCCAGCAGGGTCACCCAGAGCTTGCTGCCCAGGATCACATCCAGGCGTGTCTGGAATGTCTCCAGAGAAGGAGACTCCACAACCTCTCTGGGCAGCCTGGGCCAGGCTCTGGCACCTTCACAGCAAAGAAGTTTCTCCTCCTGGTCAGGTGGAAGCTCCTGGGTTCCAGTTGGTGCCCATTGCCCCTTGTCCTGTCACTGGGCACCACTGACAGGAGTCTGGCCCCATCCTCTTGCCCCCTGCCCTTTAGATGTGACCAAGCACATGCGATTTTTCCCCAGCCCACCACTGAACACAAGGTGAACAGAAGAAATCTCAGCCCTGAGGAAAGCTTTCCTCTCTCCTTCCAGCATGGTGCAGTATCGCCTTTTCCCTGGCAGCAAAGCAGCTTAGAGGAGCTCCCTTCTTTCCTCCCTCACCCCTGCCCCGTGCACACCCCCCCTCCCTGGCCCATCCCGCTGTTTCTGGAGCCCGGCTGTCAACCAGCTCCCAGAAACCGTCCAACACAAACACACATATATTTTGGAGGAGGTTATTTAAAGCCCTGCTTGTTTCCCTGCTCCAGCCCAGCTCCACAGCAGCCTGTGAGCACCAAGGAATTGTGGCAGGAGGATGGGGCCAGGCAGGAACTTTTTGCTTTGAAGACCACAAAGCTGGTCAGGTTTGGGGTGGCACATAGGGACCCACGGTCCCAAGTTGAGGGGACATCTGCATTTGAGGTCCTCACCCCAGGGTGACCATTAGATGCTGGCTTTGGAGAAGTGGCTGGTAGCTGAGGATGTCTCTGTGCAGGGATCCAAGCCCAAGACCCTCTTAATGAGGGTCTCAAGCAATTTTTAAGGAAAGACCCTCCCAACCTGCACAAAAGCCACTCGCTTAGCTGGTTTCCAGCTTGCGACCATGATACTTCCAGAGCAGGAAGTATCTGCTCAAGATCAACTTTTTTTTTTAGGCTGAGTTTACCCAGGAGGGTCTCAACCGAGGTATTTCTGGATCAGATGAAGACAGGGAAAGGCACAGCATTAGTCAAAAGCCTGGCCCTGACGTGCATCGCCTTTTCAATGTCCTATTAAGGAGAAACTATGTGTTGTGTCAGCATTTCAGGGTCAGCATCGACAACCAGAGCCGAGGTCAAGCTGCACCCTGGTACAAAGCAGGGGCCTCGGTGGCATTACGCAGCAAGGGAATGTCCCCTCTCCCCCCAGACATGGCCCGGCTAAGCCAGCGGGCTCCGAGCTGTGGCCTTCACAGCCAGGAACATTTCAGTCCCTTCCACAAATAGCAACGTGGGATTCCTCCCTCAGCTGGGAGCCTGGAGCCTTGAGCCTGGAGAAAAGGAGGCTTAGGGGAGACCTTCTAGCTCTTGACAACTCCCTGGAAAGAGGTTGGAGCCTTGTGGAGTCAGTCTCTTCTCCCAAGGAACAATACAGGATAAGATGAGAGGAAACAGCCTCAAGTTGCACCAGGGGAGGTTTAGGCTGGACATGAGGAAAAATTTCTTCTCTGCAAGGGTTGTCAAGGGCTGGCCCAGGCTAACCAGGGCAGTGGTGGAGCCCCCATCCCTGGAGGGGTTTCAAAGCCATGGAGATGTGGTGCTGAGGGACATGGTTTAGTGGTGACCTGGCAGTGCTGGGTTAACAGCTGGACTCAATGACCTTAAAGGTCCCTTCCAACCAAACGATTCTATGATTCTATTAATTCATCCGTGCTCCATCCCTGGTAAAACGAAGGCTGGCAGCATTCCAAAAAAGCTGTGACGTGCCCAAACTCTTCAACTCAGAGACCTCAAACCTGGTCCAGCAAAGCAAAGGGCCTTGGTGGCTTCCTGGTTTCAGTGAGGCCAGTTGATGGCTTAGATCTGCAGCAGGCCCAGGACTGTCCATAAACCCCATGATAGGAGTGGCTGTCCTCAGGTTTCTGGGGCTGGAGAGAGCAGGGGAAGAAGCAGGCCACCCTTGGGGACTGCAGCCCTGCTGTCCTGTTTCCTCACTGGTGTTGTGTGGAGCCAGCCACAAAAGAGCAGGGGTTAAAGGAGCTCCCTTTGTCCCCAAAGCCCTGGGTGGATGGAAAAACCCCTGGGATTGTGGCAGCAAAAGGAACAGGTCCTTGGCTGCATCCCCAGAGCGTTGCCCTGGACTGGCCTTGGGGTTCTCTCCAGGAGCAGGATAAATGGTGGTGGTCAGGAAGCCACCAGTGGCTGTGTGGCTTCTTGGCTGCATCCCAGCCCTGTGGCAAAGCCTGGCCTCACTCCACCATGCGGGACCTGGGGTTAATCCCTTTAGGCTGTCACAACAATGTAGCTCTGGTCAGGACCTTCTGCCTGACTCCCAGGCACAGGATGGACACCTTTGACATCCCACCTGCCCCCCAGCTGGCATTAGAAACCCTGCTGCAGCCCCGACTCTGGCACACAGCACTTGGATCTCCCCTTGGGCTTGCAAAACTTGTTCCCTTTCATGGCCATGGGCAGAAGCAAAAGCAGGGGATCCACAGGACAGATGTTACTCCCAGACATGGCATTTGGTGGCACCAGGGACCCCCTGTGCCCCCACCAAGGGCCCCTTGCAGATGCCTGGGCGTTAGCAGCAGGTTTCCTCACTGCGGGGAATGCCGGCTTGGAGCAGGTTTGGGATTCGGGAGCCGTCCTGCCTCCCCCCAGCTCCTTTCATTGCGCAGACAGCAACATGGTTTATGGCAGCCAAAGGCCACTGCACAGGCTCAATTAACCCGGCGTCCCCGCGTTTCTCCCCGGGAACCTGGCTCTTGTTCAGAGCATCCAGGAGGGGCTGGCAGCACTTTGCAGCCAAGAGGCAAGGACAGCCAGCAGCTTTCCTGGCTTGCAGGCACGCTGGATTTTGGGATACCCCATGTTCTCCCTGGACAATGGCGAGAGGTGGCATTGGGAGCAAATGTCCCACCTGGAAAGGTCCCCGACTGCCAAAGCCTCGGGGCCATCAAACTGCACCCAGGAGGAAGCCCAGGGCTGCCCATTCTCCCTGCTGGAGACAGCCATTCCCCAGAATCACAGAATATCAGGGGCTGGAAGGGACCTCTGGAGATCGTCTTGTCCAATGCCCCTGCCAAAGCAGGTTCACCCAGGGCAGGTTACACAGGAAATGTCCAGGTGGGTTTTGAAAGTCTCCAGAGAAGGAGACTCCACGACCTCTCTGGGCAGCCCGGGCCAGTGCTCTGTCACAATCACAGTAAAGAAGTTTCTCCTCATGTTGAGGTGGAACTTCCTAGGTTCCAGTTTGTGCCCGTTGCCCCTTGTCCTATCACTGGGCACCACTGACAAGAGCCTGGCCCCATCCTCTTGACACCCACCCTGCAGGTATTTATAAACTTTGATCAGATCCCCTCTTAGGTTTCTCTTCTCCAGCTCAACAGCCCCAGAGCTCCCAGCCTTTCCTGGTAAGGAAAAATGTTCCAGTCCCTTAATCATCCTCATAGCCTCTGCTGGACTCTTTCCAGTAGTTCCCTGTCCCTCTTGAACGGGGGAGCCCAGAACTGGACACAACACTCCAGATGTCACCTCACCAGGGCAGAGTAGAGGGGGAGGAGAACCTCCCTTGACCTGCTGGTCACACTCTTCTTAATGCAGCCCAGGAGGCCATTGGCTTTCTTGGCCCCAAGGGCACACTGCTGGCTCATGATTAACTTGCTGTCCACCAGGACCCCAAGGTCCTTCTCCACAGAAGAAGGCCTGATCTGGCCTCTTCTGTCTGTGCTTGCAGAGCAAGATGCAAACTGAATTTTGTGAGAAGGAGGGAGGTGAGGTAAAAACCTCAGCCCTGTGGTCTTCTGAGCTCAGACACCTGTGGGATTTTGGGGTCACAAGCTAGGTCCCCATCCAGGACAGGGCAGGCTCCATCACCTCTCTGGATACACCCAAGAAGTTCAGAAACCTCCCTTGAAGGAGCTCAATACTTCTGATTTTGCTCCCTGTGAAAACAAGACTGTGGCACAGTCCTCAGGGCCATGCTGTGGGGGGATTTCAACAGCCTCAGCAGAGACCTTGACTCCATCCATGGCAGACCCCAAAAGAGCTCTTCGAGAGCGAGTCCTCACTCTGGACTGAGCTCCAGCTCTTAGGACGCACCTCCTTAAAAACCTTTTTGGGGTGTTGTAGGGACGTCATTCCTGCCTCTAAAATCACCCCCTTCACAGCAGATGAGCTTTTCCCTCTTGCAGGTGTGGGAGCAGGAAATGGAGCTGGTGTTAACAGAAAGGGTGGCTGCTTAGAGGGATCTGTCTGGATATAAATCTGGATATAAATCTACTGACTTCTATGGTCCTGCTTGGCAGGGGGGTTGGACTCGATGATCTCCAGAGGTCCCTTCCAACCCCTAACATTCTATGATTCTATGATTGAGGGTAAGAGATGGTCTCTAATGGATGGGGTCCTTGGGGCCGGCTGTTCCTCAGCAGGACGGTGTACTACAACCCCACACTGTCAGGGCAAACTCCTGGACCTATGACCGAGGCCCAGTATGAGGCTCATCAGGCCTGAGGAATGGCAAGGAGGAGCTGTGGAGGACTGAGATGGCCCCTGCAAGGAAAGAGCTGCCTCCAGCAGCAAGAAATCTGATGATCACTGTTACAAGAATAACCAAAAAGGAGGAAAAATATAAGTGCACTTATGCCAGTCAGCTCGCTACCACATTTCTCAGCAGTGAGGAAACTCTCCGGCTGTTGGGTGGTCCCACGGGAGAATGTCTGCTATGGGAAATGGAGCATGGAGCAGAAACCTCAGCTTAAGCTGAGGCCCTGCTGTGGGCTGGGAGCTGCCTCATGGCAGCCCAGCACTGCCAGGACCAGAGGAGGGGACCAGGATCACATATACAAGAAGCCAAGGGCAGAAGCTCTCTTCATATCCCTAATGGAGGGTGCTGAGGAACCACCTCATGGAGTATCTTGTTGTGAAAGGAGCCAGTCCCCTGAAGCAGAGTAATTTGAGCACAAGCAATCCAAAATACCTACTTGGATGAATATCTGTTCAAACACATCATTCAGACTTGCTTCCATCAGTGCTGCCCAGTCAGGACAAGGGCCAGCTGACCAGACAAGGCACAAGACCCAACAGTTTGGTGCACCTACCCAACCTTGTATCCATAGGATGCTGCTGGCTCCACATGGCCTGTGAGGGGTCCCAGAACTGGAACATAACTATCTTCAGAGGGACAGACTGCCTGTCCCACGCTCCTGAGAGCCTAACCCCCATCCCAGGCCCTGCTGTGACACCAAGAAACAAGACCAAGGTCAATGCTCCCAGTTAAGCCTACATCCCACCACGTGCAGGAGCCAGAGGCCTATTAAAGAAAAAACATCCAAATCACCACCCTCACAACGAGCAATTTCATCAGACACACCACAGAGTTAATGAATTATCCCAGCAAGCAGCTGTGCAAAATGAAACCCAGGGTAGAGATGGACAAGATGAGATAGTCTGAATTAAATGAATGAGGATCGGTCCTGGAAAGTAATTCAAGTAGAGATATGATGAACTGCAAGCACCAGTTGTAAAGCATTTGTAAAGCCTGACTCAGATGGGAGTTTTATTGCAAGAGCCGGGGTGTTACAGTTTATTGCCGCAGTTGGAGCAGCTGCTACCTTTCGAGTTGAATGTTTGCTATAAATCCCCTCACCAAGTTACTCACAACTCTTGGCAGCTCTGGAAAAGTTCCTGAGAAACGTGTCCTGCTCCCAAGGAGCTGGTTGCCTGACAGGAAGCCCAAGTCCTGCTCCATTGAGCTCCTTCCCACATGGAGCAGCCCAAGGAAGCTGCCAGAGCGGGGCAAGGTGGAGTGGAAGCACGGCCAGGAGGAGTAGGACTTAGGGCCACGTTTCCAGGCCTTTTGTAAATATTTCACGCGCAGGAGGATTTACTGTTTCTTGGCTCGGCTGGAACATGGGGGACTAAGTCCAGCAAACCTTCTGGCAGCAGTGGAAGGTGGTGTGATCCTGCAGGACAGGGTGCTGTGTTTCCAGGTGGAGACGGCATTCGGCTGCCCCAATCCTATCTCCTTCCCTGCAGCTGGCTATAGGAATCCAAGAGCACGACCGAAACCAGGGCAGAAACAGCTCAGGACTATGCTAAGGATGAATAACTGTGGTCTAGTGAAATGCAGCTCTGGAAACATGCACCTGAATCTCCAGGAGGAGACTTCATAGAATCATTTAGGTTGGAAAAGACATTTAAGATCATCCAGTCCAACCATAAGCCTACTCTACCAAGTCTGCTGCTAAACCATGTCTCTCAGCACTACATCTCCACGGCTTTTAAACCCCTCCAAGGATAATGATTCAACCACTGCCATGGGCAGTCCATTCCAGGGCTTCATAACCCTTTCACTGAAGAAATTGTTCCTCATGTCCAATCTAAGCCTCCCTTGTGCAACTTGAGGCTGTTTCCTCTTGTCCTATCAAGATGTGTGAGAACGTGGTTAAAGCTTTTGAGTGACAAGGCTTGAAAATCAACACCCCTTATCTTACAAATGCTCAAATTTAGATGTTCTACAGCAGAAATTCTCTGGACCTAATCCACAAATATCTCCAAGCCATTACCAAAGCACAGAAGCCCGACCCACCAGCCTGACTCGATCATGATCCTGGCCCATTACCTCCATTAAATCTGATAAATTGTTGGCAGCATTTTCTTAGTTGCTCACAAATGGGTCTATCACTCTGACACTTTCCTTTGGGCACCTGCCCTGGTAAACAAGATTTTCCTTCACTGCCTGGATTCACTTAAAGGACTTGAAGAACATTAGTAAATAATTAATACTTCCTTTAAAAACAGGAAATGAAATAAGGACGCTCAGTGTGCTCTTTAGCTGGAAATTGTTCAGCTATTTACTATTTAATGAACTGACTGGCTTCTAACAGAGGTCATTTCCAGCAGCTCACACCCTGGACCTACGGCTTGGTGTGAGGGATGTAAATTGAAACTTTAATGGGCATTTCGATGAGAGCAGTTTGTGCTGGAGGTATCACTTGAAACCCATCAGCTTAAGCGATTCTTACTCAGCTTTCAAGCTCCAGGAAATAAGCAGAGGGTAGGAGGTGGCTGTTTTCCCCCGTGTACTGCATTTTATGATGATTTATGGGTACATCGGTACCAGATGCACTGAGATAAGACCGGTTGCAAAGGCCATTGTCTGATCTTCACCGCACACCCTGAAATGGCAGCTCCTGGTTTAACTGCTCATTGTGGTTACATGAGGGGGTCTATCAGAAAGATGTGGGCAGACTTTTTAGCAGGGCCTGTTGCGATAGGAAAAGGGCTGATAGTTTGAAACTAAAAGAGGGAGATTTAGACTAGAGAGAAGGGAGAAATGTTTTACACTGAGGCTGATGAGACCCTGTCCCAGGTTGCCCAGAGAGGTGGTTGATGCCCCATCCCTGGAACCATTCCAGGTGAGGTTGGCGGAGGCTCTGAGCAACCTGCTCTAGTTGCAGGTGTCCCAGCTCAGTGCATGGGGGTTGGGCTAGATGACCTTGACAGGGCCCTTCCCACCTAAACCATTTTGTGATTCTATGACACAGTAGGATGGGGAGAGCCCAGGAAAGCTCAGGACTCTGTTGAGAGGGATGTGGGTGCACATACATGGAGCATGCGCTCAGTATAGGGAGAAAACGGGAAAAGGGTAGATTTAGATTAGATCTGTAAATCTACTAGACCAGGTTGCTCAAGGATCCATCCAATCTGGCCTTGAACACCTCCAGGGATGGAGCATCCACAACCCCCATGGGCAACCTGTGCCAGTGTCTCACCACCCTTAGAATGAAGAACTTCTTCCTAATTTCTAATCTGAATCTCCCCTCTTTCAGTTTGAAACCATTACCCCTCGTCCTATCACTACAGGCCCTTGTAAAAAGTCCCTCCCCCAGTTTCTTGTCAGGCCCCCTTCAGATACTGGAAGGCTGCAAGAAGGTCTCCCTGGTGCCTTCTCTTCTCCAGGCTGTACAAGCCCAATTCTCTCAGCCTGTCTTTGTAGGAGAGGTGTTCCAGCCCTATAATCATCTTTGTAGCCCTCCTCTGGACCCTCTCCAGCAGGTTCATGTCCTTCTTGTGCTGGGCGCTCCCTGCTGTACCTGCTGTGGTGAAGTTAGCAGCCCTCCATCGGCACCCAAATGCAACCAGGGTTGCTGATTAGCACCACATTCCACTCACATCACTGAAGACCTCGCTGGCCACAGCCTCATGAAAACCTTCCTTATTTTCACACTATTACGGTCAAGTGACAGAGCCCCGAATAATACTAGAGTTGTATCAACAGCCTGTGTATAATGAGGCCATCAAACACCGGACACTGAGGCTGGGTGACATTAAGTTGGCCAAACACAAAACAATTTAACTGCCAGTTCAGTCCCTCTATAAACATGCAACATCTACACTCAACGCTTCTCTCATCTCTGGAGCCGACATGCAGCCAGCTTCTGGAGGACATAAAATGAGACAATGGTTTGGGATGGAAGGGACCTTTCAAGGCTATCCAGTCCAACCCTCCTGCAGGGAGCAGGGACATCTGCAACTAGAGCAGGTTGCTCAGAGCCCTGGCCAACCTCACCTGAAATGGTTCCAGGGATGGGACAATGACCACCTCTCTGGGCAACCTGGGACAGGGTCTCACCACCATCAGCATCAAAAATTTCTTCTTTCTCTCTAGTCTAAATCTTTCCTCCTTTAGTTTCAAACCATCACTCCTTGTCCTGTTTCAACAGGACCTGCTAAAAAGTCTGTCCCCATCTTTCTGACAGGTCCCTTGAAGTCCTGAAAGGCCACAAGAAGGTCTCCCAAGAGCATTCTCTTCTCCAGGCTCAACAAGCCCAGCTCTCTCAGCCTGGCCTCACAGCAGAGGGCTTCCAGCCCTCCCACCATTGCTGTGGCCTCCTCTGGCCCCGCTCCACCAGGTCCATGTCTCTGCTGTGCTGAGGACTCCAGAGCTGCCCCAGCACTGCAGGGGGGTCTCCCCAGAGCAGAGCAGAGGGGCAGGATCCCCTCCCTCGCCCTGCTGCCCGCGCTGCTGGGGATGCAGCCCAGGAGGACATTGGCTTCTGGGCTGCGAGCACACGGTGCCGGCTCATCTCTGGCTTCTCACCCTGCAGCATCCCCAAGTCCTTCTCCACAGGGCTGCTCTTCATCCCTTCATCCCCAGCCAGGGTTGATACTGGGGGTTGCCCTGGCCTAGCTGCAGGACCTTGCATTTGGCCTTGTTGAATCTCATGAGGTTCACATGGGCCCAATTCCCCAGCTTGTCCAAGTATCTCTGGATAGATCCCTTCCCTCGGGTGTGTTACTTGCACCACTCAGCTTGGTGTCATCTTCAAACTTGCTGAAGGTACCCTCAATCCCACTGTCTATGCCATTGATGAAGGTATTAAACAGCACTGGTCCCAGTACAGACCCTGAGAGACACCACTTGTCACTAATCTCCCTCTGGACATTGAGCTGTTGACCACTACCCTCTGGGTGCAACCATCCAACCAATTTGTTATCCACTGACATCCACACGCTGCTTAAAAATGTGAAATCTGTAATGCTGCAGAGTCGTAGAGGTTTGGGGGGGGGTTATGGGAGTTGGAGACTGAGAATTTGGAGGACGTAGGATTTTCCCTACTCAGGAAACCAGTGCTGAGCCCAGCCTGACCGTGACACGGCAAGTGAAAGCAGAAGTGATGGTGAAGGAGCAATAACACACAAGACTGAAGGGGCCAGAAATCAGCAACGTTTGCTCTGTCTCTGAGACGCTGCATATCTCTGTGGAGCTGTCCATCTGCGAGGATGACACCTTCAAAGCATTCTAAGAGAACTGGAGGCAAGTACCTCATTCAAGGCCAGGCTTGAAGGGGCTCTGAGCAATCTGATCTGGGTGATGTCCCTGCTGAATGCAGGGGGGTTGGAATAGATGACCTTGGAAGGTCCATTCAAACCGAATACATTCTATGATTTGTTGTGATTCAGCTGGTGAAGTGACTCGACAAGGCTGCAGCAGGAGTCAGTTGAAGGGCAGGACCCTTGGCCTCAGACCCTGCACCTCAAAAAGATTTCAATTGTGTCTCCTCCGTGTTTGGACTCGGGGAAGCAAAACTACATTGCAATGCAGAGAATGAAGATGAAGGCATCAAAGAGGCAGTGTCTTTCCTTGTAGTCCAACACCAGGGCTCCTCAGGGAGGCTTTTTGGTCCATCGCTGGCTGACCTCCATCCTGCGGTTCCTTCTAATGGCCACCGGCAAGAGGACAGGCTGAGCACTAATGGTGCAAAATGCTCTCTGAGGCCCCATTGCCAGCTGAGTCTTGGGGTCCAAGCCCTTCTTTCACAACACGTCCATCTGATCTTTGGAGCTGACATTTGCCAGGCTGCCGGCTCCATGGAAACCCCGGGTCAGTCAGACATGGTGGGCAGCAACTCTTGGGACCAGTGGCATGGCAGCAGAACATGAGCAGCTTGGTGACAACCTGGTTCTTGCTCTGCTCTGCTCCCTCAGGCATCTCTCCACCCCCAAGCAAACGGCAGCAGAGCAGCAGCAATAAAATGGCTGTTAGGTTAAGCACAAGGTTATTTTCTAGGACGTTAAGCAGAGTCCTCAGAAGCCAGCTTGCAGGAGACCCATGAAGAGCAGGAGGACACCTGAGCAGAATGCAAAAGCAGAGCTGCAAACTTCACACTCTTTTTAAAAAAAGCATCTTTTAAAAATAGCTGTAAAGAAAGGTTGAGCTCAAACCAGTTGGAGTAGATATTTGTTTTAGAAAACAAGCAGTTTCAGCAAAAACACTGCTGTCCAGAAAGCTCTGATTTTTGGTATTTCAGCTATTCACATCCTGAAATAAAACACTGAAGCTGCAATACAACACGACTGTTTTGCAGGGGCTAAGAAATAACTTAAAAATAAATAACTTTACCAAGCCTGCTTTATTTTTTCTGCAGGAATAATACCCCTAACATCCTGGAATGATCTCCATCTACGTCTGGCGAGGACTTGAAATCAATAAATTGTCTCCTCATCCTCGGATTAGCTCAGTCAGATAATTTTGAAAGCAGCGGCTGCAGTTCCCCGCCATTAGGCGTGACAGCTCTGCCAGCGGAATTAACACCAGATCCCCCTCGTCATCCGAGAACAATCACACGCCGCCGGTGTCCTTGGGTAATAATTTGCACTGACCTCAACAACAATTTGCGGTAGCCTGAGAATTGGCGGCGACGTGGGTTTCCTTTCTAGGAACATTAACTGCCTGGCATTCAAGTCTTCTCACTCCTGGCGCTGAGGGAAGCAGCGCTGATTTGTGGTGCAGGGAGACCTGCACCAGGGATGGAGCATCCACAGCTTCCCTGGGCAACCTGTGCCAGTGTCTCACCACCCTCAGAGGGAAGAATTTCCTTCTAATTTCCAGTCTAAATCTCTCCTCTTCCAATTTGAACCCATTACCCCATGTCCTATCACTAGGAAGTTTAATATTTGGAATTAAGTATCTGTTAAAACTGGCAAAAAAAATCCCCACCTATTTTGGAAAAAACGGAGGCAGATGCTGTGAAACCTGGATGCCATGCCCAAAAGAGGGTCCCAAAACTGGCAGGGAAGCCCAAGGAGGGATCAAGGGCTTCTTGGGTCTACAGATGGCTGGTCCTCTTCTCCACATGCTGTCCATGCACTTCCAGCTCCACACAGGCAGTTTGCAGCTGTGATGTTCCTTGACCCTGGTAGGAAGATCTGTGTGCAATGGAAAGCCAGGAGACCCCAAGGGGACAGCAGCATGTGTGGGGACTCAGGGACTTGTGAGTCCCAGATTTGTTGGGAGACAAAGCTTTCCAGCAAGGTTTGGGGTAATCCTCTCCACTCAACTGACTGAAGCAGTGAAGTGTTCTGGTTTATCTACTGCTACAGATCTTTAAAAGGTTTTGCCAGATCAGAATTTTCTAACGAAATTAGGAACCTCATGAAGTTCATCAAGAGTAGGGTCTTACACTTGGGGAGGAATAACCCCCTGCAGCAGTAAGGTGAGGGGTGACCTGCTGGAAAGCAGCTCTGCAGAGAAGGACCTTGAGTCCTAGGGAACAACAAGTTATTAACCACGGTTCAGTAATGGGCCCTCATGGCCAAGAAGGCCAATGGTCTCCTGGGGTGTATGAAGAAGAGTGTGGGCAGCAGGTTGAGGGAGGTTCTCCTCCCCGCCCCTACTCTGCCCTAGCGGGGGCCACGTCTGGAAGATTGTGTCCAACTCTGGGCTCCTCAGTTCAAGAGAGACAAGGAGAGACTGGAGGGAGTCCAGCCGAGGCCACGAAGATGCTGAGGGGACTGGAGCATCTCTGTGCCAAGGAAAGGCTGAGAGCCCTGGGGCTGTTGAGCTGGAGAAGAGAAGACTCAGAGGGGATCTGATTGATGCTGATCAGCAGGGCAGGGGGCAAGAGGATGGGGCCAGACTCTTGTCAGTGGTGCCCAGTAACAGGACAAGGGGTAATGGGCACCGACTGGAACTCAGGAGCTTCCATGTGAACACGAGAAACCTGTGAGGGCGGCAGACCCTGGCCCAGGCTGCCCAGAGAGGTTGTGGAGTCTCCTTCTCTGGAGAGATTCCAAACTTGGCTGGACACGATCCTGGGCACCTTGCTCTGGGTGACCCTGCTGGAGCAGGAGGTTTGGACAAGATGATCTCCAGAGGTTCCTTCTAACACCTACCATTCTGTGATTCTGTGAAATCTGCTTCATTAGAAAAAAAACATTAATGGTTTTCCTAGTTTGGTTTTTCATTTCAGAAACAAGATCCAGCCCAGTGCCCACCAAGACAAAGCTGAACCAGCCCCAGCACCAGTCCATCTCTGCTGAACCATCTCCAACCTACAGCACAGAACTGATGCCAGCTTTCCCTCACCGCGCTGCCTGCAAGGGGATGTGCAAAGCCTGATCTGACATATATTAGAGCGACGCAGACAGATAAAATCTGGCCTGCTGGTACAGAACTGAACGCCTCAAAGCATTTAGGACACATCTGAGGTGGCAGAGGGAGTTTACCTCAACCAGCGCTCCATCTTATGGGTCCATGGCATTCCTGGATTAGCATAAGGTGCCCTAAAGCTGGATTTACTCTATCACTGAGCCATGGCCTCAGAAAACCTCCTGCCACTTTCATGCCTTGATTATTATCTGGCTTAGTCTCAGCTCTGTTGGCTCAAGCACCCCAAGAGGAGCGCTCAGTTCCTTTCACAGAAGTTCCTGGAAGTCCAAACACTGACCGCTTCCAGCTCTCTTTCTTCCAAAGCTCTGCCAAAAGGAGCATCCCTCTGCAGAGTCTTTATCTTTTGGCATCTGAATGTGCCAGCTAGTCGAGCACTGCCCATCAGCCCTTCTGTGCCATGTGGGTTGTCATCTCCCACTGTTCCTATGTTCTGAGTAACCACGCACAATGCTCAACACAAGAAGGACGTGGACCTGTTGGAGTGAGTCCACAGGAGGCCTCAAAGATGATGCAAGGGCTGGAACCCTTCTGCTGTGAGGCCAGGCTGAGGGAGCTGGGGTTGTTCAGCCTGAAGAAGAGAAGGCTCCAGGGAGACCTTCTTGCAGCCTTCCAGTATCTGAAGGGGGCCTACAAGAAACCTGAGGAGGGACTTTTTACAAGGGCCTGAAATGATAGGACACGGGGTAATGGTTTCAAACTGGAAGAGGGGAGATTTAGATTGGAAATGAGGAAGAAGTTCTTCATTCTAAGGGTGGTGAGACACTGGCACAGGTTGCCCATGGGGGTTGTGGATGCTCCATCCCTGGAGGTGTTCAAGGCCAGATTGGATGGATCCTTGAGCAACCTGGTCTAGTAGATTTACAGATCTAATCTAAATCTACCCTTTTCCAGTTCTCTCCCTATACTGAGCGCATGCTCTATGTATGCGCACCCACATCCCTGGAGGAGTTCAAGGCCAGGCTGGATGGGGCCTTGAGCAACCTGGTCTAGTGGGAGGTGTCCCTGCCATGGCAGGGGGGTTGGAACTAGATGATCTTTCTCCTCCAATCCAAACCATTCCATGATTCAGCCACAATCCCCTCTTTGTCTCTTCTCTTGCTGCCATCCAGAGCACCCCTTTCTCCTTCTCAAGGAACACCAATAACTTGTCATCTCATTCCTGAGAAAAATGCCAATTCCTCTGTTTTAAAATCAACTCAGCTCACTCCACAGCAATGCCTGTGGTGACAGACGAAGGGAGCACCAACAGAAAACCACACAATGCAATGGATCATACCTCGCTTCTCACAAACCATTATATTCTTATGAAGAAGAACCTGAAATTAATAATAGAGCTTATACATTTTTTAGAATCCTGTAACCATACGTTTAAATGCTCATCCCCTCATGCCTCTTCATGCAAGTTTACTCAGCGGGTTAATCCAAGGCTGTTGCTGCTTTCTATCCACCCTTGATGCCTGCAGACAGAGCCCTCACTTCAGCACTCCATGATGTTACGCAGGAAGGAGGCCCTGGTCATAGAGAAATTAATTAGTGCAGTAATTTGCCCGGGACACAGAGGTGAAGCCAAATGTGGCCTACTCTGCAAGATTCAGCTGAGTAAAAAAGACAAATAGCTGTGCTATGGGATTTAAAAAAGCTGCTGTCAGCATTCCCAAGGCAGCTAGACCTGGAAATTCATTTGTCTTTCAATAAACAATGGAAAAAGGAGAAGCAATTACAGTAGACAAAACTAATTACACCAGAGCAGAAGCATATCTCACAGCAACGGCTCTTGAGTCTGCAGTAAAGAAGAAAAATCTAAACTGCCCTGGTAAAAAAAAGGTAAAATTTCAGGAGTGGAATAAAAACAATTTCAAAATAGCAGGGCTCTTCATCACGCTGCTCAATAATGCACAGATTTACCTTTACCTGAGGGCTGGAAGCCCTCTGCTGTGAGGCCAGGCTGAGAGAGCTGGGGTTGTTCAGCCTGGAGAAGAGAAGCCTCCAAGGAGACCTTCTTAAGGTCTTTCAGTACTTAAAAAGACTTATAAGAAAGATGGGGACAACCTTTTAGCAGTTCCTGCTGTGACAGGACAAGGGGTGATGGTTTTAAACTAAAAGAGGGAGAATTAGACTAGAGAGAAGGAAGAAATTTTTTACACTGAGGGTGGTGAGACCAGGTTGCCCAGAGAGGTGGCAGATGTCCCACCCCTGGCAACATTCCAGGTGAGGTTGGCCGGGGCTCTGAGCAACCTGCTGTAGTTGCAGATGTCCCTGCTTAGTGCTGGGGCTTTGGACTAGATGCCCATGAAAGGTCCCTTCCAACACAAACCCTTCTATGATTCTATGATTTGTGACGATACGTCTTCAGGTGGTGCTGCCACTGCTCTGCAAACAGGATGCAGGGGCACAAAGAATTTGTCCAGGGAGCTCAACATCGGAGCAGGGAGCAGAAATGAGCTCCCAGCTCCTCAATCCCATGTTCTAATATAACTGTCTTTTCCCCGATCAGGCCCATTTCACGTTCATCTCGCTCATGCCACAGCCGCAACCGCTTCTGTGTTGATGGGTAACGCTGCTCGCTCGGCCCAACCTTTTCCTTCAAAGCACCTGGTTCATTTTGTTTCTGTCCTTGCTGCAAATCCAGAACGCAACGTAAAATAGTGTATTCTCATGCAGGGAAATTCTGCAGATCGAATTGTAACCACGTATTCCTGAGCCACCCTCAGCTGTGTGACGACACATGGGTGGATGAGAGATCCAAGCCTGACTGCCAGCCTCAGCAGCACGTTCTCTCCCACCAAGCACTCAGAAGACCCAGAGTCTTCTCCACCTGTGGGTATCTACAGTGCCTGTTCTGTACCAAGTTGTGTTTTTGGCTGGTATGATGTATTTAGGTGCAAGAAGAACTGGAGTAGCTGGGGAAACCATCCGTGGAGCTTAGCTTGAAGACTCGAGGTTGAACAGCTTCTACTTCCAGAGAGAAGATGAAGCACTGAAAATTCAAGCTTAATCATGTCGCCTGCTCTTCACAGCAAATACTCAGGAGAATAAAGAGATATTCACATAACGTTTTTGCTGGGTGAAATGATGTAAGAGAATCCAAGGCCGCCTCTAAAGTCCATTTAATCCTTGGCCACTGCCCAGGCTGCCAAGTAGCAGCAACAGTTTTCATGAGAGGTGATGCCTGCTCAATAAAGCTGGATGGAGATTGCTGGGCCAGTTTCCTCCACCGTGCCCCCTTCAGATACCAGCTGTGAAATTCAGAAGACAGCAAAAGAGGGTTTTCAACAAAGTGGCGGAAGAGACACAGCTTAACACACTTGAGATAGGCCAAGAGGCTGGAAACTTGATGGCAGTGAGAAAAATTGAAGTGGGAAGAGGAAGAAGAACAAGATCGGGCTGCAAACTGACCTGGCAGACACCGCAATGTGCCTTATTCACTGGTGACGTGCTCTGGACTCGGGATTTGAAAGCCTCCACAAAGCAGCCAGTCTCTAGTGTATGGGGATTTTTTCAAAGTGTTTTTGGGAACAGAAACAAGGCCATGTCAGAACATTGGTTTTTGTGGACCATTAAGTGGCACAGTCTGAAGCGTCGATCCTATAATCGTTTCTAGGTCTCTGTGGCCATGGCACAGCACCCAGCCTCACGCGCTGCTCAACGCAGAGCTTCTCTGTGTCACCCACGAGACTCCAGCTGAAGCAGCAAACTCACATCTACAAACAACACGAAGTCCACAGCGCTTCGCTCTCAAAGGCTTCTGGCCGACTTGAAAGCTCTCCTTTGCAGGGAGAGCATACAGAGAAGCTCAGAAGTTTTCAGCCTGCAGACGAGAAAGCTCATGGGAACTTCATCCATGTGTATCAATACTGGAAAGGAGGGTGCCCAGAGGATGGAGCCAGGCTCTTCCCAGTGGTGCCCAGTGCCACCAGCACCAACTGGGCCACAGGCAGGTCCCTCTGAACATCAGGAAACACTTTTCCCTGTGATGGTGACCAAGCACTGGCAGAGGTTGCCCAGGGAGGTGGTAGAGTCTCCATCCTTGGAAATACTAAAAAGCCACCTGGACACAGACCTGGGCAACCAGTTGTGGGTGGCCCTGCTTGAGCACAGGGGGCTGGACCACATGACATCTGGAGGTCTGCTCCAACCTCAACCAGTCCACAATCCTTTTCCAGACAACCATCTCACCCGCTTTCAGACCCAGACAGAAAACTCGGTGAGGGCTGCACACGAGAAATAGTTTTAATAATTTCCTAGGAGATACTTTTTTTTCACTCAGCCCATCTGAATTTTATCCCACACTGGGTCTGCCACTTGTGACACAAACTAAACCATGGTCTGCTACAGATAAAAATAATTCCAGGGTGTATTTTTGAGGAGGGCAGGGCTGAGTTCTCCCTTGGGATGCAGAGCCTGTTCCAGTGTGTTGAACAACAACCTGCTGCCTCCGCTGCAGCTTCTCCTCTGCTTGTGTAGGGAACGACAACAGAACACGCCTGTACCCAGGTTCTGCACACAAACGCTGCTGTGTTGGCGAGCGACTGGACTCGCGCTTAAGCAAACCTGTCAGCATCCTCCCCTCCGTGCCGCGAGCCGAGGTGGTTATTCACCGCACGTCTGGTGTTCAGCTCCGCTAACCACAGAGATTTCTCACCTCCCCTGGTCCAGCCCCGGCATCACTGCAGTGCTTTTGTTTTCTGGATGAAATGACCTGCAATGCAGAGGCTCGCTTGCTACAGTGATCCTTCTACCAGATCTGGAATCCTCAATCCCCTCTGGGAAATGCCTGGAGTAGGGAACTACTTGGTATAGCGAGCACGTCAGCATTTTCCTAGCTGCATTTTTTATTGGCTCATTTGCTGCATCCCTGGCTCCAGTTAAGTTTTCTTTCCTTTTATCCCTTTCTCCAGCCTCCCCCTGTGCCTGGAACGGAGGTCTCAATATCCCCGAGCTCACCTCTCGATGCAGGTGAGAGAGGAGGGGGAGCACAGTCCCTCCCAGCCCTCTCATCGGTTTTATGTAGAGCAGCAGATCTGCAAGCGGAGAAGATGTGGAGAGACATCTTCCTCCAGCTTCCTGGGAGGCTCAAGAGAAGGAAAGGCTGATTGAGGGAGATTTCCTGCTCCTCCTGCCTCTGCCGTGCTGAGGGTGGCAGGTTATTAATTAGAAGAAAGAGCAAGAGGGAAGAAGTGCAAGCAGCCAGTCGTCTACGGTACACAGAGAAGCAAAATATCCTTTATTTGGTGAAGAGGGCGGGGGTTTTGTTCTCCTTTTTAATTACTATTAACAGTGAGAGATAATTGTAATATGTAGGAAAGAGAACTCACCCATGGGCCTGGGTTTCTTTTAATATTTCCAAGAAACAAACAAATAATGGAATAGAATCACAGAGTGGTTTAGGTTGGAAAAGATCTTTAAGGTCGAGTCCAACCGTTAACCCCGCACTGCCAGGTCACCACTAAACCATGTCCCTCAGCACCACATCTCCACTGCTTTGAAACACCACTTAACTCAGAGAAACCCCGGCACAGGTAATTTGCAGTAAGGCACCTTAATTACACCCTTTACCCCCATCACTCCTGTCGAGTCTCACTCGCATTATCCTTTCTGAAAACCTGGAGACCAGAGCTGTGAGAGGAAGCCCCAGCTTTAATGGAGACAGCGACAGTCCTGCTGCTGACTTCCAGAGACCAACATTTCATACCCCTGCACTTGGCACTGGGGAGGCCACACCTTGAATCCTGGGGTCAGTTTTGGGCCCCTCACTCCAAGAAGGACCTTGAGGCACTGGAGTGTGTCCAGAGAAGGGCAA
>VZZY01024303.1:15262-68396 GCA_013400335.1 Eurystomus gularis
TTTTTTTTTTTTTTTTTTTTAATTAAAAATACTGTTTCCTGCAGAACTTACCTCTGGCTTTCTCTCCTCAGGCACGTGTACTTAGGAGTTGTTACCAGCTGCTCTGCCACATCCTTAAAAAGTCCAAAGTACTCTATTCAGTGAGGTAAATAGTGGTTTGGAAGGACTGTAGGCAGGTAGAGAAATGCCAGATGTTGGGACTAGGAAGAGTGCACTAGTGTCAGGTAATTCAGATATACTTTACTAGGGCAGTAATACTAATTTATCATGATTTCAAGTCAGAGGAACCGTGACTATGAACTTTTATCTCATGCATTGGTATATTGCTCCCTGTGACCTGGTCAAACCTTACTTCTTGGAGAATGACAGTATGAGCCTATGAGACATTGGACTCCTTTCAAGAACTTCCAAGAAAAGCTTTGTCCAAACCTGATCAAAAGTTTAAGGTTTCAATGACAATGAGAAGTTTTAAGAGTGGCAACAATTTTTGTGCAAAAGGTAGTTACTGCTACTGTAACTGAAACCACCTTTTACCTTTAGAAGTGTATTTTGGTGCATCGTTTGTTCACTTTCTGAAGTAAGAATGGTTTTCCAATACTGTGTTGTGTGCCAGGACAGCATAATTGGCACTACTAGGTATTTGGTAGGTACCTGATGAAAACAGAGCGTTAGCTTTCATCTCACATTAAAAATAAGCTAGAAACCAGGGCAAGTCTTCATGTTAGAAAAGTAAAGGGATTTACAGGAGTGCATGTGAGTTCCTCAAGCAAAGGTAGGGTGTTATCTGTCATCTGTGCTATTCTCATGTGATTCCTCAATGAGAATTTCAAAACTGACAGCTTCTGTATGACTGGTGATTTCTGTGCTCTACATAATATTGCAACATTCTTTAAGCTAATAAATATAATAAGATTGTTAAAGGAACCTCGGAGAAAACTCAAAGCCTCAAGTGCTGAGTTTACATGGAATAATAGCAGGTTAGGAAGAAAAAGGGAGGAGAGAAAATGGAAAGGACTGCATCTTGGCCAGGGAAGAGCAAGCTGCTCAACAAAGCTGCTGTTGGGAACAACTTTTGATCCTGGAGAGGAGGGATATTAAGCCATGAAACATCAGCTCTTAAGTGGGTGCATTTACCAAGCAGAACATGGGTAATTTGTTCTCTTGGATAATGGCAGCAAAGTCAGCTGTAGCTAACAAGATAAGAACACTTTTCTAGTTACATCTTATTTTTTACTTAATTACTTCTGCTTCCAGTGTCAAGATTTCTTGCAGGAGCAAGTGTGGTGACTGAGGATGAGGAAAAGGCTGAGGTACTGAATGCCTTCTTTGCCTCAGTCTTTAACAGCAGGACTAGTTGTTTGCTGGGTAGCCAGCCCCTTGAGCTGGAAGACAGAGATGGGGAGCAGGAGGAGGCCTCCATAATCCAAGAGGAAATGGTTAGTGACGTGATGCACCACCTAGACATACACAAGTCTATAGGGCCAGATGGGTTACGTCCAGGAGTGATGAAGGAGTTGGTGGATGTGCTCACCAAGCCACTCTTTATGATTTATCAGCAGTCCTGGCTAACCAGGGAGGTCCCAACGGACTGGAGATTAGCTAATGTGACACCTGTCTACAAGAAGGGCTGGAAGATCTGGTGAACTACAGACCTGTTGGTCTGACTTCAGTGCCAGGGAAGGTGATGGAACAAATCATCTTGAGTGCCATAACACACCATTTACAGGACAATCGCATGATCAGGCCCAGTTAGCATGGGTTCATGAAGGGCAGGTCCTGCTTAATGAACCTCATTTCCTTTTTTGACAAGGTGACTCGCTTGGTGGATGAGGGAAAGGCTGTGGATGTTGTTTACCTCGACTTCAGTAAAGCCTTTGATACTGTTCCCTACAGCATTCTCATGAAAAAACTGGCTGCCCTAGGCCTGGACAGGTGTACGCTCCACTGGATCACATACTAGCTGGATGTCTGGGCCCAGAGAGTGGTGGTGAATATCAGTTGGTGGCTGGTCACAAGTGGTGTTCCCCAGGGCTCAGTGCTGGGGCCACTCCTGTTTAATATCTTTATTAATTATATTGGTGAGGAGATTGAGAGTATCCTCAGTAAGTTTGCAGATGACACCAAGTTAGGTGGAAGTGTTGATCTGCTTGAGGGTAGGAAGGCTCTTCAGAGAGACCTGGACAGGCTGGATTGATGGGCTGAGACCAATCACATGGGCTTTAACAAGGCCAAGTGCTGAGTCCTGCACTTGGGCCACAACAACCCCATGCACTTGGGGAGGAGTGGCTGGAAAGCTGCTCAGCAGAGAGGGACCTGGGGGTGTTAATTGACAGCCAGCTGAACATGAGCCAGCAGTGTGCTCAGGTGCTAATGGCATACCGGCTTGTATCAGGAGTAGCGTAGCCAGCAGGACTAGAGAATTGATTGTCCCACTGTACTTGGCACTGGTGAGGCTGCACCTTGAGTACTGTGTTAGTTTTGGGCTTCGCAGTACAAGAAAGACATCGAGGTGCTGGAGCAGGTCCAGAGAAGAGCAACAAAGCCACTGAAGGGTCTTGAGAATAAGTCTTATGAGGAGCAGCTGAGGGAACTGGGTTTGTTTAGTCTTAAGAAAGGCAGGCTGAGGGGAGGCCTTACGGCCTGAGAGGGGGTTATATTGAGGTGGGTGTTGGTCTTTTTTCACAAGTCACAACCAATAGGACAAGATGAAGTGGCGTCAAGTTACACAAGGGGAGGTTGAGGTTAGACATTAGCAAAAACTTCTGGAACAGGCTGCCCAGTAAAATGGTTGAATCTCCATCTCTGGATATATGTAAAAGCCATCTAAATGTGGTGCTCAAGGAGATGGTGTAGAAATGGGCCTGGTAGTGATAGATAACGTTTGCACTTGATGATCTTAAAGGTCTTTTCCAACCATAGCGATTCTGTGATTGTATGCAACTTTTGTCTTTAAAGTTTCCTAAATTAAGGGTAGACTCTGTTGAGGCTGACAAATAAGCTGTAAACTTCTCCAGTAGTAATGATTCTAGGTGAAGTGGTGTGTGGACTCCATGTCTTAGCTGAAATTAGTTTGGGAATGTCAGCATCGGAGAGGTTTTCTCTGCCAAGCAGTGAAGATTAATTTGAGGTCTAAAATCACTAGGAAATTCCTCCTTGCAGGTTTACCCTTTACTTTTCTAAGGAGGAAGAAATAGAGTCCAAAAAAATTAGTTACCTTCTAAGTGGTCACAAGAAAATCAAAACCACTGAATTGCCAAAGATAAAACAAGCTTTTAGCTAGAATCCTGGAATTTTCTGGTAGATACAAAGAATAGTGAGAAGGAATATGTCTGAAATAAACACAGAAGAGATTTTGTAGTGGAGTACCTGGTAACACACAAATACAAAAGCTTTTTTCATTATAAATATAAATATATAGAAAGGGAGCCAAATTCAATGAATTTGTGAAGAAATTTAAACTGAGGACCACCTGCCTGTCACATGTTAATTGTGTCTAACAATGTCACTTAACCAAACTTAAGAGTTTAAAATTGAAGAGGAGCTGCCTTTAGAAAAAACAGATTTCCTTAATGGTAGCTCTATTATGATTCACACCTGCTCATTCACAGTGTAAAAACACCTAGATATTTACAGAGATTGAAAGGGATTATGCACTCTGGGGAGTTGTCCCTCACCTTTTTCCCCTCATTTGCACCATTTCTTTAAGGATACTTGCAGCAGGGATTCTTATCTCCCATGGAAAGCCTGTTCCATCAGGCCAGCACCCCTGGAGGCAGCCAAAGATTACCAGCCTGTCTGAAACTTTGGAGTCAGGTTATTGTCTTATCTCTGTATTGCTGTCTGCTGGCTTTATTCTTCCAATCGTAATTAAAACCACACAAGAATATATGAGTCACAATTTCAAGTAGCTACCCCACCCACCTGTAACAGGAGTAAGAAGGATTGGTCCTGTAGGGACTTCTCAGCTTGAATGGCAATTTCTACACTAAAAGCAGTAGTAATGCTGTTTGAGGTAAAAGGGGCTGGAAGTAATTCTTAGCAATACAAAAGCTAATGTGCCATAGATTTGCTCTTGCTGAGGGTTTCTCTTGTGAATGCTGGCCTAGGACAAGACAAACGCTCTCTCGCTCTCTCACTGACCATGAAAACAGAGCCAGTCAAAGTGCAGGCCAGACTAGCCTTGGTCTCTTGCCACTGTGATATTTTCTGGGTTTTAGTAAAATACATGTGTTTTAATAATTATCAGAAATTTATTAAATACTGTAATATATTAAAAATCAGTATAGTTACTCAACACAATAATAGAAACAACTGTCAAGCAATGCTCATCCTCCCAGAAAGGAGAATTGCGTATAATATATATGCAGATTGCAAAGCAACCATCTAGGAATCATAAAGACATACACCATAGTATTTGGCTGTGACCTTGGAGAAATTTTCTTTCTTTTTTTTCTCTAGTTCCTCCTCCAAGTTTCAGACTGATTTTACAAAAACTCTGATTTCCTAACCTTTTTTTTTCTTTTTTTTTAATGCCTCTCAGCACTTTGGAAACTGCTTTTACTTATATAAAGTTCCACATCTAAATAAGTGCACATTATCACAGACAGCTGAGGGTGATTGCATAAACAAATTACCACATTTTTAACATTCATACAAGCTTATGATCAGAACAGTCAGAAACATACTTTGCATGTGCACTTCAGCATTTTCATACTTCCATGATTTTATTTCCAAGCCAAATTGCCTCCAAAAAGCAAAGCACATATTCATCACCGAGAATTAACTACATACCGAGCTTGCAGATTCAACACAAAGCTGCTTTTGAGTTGCCACAGCATTAAAAATAGGATCTGAAAAATTACTTATGAAAACCAATTCTTCATACATGAATAATTTAAATAGACAAATGGAATTCTATTAATTCTGTTTTCTTGCCACCTCAAGTTGTTTTTTGAGAAGATATATGAAATTTAAATATTTTTCAGCATATTACAGCAAGTGTAGAATAGCAACAACAGCAGTGACAACTTTAAGAACAGAGTGGGTGCTACATATTGGAAGTGCTTGTGAAAGCAAGCTACATTTTCTGTATGACAGCTCTATTTCAAATACCATTTTCCTGGCCTTAAAAGAATTCCCCCTTACATTGGTAAGTAATTGTGCAGTCAGATTTAACTTCTATTGAGTACTTACCTGAATACTTCCTCACTGTTTTAACAGATTATTTCTTAGTGTCGTGCTTATTTCTAGTCCTCCTTAGGACTTCGCATATTTTACAAATCTGAACAAATCTTGCCTCAAATGCCTGTGAAGCAAAGTGAGGAAAGTAATACTCAGAGATGGGACAAGGGGAGGAAGCCACATGGAAAACAGCAGTACTTTGGCAGTACTTTGTGGTAGACCTGTAAGGCCAGTCATGTTAGTGGGTAGATGGGAAGGGGAAACACTTGGCAGGGAAGGAGAACGTGCAGAAATTAAAAGAGGACACAGCGACAGAACCTGTTTGGGAATAACTAGCTAAACTGAGTGGGAAGTCAGGTAAAGCTTGCCTCAGAAATTGCTTTGCTGTGACCTGAAAATAGGTCCTTCCGTCTTTAAATGTTGGGGAAAACCACCAGTGTTTTACATAAATAAATAACTTCCCAGTTTATTCAGTGATGACTGAGTTCAGCACATGTGGCGTCATGAATAAGGCAGACAAAAGTAAGACTGAACTTGTAGAATAGCAATATTATGGTAATCATCACTAATGGGAATCTATCAGGCAGTTTACAACCTGGTTTGTCGGTTTCGGTAGTTTCATTTTTCTAAAGTTTTCTTAGATGCAGCTATCACACCTGGATTGATATTCAAGAGATACATTTCCGTCATGTGATAGGAATTAACTCACTAGCTCTGCAAAGGAAGACGTTTTTTGGTCACATAATGGCTACCCATCTAACGGCTTCACCCACTGATGTGAGGCAAGAAAAAGATTATCAGTAGCTTTAGAGTAGCTGGGCATAATGATCCCTCATGCTTAAGAAGGACAAAAATCATCAAAGAAAATTATAGCTGTTACAATGCACAATGTAACTGCTAGAATTGAAGCGTGGTTCTTTTCTACGTAACATAAGCCATCTAAACATTATTGGATATATTTTTAAAATATGTTATTGTATATTACAGAATTCTGCACTGTTGTGTGTGGTTTTTCACAGAACTGACCACATGGAGGTTGCTTACAGTGATCAAGGAACAGAGTCTGAGGCTCACCACTCTCCCCTAGATAAGGGCCAGCTTAAAGTGCAGTTTGAGGACTTTAAAAGCACTGCCATTCCTAGGTCTGTGAAAACACCTTTCAGAGACAACACCATAGGTCATGTTCCACTTTTCAGTTAGATTTAGCTGTAGCTGAGAACTGCTACAAACTGTCCCATAGCATAGTTCCTGTCAAAATAACTTAAGTCCCAGGTCCTTGAAGATCTGCTTCTAAAAACATTTTAAAGACTACTACTTATTTTACTGCATTCATTTTTTAAATTCTCATAAAGGTTTACTAAGAATAATAAAATGTGGAGCAATTAAGTACAATACAATGTGTAAGTATTAACTGAAACAGAAGTTCTCTTATTTGAAGAATAAACTGTCTTCACAAAAGTCATAGCTCTTACTAAATACAGATATTTAGTTTTAAATCTATAAATAGATGCTAGTGTAATTCATCAATTAAGCAAGACCTATAAGGAATTTAGGCACTGTCACTTGCCCAGAGATGTGAAATGTCTGCTTTGTTTGTTCTAAATCAAAGTTTAAACTCTATGAAGTCAAAAAGTAAGCCTTTGGTGTCTGGCTTCTAAATGTGATTTCAGGGCAAAAAAAAGTTGTTTCGAATTCTGCAAGCAGCCTTGAAAAACGGGACCCCATCAATCTTTCTGGGCTGCTGTAAGGCTCATCTAATAAAGAATGAATGGGAAGTACTAGCTCCCATGACATTGATCTTTTACAAGTTTAGCTGACTACAACAATGTTGCAGTTAGACAAACGCAATACATACATTTCTAATGTCACATACCTAAAAGAATGGCGTAGTGCAGTATCCATAAGGTACATGTTAAATAAGCTGGGATTGACAAGTGATGAAAAGTAGCCATAAGTCATCATTAACAGAATGTTTTGGGGCTTTACTTTAGTAAGGTCCTGGAAGGATGGAGGATCCAACACATCCCTTGATGATTCAGATACAGATGTAAAACAGCACTAATAAAAGGCTGCAGAGAAACAGGCTGATAATTAGTGAGGATAAGATAGTCACACAGGGTGATCTACATAAGCTGGGAAACGGAGCGAACAAAATCAGTTTTTTGTAAAGCTAAAGGTGGGCTGTCTTTTCCAAAGGGTAGAGTGTAGACTGTATCCTGGAAAATATCAGTTTTGGAAAACCCCTAGATGTCACGTCCCAGCTGAGAAGCAATTTAATGCAAGCTCGCCCCGTGATAATATGGCAAAAAAGGGTGACTGCAGTCTTTGAATACGCATGCAAGAGAATAGTAAGCAGCAGTATGGAGGAGAATATTCCAATGTCACATACAGTGATAAATTATGCCCAGTGCTACATGGCCATGGTTTTAAAAAAAAAAAAAATCTCTTGGCAAACTGATTGCCAGTTTCTCAGCCTGGAAAACATCCTTTCAAGGGATGCTGTCTTTAATACAATCAGAGGTGACTTGCTTGCAGTTTATGTGTACCTAAAGACGAAAAGAAACCCCGCAAAAAACCAAACCAAGCCAAAGAATGCTGGGCTTTAATGACTAACAGCAAAGGTGAATATTGGAAGAATCAAACATTAGAAAACAACGCCAAACAAGCTTAATTTAGAATTAAGGTGCAATTTTTCAAAGAGCAATGGTGATTTAACCATTTGAACAAATTGCAAAGTAAAACCATGGATTTTTCATTACCCCCTTTAAAATTAAGACTCTTAATTAAGTTTTTCTGACAAATATTTTTATGGAAAGGCAAGTTAGTTATTGGATTCAACAGAGAGACTGGCCAATGAAATCTACCATCTTGCAGTATGTAGGGTCAGGCCAGATGATCTAGTAGTTGATTTGGTTTTAATGGTTACGGTGACTCTCATGCAATTATCTACTTCATCAGAGATCCTATGAATGGATGAAATGGGGACAAGGAAGTATGGAAATGAAACTCAAAAAAGTGTAACTGGAAATGACTTTTGAAGATAAGACATAGAAAATACGGTTAAAGAGTAAACCAATGGGCAAATCCCAGATGTGTTCCTCAATGTATGTATAGCTCCCATAGAGTGAAGCTACATGTAGCAACAGCTATATGTGTAATTGTTTGTGTTTTACTAGATAATGGCCAAATTCCTTGTTCAACCTTAGATAACTTTCTTACAAAGATCAATGAGCAACCTTCAAGCTGAGGGAACCACATAAACCTAAATATCTGCTACAGTCCACAGAGCTGTAACATGACATGACTTCTCCTTCACAATGAACTTGCCACTTCCGGTTTAGTACATTACTTGGCTCCAGCTGTTATTATGCTTAGATTCTGCTGGATTCCAGAATTAATCCCAGAAGGTTGCTGCTATATTGGATCAGTTCAGATGCTGGCCAAAGCAGGCGTTATCCTGGAACTCACTTGCAGTGACAGACACGAAAAACGCCCTCCCCTGCAGTGTAATTCACTTAGAAGTTATTGGCATAAATGTTGTTCAGGTATTACCAAGTTTAATTAAAGGTCATCTTCCTTATCTATCAGGATCCCATTGGGATACTGATCCATTGGTCAGCACCCAACTAAAAGCAGCAACAAGCTGTTTTAGGTTTGGCCTTCTCTACCAGTCACTAGTAATGATATGATTGCTAGTGCAATACCTTCTGTGTATTCTCCGTAGCTTATTTTCCAGAATTGGATGCTTTTTCAGAGTATAAGCAGTAACTGTATTTTCCATACTCTTCCTTGAAATTCTAATGATGCAGCAATTTCCTTCTCCCTTAGTCTCTCTCCCACTACATTATCTGAAATGCCACTGTTTCAATTTTATGTTCATGTACTCCTGACCCAATAAACTTACCTGCTTCCCTGTCACTGCACATGCATTCTTCACTATCTGCTTCTTCTGTATAGGTCTTTTTTTTTTTTTTTTTTTTTTCCCCACAGGTACCTTCACTCCAAGCTGTTCTATTTAGAGTACCTTGAGTCCTTAAATTTTCACAGTTCAGGGAAATATGGAAATGGGCAGGGATAAAATTTTTGTTAATTCTACCTTCCCTTTCCGTATCAGCTAAGGCAACTCCTATTCATGCCTCTGTTCTTTGAATGTGATCTCAGATTAAACAATGGAAGATATTCTTAGAATGTATTTCTAAGGTAAAATAAACAGCAGTATTTCAGCACTTTTCTTATTCTGCATTTTAATAGTACTTACATATCTGTTCCATTATCAAGATCCTCAATGCTAGGACAATATGTAATCTGTATTTTATTTCATCACTGCTCAAAGCAAAGCCCTGCAGTCCTCTGTTCTTTATGTCTTAAATGACAAAAACTTTATAAAACGCACCACTCAAAAAAATGCACTGTGCTAAACCCACATTATTTAGCACATCAAATATCACTTTGTCACTACAGTGAATGAAGGTGAGGTTTTAGAAAACTTCTTCACTAGTCATGGACAGAGACAGAGACAGAGACTTAGTTCCCCAGCCATTATGCTGCAATGCCATCACACTTACTTCAGAGGATTCAACCAACATGTAAAACAGTCTGCAATGGATCTGGATGCTCTTCAGCTCTCCTGCAGGTTAAGCTTCAATAAAGGGAGTAATTAGATGCATTTAACATCTGTGACAAAGCCACCAACGTCATTTTTTGAAGCTTTGTACCAAGACTCATAATTGTATTCTTGATCTGCTTCCAAGTCAATTAAACCGGGAGAGAAAAGAAATCCGCCTTTTACAAGTGTAATGAGTTTTTAAACTGCTTTCAGTGAAAATACTGCTCCTTTCACACCTCTTTTGAGTGACTGTAACATTGTCCCTGCTAAAAGGCTCTATTGTTGTCACTAGTATGACGGATCAGTTTTCTAGATGTAAATGCAGCTATCCACAACTATCAATGTACTTCTAGGTACCTGAACGATGATACAAACAGCTTTTGCTTTAAAGCAGTAAAACCAGAAAGGTCTGTATGTTCCATATAGACCCAGCCTCCTTATTTTCAGCAAACTACCATAAAATGAGGAGCAAGGCCACTGGCTTGCCTTCAACCAATTACTGAACATGCATTTAACAACCAGTCACAAACCTGCCCTCTTCCACAGCAAAATGAATATACTATTTCAACTTCTGCAGTATGAAGCAACACAGACCATCAAGGCATTCAACTGTAGATTCAATTAAAAGCTTTAATCAAAGCACTGACAGTAAAGAATAGTTTTCCTCAAAAGATAAAAAAATACATTCTATTTTACAAGTTTACAAAATGTAAATTTTCATTTTAGAAATAATATACAAATGTCTTTCACTACAAAGTGTATAATACATTTCTATGTTACAACTGTTGTCTTCTTTTAGAATTACGTATTCCCTGAACTGTTCTCCCTAAAAATCAGGAGAGTATAATAAATCCAAAAGTATAATAAAAAAATTGCTAATGAAGGTGGTAAATGCTGAAGAAATTGATTCAAAACATCCAATTCTTTTGTCCATCAGATTTGCTAAACTAAATTAATTACTTGCATGAATTATCTTAACATGAATAAACATTTTGAGTGTCAAACCTGAAAGCAAGATTGAACAAGTCAGTCAAATCTCCATGCTCTGAAAAAGACGGTACCATCATGCTTTGCTACCAACCTAAAAAGCAAATAAGCTACTTTAGAGCTTGGAATTTTGGGTTGATTAACACTCATCTTCAGAAATAATGGTAAGAGAGAAAACAATCCTTATAGTCAAAAATAAGAAAGGAAGGTATTAGCTACTGGGATTTATCCAGAGAAGGCCACTGCTCAGAATACGGTTTGTATTTTACCCCAGACAGGCAATATATAGAATTGTACATATGTATTATTGTCAGGGACACATCAAAATGATTGATTAAATTTGCATCGTCTCAAATAACTGTGGCTGCAGAGGGACAAGATAACAGAACAAAAAGGGATCAGATAAGAAAGGGCCGTGGAGAGAGGGTGTTGAGCTGCCACCCTGCCCCTGTTCCCCTGCCCCTGTTCTCCTCCTTGGGTGCAGCCAACATTGGACTTCACTGAGGTCAAATTTTGGTCAGCTTGTTGGGAGACTCTGTGACCACCAGAGACCCCCGTTGTCCCAATGATCTATCTAAGATGTCCCACCAACCCATTTTGAGATATCCCCCCCGACTCAATTTGTGGACTTTATGGAAACTTGGTAAGACAGCCACCACCCTTGAGGTGGTACCGTGAAAAGTAAAACTATATAAAGGTGAACCCACGTTTGCCATGGTTGACCCACTACTTATGGACAAAGAAGATGACCCAACTCTAAGAAGACCATGCGGGATCCAAGAGTGGTGATACTTACCTCTTTCCTCATATCTTTCTCCTCTCTTTTACTCTTTCTCTTTTTTCCTTGTTAAAATGGATGCTATCCAGACAATCAATAAGGAGATAATTTTCCTTCACTAAAATAACTTTTACTCGCCAAAATACCGTAGCCTAACTTAGTGTAAAATTGTTAATAAAAGCCAATGTTTGTACTGTTCCTCTGAGTCATCATTGTGACTTTCCTGCTGCTGCGGCCCTGTCAAGCAGGGATAGCCTTTTCAGGGGATTATAAAGATTCAGCTCTCTCATCATCCATAGACTGGGACAAGTGATACTCTCATACTGCATTTTGGTTGTGATCATCATCCTCTCTGCTTGCTACATTCCATCACTTGCTGGAGTAGATTTGTTTCCGTTGTTTAACAAATGATTCTTCTCCAGAAGCCAGAAGGCTTGCTCAGAAAAACAGTAACTTGTGTGGAGAAATCTCGGGAACACCTGATCAGCACTTTAACTTATGGACAGTTCGGATGACTACTAAAAAAACTGAAATTTTGAATGAGAAATGGAGTGGTGCGGCAGAAAAAGTACCAAGAAAGCTTTAATTAAAAAACAACAACAAACAACCATAAAACTAGCTGAATATTTTGCAGTCTTGCTGCACTACTCTGTTGCTCAGCTGGGTCAATGTGCTTGATCATCTGAAGTCTTGCAAGGAAGGAGATACTCAGAATGCACAGGAGAAACCAAGACCCACATCTCAGCCACACACACAATAGTAACACACCTGGCTCATTTTGTGGCACTGACTTAAACAGAGACTCTATTCTCCTTGGCCCATTTTTTCATGACGCGGACAATGTATTCCACTTGAGAATTACCAGTGCACTTCAGAAGTTCCAGTACTTCCCTTAGAGTCTCTCTACAAAGGTGAAAAGCAAAGATTTAAACAAAGATCATAGAATCTTTAAATGAGGATATGACCCAACTGATACAACTACCCATGTCCACACTACTTTGCCAAACATGGTTCCTAGACAGAGAGGTCACTTCATCTGCACAGCAGGAATAAGTAAAAATGCACAGTAGATGAGATCTCAGGGGACAAAAAAAAGGTCTTGTATACAATTGCAACAAGGAGAGAAATTAAAAGTAAAAAAAAAAAAAAAAAATCAGCACAATGTAATTAGTTTGGAGTTTTGTGTGCATGTGTGGTATATTTATATGTAAATCCTCACTCTTGCAAACTTTGTTTTCTGTAATGCTACTTGGTAGTCTTCAGTATGGCAACATACAGCTTAATACTGCCAAAGTACCTTACACATAGGTACAAATAACATGGAAATGAACGTTACCAATGGGACAAACCAGTATGAAGCTGCAGTTTGCCTGCTGCTTCACAGCAAGAACTTGTATGCGTATTGAAAAACAGGGAAGCTATGTGTATTTTACTGCATCTACTGCAGTAATTGCTAAAAGGACACTTGAAGGGTGCAGTAGTTAATGAGATTACTCCAGCAGAGAAAGGAATACAAAGAGGATGTAGAAGCCAAGATACACACCTACCAGTCATGTACAAAATGGCAACTTTGGCCAGGGAAGAATGGCCATCTGGCATCACAGCAGAGTGTTCACGAGGGAACAGTTCTTAAATACAGCCTCACTATTCTCTCATTCTTCCATCCCATGAAATGGGCCGAAAGCAAAATTATCAGTAGCACACATAATTTCCTTTGAGCTTTCATCAAGTATATTTGTCTGAGATGGCCGGTGTCTTCAGAAAGCAAATTTTAGTGACAACACAGTCTCATCTACTCATTGTTTAGAGAAATCGTGTCCTTCCTATAGCGCTGAGCAAACGTTCCCTTAGTTCTGTTCTATGAACCTTAAAATGTCATGGGACAGTTTTCCATTCTTATGCCATCAACACGAAATGAGGTTTTTTTCCCTCAGTTCATGAACATGCTGTATTTATAACTTAGCTTAGTACAATGGCTAATGTATTCTGGTTTCCTACAGTTCATAGCATTTGCTAATAAGTTATTCTTCACCACATATTCTGTAATTGTTGGTGTGGAAGATACACTTCAAACTGACCACTGCATATGGAACTGCTGACCAGTGTCTATTCTCTGAAAGGTCAATAAAGAATCTGTAGAGCATATGTAGTCCTAAAGCTAAGATTATGATTCTGGTTTACAGCTAACTGGAAATAGGAAAAGAGTGAAATAAATTGAGATACAACACAGAATACTCACTTTGCTTCTCGGCCAGCTAAGATCATTTGAAAGACACCCACACAAGCACCTCTCTTGCCTTCCCAGTATTGAGGATTACTGTCCAGTTTCTCCAGAGCAGCAAATGCTTTGGCTGAATAGTAAAACTGACGCATCTGCACAGAAAGTGAAACATTATTCTTGACCATATGATCGTCCTTCAGAAGCAGATTAAAAATATTGAGCTCTGTTTTCCGAAATCAGCATTAAGTCATAGAAGCAATGTGCATTTTCCTGTTCTTCTGCAGGCAGCAAGTGACACAGAACAGGCACATTTCAGTTTCCATGTAGGAAAATAGGTGGTATTACATTACTGGTCTGTGTCTTTGAACATATTACAGACTCACTGCACTGTGAACTTCATTAGTTAGCAACAATCAGCACTCTTGTTCTGATCCTATATAGATAACACTAGCTTACAGAACTTCTTTTTTATGAGGTGCCCTATCTAGTGTCGTCCTGACTATACCAAAGTCCTTGATAGAATACCAACTTCAAACTAGTCCAAACATTTGAAAACAGAACCACTTTTCTTCTTGCTGAGATGGTCACAGAGGTTGGGTTTAACGTAGGGCTAATTTTTTTCTGCACTGTTACAGTACAGTATAAAATAAGACTCAGTGACTCTATAATACAATTCCTATCATCATTTTCCTGATGATAGGAAAATCCACTGTGTATCTTTTCTGCTTTAGGTTCTCTACCTATGAATAGGAACAAGAAGCAAGTTGGTTGCCAACAGTGCGAAAGGAGTGCCCACAGTAACTGTGGCTTTTGAAGTCAGCATAACTCATGTGGATCTTATCTATGACTGTGAGTGTTCTTCACTTGGGCAAGCATGAATAGCAATGTGGCATGTGGCTAACATCTTCCCATGAGAGAGCACAGAAGGTAGAGTGAGCACAACCTCCCATCCTTTGGGGGCTAGAAGCCTGCATCTGCTGAGAAAAAAAGGACAGGCTGTGGGAGGTATGTTTGGAAACTTTAGTCAGAGAAATACAGGTACTACAGAATGAGTAATAATTCCATTTTCTTCACACAAATGGTGATTTTAATCACAGGGGACTGGCAAGCACTTAAATGGATGGGAATAAAGATAGTGAGTATAAACAGTATCAGATGTGTCAGCTAAAAAGAAAAAAAATGATACTAATCTCTCCAAACAGGCATCTGATCTAGTCTCATTAAGCAGATATCACTTTAATGTCCATCTGACATAAAAGCAGGAAATGCTTCACCCCAAGTCGTATGCTCTTCCCTATATCGGTAAGATGGGCTACTGCATGAAAAGCAGCAAGAAATTACCCCTAAGTCCTGCATCCCAGCTTCCTCTATCAGCAATGTCTATCAGCAATAGCAATGGGGCATCCAGCTACACCCAGTCTCAGGACACTGTTGACCTTGCTCCATCCATGTTCCTTCAGCATTCTGTTGAATTAAGCCTAGTGTGACTGCCTTGTTAAATCACAGCTATGGTGCTGTCTGGAGACCTCCAATATAATATAATATAATATAATACAATGTTCCAGAAGCAACTGAAAAATGCTACATAAAGTCAAACAACGTGGGCCTTGCCATTTAGTGGAAGGGGTACAAACAACTGGTAGCGTAGAAAGACAAGTTATAGCACTACAGTAATAATTTTTGAAATGAAATTCCTTGGTCTTTGCAACAGGCATTTATGGCCATATGTAGACACATAATTAGGCTGAAAAATTTAGTCCTGTAAGTGCAGTTTTTAAGAGCTCTAGATAAATCCAAATTGTGGAGCTGCTTCTCCTCTAGAGTACAATAAGGTTTAGAGAAGAATTTAGGCAAAGTAATCAGCTGATTTAAGTGAGACTTAAAATGGTCTAAAGAGAGATTTTACATCAAATCTGATTGTTAACTTGCTTTCACAAATTGCAGCTACAGGAAACACCAGAGGCATAGCACTTGCTTGAGCAGCAAGATTTTCAGGCTGACATGGTGGATTGAATACTTGAAAGATGTGCAAGAGGTAATTAGCTCAGATCTAGAATGCTTTTGAGATCGCAGGCTAGAGTTTCTGACTTTCAGTTACGTGTTTGTTAGGATTTTGAGAACATGCTACTTTAGTCAGATGAAGGAAAAGAGCGAAAAACATTACACATAGTATGTGGATATTGCTGCTCTTTGGAGAGCTTGGATGAACTGAGAATCATTGGGAGGTTTTCTGACAGGACTTGGGGTTTACTATCTTTCCTCTACAATGGCAAGTTTGGTCATTGTATCTCCAGGAAGCCTCTGGCTGCTAGCTCTTGTGTATTCACTTACATTAGCCTCCACTGAACCTGCTCCATGAGCTTGATACCTATTATTCTGCTCCTCTTCTCATATCTACCTTCTTAAATCAGTGAACTACTGTGTTTGCACAATCACAAAATTACAATGTTTTTGTAGTCTATATTTAATTTAAATTAAATCTAAAATGGTTGTTCCCCAAATAACTTCAGTCCACCCTCTGGCTCTGGCCAATACATTTCGGAAATGTGGATCATACAATCATAGAATCATTCAGGTTGGAAAAGACCTCTAGGATCATCTAGTCCAACCTTCTTCGTACATCTCCCTAACCCCTAGACCATGTCTAGAAGCACCACATCTACCCATTTTTTAACACCTCCAGGGATGATGACTCCACCACCTCCCTGGGTAGCCTGTTCCAATGGCTAACCACTCTTTCAGTGAAGAACTTCTTCCTGATATCCAATCTAAACCTCTCCTGGAGCAGCTTGTAGGCCATTACTTCTTGTCCTTTCATTAGTTACTCAGGAGAAGAGACCAGCACCAGCCTCACTACAGTCTCCTTTTAGGTAGTTGTAGGGAGCAATGAGGTCTCCCCTCAGCTTCCTCTTCTCCAAACTAAACAATCCCAGTTTCCTCAGGCGCTCTGCATACGACATATTCTCCAGACCCCTCACCAGCTTTGCTGCCCTTCTCTGCACCCACTCCAGTACCTCAATGTCCTTCTTGTACTGTGGTGCCCAAAACTAGACACAGTACTCAAGGTGTGGTCTCACGAGCGCTGAGTACATGGGCACAATCACCTCCCTACTCCTGCTGGTCACACCATTTCTGATACAGGCCAGGATGCCGTTGGCCTTCTTGGCCACCTGGGCACTCTGCTGGCTCATGTTCAGCTGGCTGTCCACCAGCACCCCCAGGTCCTTTTCCACCAGGCAGCTCTCCAGCCACACTTCCCCAAGCCTGTAGTGTTGCTGAGGGTTGTTATAACCGAAGTGCAGGACCCGGCACTTGGCTTTGTTAAACCTCATACAATTGGCCTCAGCCCATTGCTCCAGCCTGTCCAGATCCCTTTGCAGAGCCTTCCTACCCTCAAGCAGATTGACACTCCTGCTTAATTTCGTGTCATCTGCAAATTTACTGAGGGAGGATTCGATACCCTCATCCAGGTCATTGATATAGATATTAAACAAGACCGGCTGCAGAACTGAGCCCTGGGGGACCCCGCTTGTCACTGTCCGCCAACTGGATTTAACTTCATTCACCACAACCCTCTGGGCTTGGCCATCCAGCCAGTTTCTAACCCAGCAAAGAGTCTACCTGTCTACATGGATGACCCATGTCTCACCATAACACTTTTCCAAAGAACATCCTTTTTTGCTGTTACTGAGCTGCTACTCCTTTAGGTCCCAACACAGTGCAATCATCCTTGTAGATGGCAGAGAGGATGCCAGATACAGCATCCTATTATTGTCTACTGAAGTCTTGCACAGCAGTACTCTGCATAGGACGGCCTTTCTCCTGTAGCGCCATTTACAGTCCTTGCAAAAAAGTTTTATTTATATGCCTCTACATCCACCCTGTGGATGAAGCTCTCAGGTTTTCTTTCTGTGCTTTGCTGAACAGCAAAAGAACTTGAATCAGAACTAAGTCTCACTATGTATAGGCACCATCTGAAGAATTAGATGTTAGGAATTTAGGCAGAACCGTAATCAGCTTCCCATGATCTCTTCACTATTAACATAGCTTTGTATAAACTAGAATTTGGAGGTGTGCCAGCAGTGTATTAGCACGGAGAATGAGAACTAGTAAACACACTCTAGAAGCTTAGTAACAGTAAGGTAGCATGTATTTTAACTTGTTTTACAATGCTGTATTAAAGTGGACATTGTCTTGTCTAGCTTGACTTTAAAAAATGTTAGACAGCTTGGTCTAAACTTGTCTCTTTAAAAGTCCCCTCTAGAAAAGGTTCCAAAGAAGAACTACTATGCGATAGCAGGGATCCTGCTGTAAGCAGTTAAGCTCACCATTTCTTCTGAGTGTATTTATTCCTAATGGCTACACACACACACTGTGTCTCTTTGCCTCACTTGGGCAGATAGAAATAGTAGTTATAGGAATTCTCCTTCCATTTCCTTATGATTAACAAAGGAGTATCTTCTATTGCCATTACAAGCTTCGAAGGAAAAAATAACATTGTCCCAGAAAAAAAATGCAGCTTGAGGCTCCATGCTGAATCTGTGCTGATGATTTTTCTTTTTACTTAAAAGTTTCCTGTCATTTCTACCAATAATGAATCCCTAGTAGGAGAAGAAATGGTTATCCTTATTGATAGCTTAGGCATACAGTAATTTATCAATGTTTTTATCAGTGGGTTGTTTACCAAGAAGGCAGGTAGGTTAAAATACCAACTAATCCTTGCCAACTCATCTACATTATTAGACACCCTGCTGTTATAAAAGAAAGTTAAATAGTGATGACAATGATGGAGAGCATCAAAAAAATGGCTGTTGGTACAATCACTGAATTAACATACCATACACCCACCAAGTTCTAAAGAGAAGACTCACTTTGTAGCAATCATTTGCAATGAGCTGCAGTAGGTTAAAGGACTCCCCTGAGGTCTCCATCTTCAGATAGAGGTTCCAGGCCAACTGTGGTTTCTTATTCATAATATCTGCAGTAACAATAAAAGGCTGGGATTGTGAAGAGAATACGCCACACACAATACTCAATGACAGGTGTAATAAATGTTCCTAAATTTCTTTGCTTAATGTAAATTGCATGCCTCACCCTGTGAGCATGAGGTTGGGAAGGGAAACTTGTCTTACTAGCGGTAACAGTCAATGCATCAGAAAATAGCAACATCAAGGGGAATAATTACAGTGTTTACATCTCAAGTTATATTTCACAGATACAGCAACAGGCACAACTCTCATGATTTCAGATGTGATTAAGGAACAGAATGGAAAGCATTAGAGAAATTATTTTATGCAGGACAATGAACTGCAGCAATCCATTTAGATGGTGAGATTCAGGATGAGAATTAAAAAACTTTAATTGGCAGTGAAAAAATTTAATTGCACTGAACCGAGGTCTTTAATACTTGGTGCCCACCTCAATCTAAACATTCAGTTCCCATGATTTACACCAAATCAAAAGTAGGGAGTTTGGTGAAGCCCCTCAAAGCATAATAAAACTTGTCATTATGCATCTACTAGAAAAAATGTTTCCAAATTCTTGAGATTTTGTGCTGGCTTCTAAATTTGCCTACATGACTAGAATTTTTCATTGGTCTTTAACTTTAAACATGACTACTATACACAATTAGAAATAAAAGAATCTGAATCTTCCATCTCAGCTAGTGGAAATTCTATCAGGGTATTTGAACACAAAGAGTTCTAAAATTTTACTTCTGGAGATAAGAACCCATTCTGTTGAATCTGAAGTTGATATTGGTAATTCCAGATTCATTTAAGTACTGGGAGAAAAAAAAAAGAAATTAAGTACTCCTTTCTTTTTCAAGTCTTAAGAGCTACTCACAGAGTAGTTGGCCGTTAACACGTGGACCGCTCTTGTGCTCTTTCAAAAGAGGGACTGTTAGCTTGTTATATCTGTGCCCATAGATACATGGCAGGTAGAATGGGTGGCAATCAACAATAAACATATAACACCAAATCACAGGATCTATAGACACTTCTTATTTAAGAGGCAGCAAGACAACAAATCAGATTTTTCTTTCATCAGCTTCAGATACCATACACAGTGGCAAACTGCCAGGTTTTAATTTCCAAATACCAACCCATCTATCTAGAGAAATAGAGTACTGTGTTATTTCAATGCTTTTCTACCTTCTCTTCAAGAAGAATTTGGTATAAATAGTACAATAATAGTAAAGAAAAAAAATACTGTCTAGCACCCCAAAAAGATGCATCCCTGGTACTTTCTGCCCCTTGGAAATATTTCAGCATTGAATTGTTGACAACTCAATACCTAATCATACTCTGACATTAATGTATTATAATGCTTTGCAATTTCTACAGCAGCTTTTATCCAGATGGATCTACTAGTAATTTTCATACTTGACACAAAAAAGATAACTATATTAATTGCTGAACAGTTGTTTCTGCAAAGAATTCCAGCAGCTGTTTGAGAATGAAAAATCAAAACTTTAAGACAGACAAGAAGAGTACAGCAGCTCTGCTGAAACTTCAGCAGGAATTCAGAATGGCAAAAGGCACACTCAACAATAAATAGCAACTCCTATGAAAGAGCTAGAAAATTTTTAATTGACAACATGGTATGAATTCTACTTCTTTTATAGTAAGTAGCATCTTCAAACAGTTCTGCATCCCCAGATGTACGTCAAAGAACTACGACAGCACAGAAACAAAAAGGGATGAATGCTGTTCACTGAACAAACACGAGTGGCAAGTCCTAAAATAGAGTCATAGCTAGGCATCCATAGGTGTGATGTGCCTGTCTGGAAGATCATGTTAGAGACATTGACCGTATCTGTGATGTGACGTAATGTCCCAAATCATACGTATTTACATTTCAAGTACAGCTACTGAAAATTGTTTGATAAGAGAACATTTTTATGTTGAGGCACTGGAAGGAAAACAAATTAGCCCAGAGATTCTCAGACTTGAGTCATTAGAAAAGCCCAACTCTATGCTGTTTTGCATGTGGCACTGTAGCTGCATCTGTACTGAGGTGTACTCTGCAATGTTTGAAAAACTGGTTCAGAAAAAGTAAGTACAATTTGCTATAAGATATTAAACATCGCAAAACTTTTCTGGGTTCAAGGAAAGAATGGAAGAGTTCTTGGAAAACAAAACATGCTGGAGATTATAAAGGTCATCCCTCAGGCACTTGAGTTTGGACAACACACAGAGCAACGTGGTAGGAAGAAAAAATACCGCTATGCTTGATTCTTCTCTTCCCTAGCCATCTGACATTGGCTACTCTTGGAGGTAGACAGACCCTCGGGCCTGATCCAGTATTGATGCTTCTATTTAGTGTTTTACTCCGAACACTTTATAGTTGTAACTCAGTCTTCTGACACAGAAAATCTTCACTGAAGCAATCAAGTAGCCAATTGAGGAGAAAAAGGTTCACTGGATAGGACAAAACTGCATTGACAGAACTATAACAGCATTGCACTGAAGCAGTAATTGCTTACTAAAGCCAAATGTATGAAAGGTGCAATAACCACCCACGCTGCAACTAGTGCAATCAGCTTTTCACTTTCATAGTCCTGAATCCACCTACAACATTAAATTCAATTTAGGGAAGTGCATTGCCAAGAGTGATGCAATAGAGGAAGATCTGTACTCTGCAATGTTGAGAGTAAAGTGACTCACAGCAGCGAGCTAGCCAGCTAAGGTAAACAAAATCATTCTTTATCTTCTCACTCTGGATCAAAAGGAACACCTGCAGGAAGAAGGAAAATAAAAGATTATACATGCATGTATTTTTAAAGAAACAGAAGGCAGACCTGCCTCGTTTCAACGTGCAGCTAAGGCTTAAGCCACACAAACAACTGCTAAATGAGAAGAGTTAGGGTATGCAAGTGCAGTGTGTGGGCATCTCTCTGTGTCGGGTAGGTGAAGGATTTAAACAATGCCATGCTTATCAAGGGACTTCTGGAGCTTCAAAACACCAAGCTGTGTGGAGGGCACAGCCTGCGCTGAACAAGTGCCAGTGGGTGGCCATGTAGCACAAACAGCACAAAGGAACACTGGGCCTGTGGGAAAAGCTATCTGGAATGTGTTTGTTTAGAAAGCAATCCAAGCAATTACATTAGCATCTTCTTGAAATACCAGAAGTTTCACATATATATGAGCCTTTCCTCCCAATCCATGTCAGAGATCGTTCCAGGTCAGCAACATGCCATTTCTAACCACTTTGGTTTCAGTAAGGTTCAGAGGCAAAACATTAGTCTTTTGTAACATACTGTACAAATACAAGTCTATTAGACTCTACATCTGAAGGGATGCGTGGGGGGAAGTTATAAATCTTAAAATGCACTCTGGCTTTCCTCACAGAAAAAAAAGCTATTTATTCCCCTCTGCAGGTATATTTGCAATTATACTAGGATGCTACTGGCAAAACTCAAAATACTTTTATAGGAGCAGATATATGTACTGGAACAGTGAGTTCCACAAATCACGAATATTTTTATTGGTTAAACATTGCTGATGCTTTAATTTTTTTTGGGGAAAGGAAAGGGTGAGAGGGAAGAAATAAAAAGAAAGTGGCATTATCACTGTAAGTAGCATTTTATCATAGGCTTTATTTCATTACGTCCAGGGAGATAAGCTTTTAAATAACTTAAAAAGTGCTATATGTGGATATATTTTACAAGTATATGAGACGCTGGGGAAGGGTGATCTTTATATGAAAGTGTCATCATGATCAAAGATCAGACATTAGGCCAGACTAATCAATTTAATTACATAATTCTGTTATTGAAATGCATCAGCTACATAACACAAGTTTATATAGAATCATTTGTAAGAATATAAGAGGAAAAATGTGGATTAACAGCAGTTTACACCTTTTTGTTTCTTTGTTGCCTGGCTGCAGCTAAAGATTACTTATAGCATTATCATTTACATGAAGTCTCAGGAATCAGTGTAGCCTGCTAGCATGGTTTTAAAAAGAGACTCACTTGCATTTTCATTAAACTCAATTAAGGCAGGTGAATTGAAATATATATCCATTTTGCCTGACAGTTGTGGATTTTTTTTCTTAAAGTGAGATGCAATTTCAGGTCACAGACATTAAGGAGCTGAGTGCTGGGAGGGGTGGGGAACAAAGAAAAAAGAAAAGGGAGAGGAAAAAGAGAGGAAAAGGAGAGGAAAAACCAGGGTGCCTCTGTTGTCAAGAAACCTGAAGGGTTAAAAAGTTAGAAATACAGGGGAAAAAAAAAAATCCCCCAAACATCCAAACCTATAGGATTCATTTTAGACTAAGTGGCTGGGGTTTTTTTCTGGCTCCTCTTCTTTCAGGTCTCGTGGAACATGTTGCTTCCATCTTCATAATAGCTATTTGCTTTTGCATATTTTAGTTGTAATTAAGTTTCTACTGCACATAGACACAAAAAATGCTGTGTGTAGAAGTTAATCTCTTCCAGCTGCATCTGGATGCTGCTGAATAAGATAGTGAGCACTTCCTCTTTTCCTCCCACATCTCCCAGGGGAAGAATTTTTTTTTTAAAAACCACAAATTTCTAGGGACACCTAGAAGCTCTTAACTATTCAGTGTCTTTTACTCAGCATGCCCTAGTCAGTCTGAACAATAGGACTGCCTGGGATTCCAGACAAAGCGTAGGAAATCTGATTACGAGGGCATTCTTTGATCAATTAGAGATAGCTGCAAGCACTCTTGTGATGCACCACAAGCAGCATGACTCCCCATATACCTCACATTACAAGATTAGCAAGATAATCTTTTCTGAATAGTGTTCACTGAGAGTTTCAGTTCCTCTAAGAAGGAGATGACGTTCCACACAACCTGCTTATTTTCAACCAGCATGAAGATCTGGACAGAAAAAAGGAAGGAAAGAGGAGAGTATGTGGGAAATGTTTCTATTTTTGTTTTTTAAAGAGAGTAAATATATACCTCTTCAGCCTCACTAAAATTGCCTGTGGCAGCTTTGGCTTGGGCGTAGTTGAAGTTAAAAGTGTCATCGTTGTAGAAGTAACGCTGGAAAATAAGGCAACAGACAAACCCCAAATAAATAAAATGACAAAAACCCCCTGACTCCCATGGTGCAATAACATTAAAAATATACCCACCCCTTCCCTCCCCCAAATGTGAGTCAAGACTATATCAAGACAATGGGAAGGAAAAAGAAAAACCCACATTATGAACATACGGCATTTATAAACAGTGGGTAGAAAATTATGGACTGGCTTTTCATCCTACATTCGTGACTACAAACACAGCTGGAACATTCCACAGTATTAACCATGAGAGATCTGGAGAACGCTCCAAGCTCAAAATTGCAGTGGCAGCTTTTGCACTTTGGGCATGTGAAGACATGCTGTGCTGCCGTGGTCTCTTTCACCTCCCAAGCACTTATTTCACCACTAGGTTGGCAAACAGGCAGTTGACTCCCTAATGGCTTAAGGACATGAGCAGTTTTTTTTTCCAAGACTTCTCAAGGTTCAACAAGAGATCCTGTGGATCTGGTTATGTGACAGATACTAGTGTGACATACTGGATCACATGATGGAGGTGGAGCTGCAGTACCAGCCTGTAGCCAGGCAGCACACCATGTAATGGGACTTCCTTCAGCTCAAGCCTTGGTTACGTGCACCATTCTCTCTATCTGAATTGCAACACTAAGGTTTTCTCTCCTATAATATTAGACTGGTCACACCTGGTTAATGACAGATCAGGCTGATCTAACTGTATCTTTTCTGAAAAGCTGCATGGGCCAAAGCAGGAAATACAACTCTTGGTACAGCTTAGCCTCATGTTTGGGTTTGACCCAAATAGCTTAAATTTAATCATGGTTAGATGTCCAGACTGAAGTATAACTCAGATGATGAAAAGTCAGCTGAGTGGGTTCTACATTCAGCACTGTCCCACACTGCTGCACCGTTAGACCTGGTGGAGGTAAGGTGGAAGACAATACCACAGCTACAAGTATGGATGGGATCGAGGATCCCTGTCAAGGAAAGGTGAAGTGCTTATGAGAGAGCATGGTAAAAAAGCAGAGTGGTTTATCCACCAGTTACTGTAAGAAAAGCCTTCCTGTGTAACAGCAAGGTGTGTAAAAGAATGTTTTTCCTTATATCTATAAAAGGAACAGAACTTGTACAGGATGATAAAAATTTTGTTTTGTTCCCTCATTTAAGAGTGAGGAGGAGGTAAAAACCATAGTTGGGACAGTACAAAAGATATGAGAAGCAAGGGGCAAAACCCTTTCCCAGTGCTCCCTGTCTTCTTTCATGATCAGAAAGGAAGAACTTGAGGAACCTCTTCCCTTCTCTGTCACAGGCAGTCAACAAAGGGTACTGATTGAGTCCACCGGTATACATTAAGCTAGTGCCTTGAGAGGAGAGGTGGAGGGTTGCCACCATTTCGTGGATGTCTAGGTTTCACCCAAATAGTCTACGTTAGGATCCAAAGCCAACAAATATATCAAGGTACATGAAAGCATGAGGATGAACCAATCCGGTGAATCTTAAACGCAATCTGTGAAAACATTTCTGTACCCTTAGGGTGAACTAACTGGTTTCACCATACAAGTATTACAACACTACTGTATTCTTCCTCAATGATAGTTTTGTGTGAATCAGCACAAGTCCCAGGTTAGGCAAAGCTGGTGAGCGAGATGCTAGTTATACTGCATGAATAGTTCCTTCTGTTCAAATAAATTCCATTGTATTTTTTAACTAAAATGAAAGAGAAACTCTGTCAGCAACCAAACTCAAAAACTATGTCAGTATCCTGGCTGCATTAGTGCTAGAGAGCAGATATGCTGCTGCTGCAAAAAAAAATTTGGTAGAAAAGAACTAGCGCTGCTGATAGTGCAACACATTCACAGCAGCTAGATGTTCTGATTCTTTTTTTTTAACCACAGTATAGGTACTGGACTTCACTCTTTTGTGGTCCTTTTAGTGGTCTTAAATATTTTCATAAAACTAACTGTGCTCTGAGTGATACCCATTTTAATGAGATGCTCAGATGCCCAGTTGACCAATGAAGCATTCGTTGTGTCCAGAACTCATCTGAGCCTCAATTAGCTTGTCTTCTCAGTTGATTCTCAGTGTTATAATTTCACCCTCAGGGCAGCTGGCAATACATTTATAGTAAGGTGTCCTTTAAGACATTCTTGTACCTAAAGCAGTTTTAATCAACCATGGATGAAGGTGATGTTTCCTGAGAGAACAGAATGCAAACAATCTTCACAGCGTGCACAGTTCCACTTAAGGAGCTGCAGAGATCCTACTGAAATTTATTCCTGTGAATAAAACAACAAAGGTGGCTGTAAATCCACCTAAACCTTGCCTGTATCATGGTACAGGAAGAATTATTTGCATCTCTGTGACCTGAAGAGAAGGTGAATGACTAAGTAAACCTGAGCAGTGGCTAGTCTCAGCTAAAAAATGATGAGAAGGATCAACTACTTCAAAAGGATTATGCAAGGAAAGTGGCAGTAGGCAAAAAACTTTTGTCGTTAGTCCTTGCTATTTATCAACTGCATTATGCCTGAAACTATGAGTATTTGATTCCCTTCAAGAATTTAACAAATTAATATTTTACTTAAGCTTGATCATTTTGAAACTTGCTGGATCCAATCTATAAAACCTTCCAAACTTTCAACCTCAACCCTATGTTGAACTATGATAATAAATTTCATAAACCAACTGTATTTTGATAGGGACAAAATGCATTTTCTTAGAAAAGACATTGTGAATTTGCTGCAATTCTAGCAAGCTGTGTCTTGTTTTCAGCCTCTAATACAAAATAGAGGTTTCAAATCTACCTTGTTTATTCTAATACTAAATTTGTATAATTTTATTTACTTAACTTCCTTCTGTAGTAAATAATACCTATTTTCTAAATCTCTTAAGGCAATATGTCAAACTATTCTCTGAATGACCTTTCTTTCTGCATTTGAGTGGGTAATGGCCAGTATTTCCCTGGAAATCACCCTGGAAAGGTGATGGAACAACTTATCCTTGGTACTGTCTCCAGACATACATGCTCATTAGGAGCAGTCAACCTTGCTTTTACCAAGGGAAAGTCATGTTTGACCAACTTGATAGCCTTTTATGAGGACATAACCAGGTGGATAGATGATGGTAGAGCAGTGGAAGTGGTTTATCTTGATCTCAGTAAAGCATTTGACGCAGTCTCCCACAGCATCCTTGCAGATAAACCGAGGAAGTGTGGTCTGGATGATCAGGTAGTGAGGTGGTCAATAGCGCAGTCTAGTTGGAGTCCTGTATCTAGTGGAGACCCTCAAGGGTCGGTACTGGGACCAGTACTATTCAATATATTCATCAACGACCTGCATGAGGGAACAGAGTGCACTATCAGCAAATTTGCTGATGACACAAAGCTGGGAGGAGTAGCTGACACACCTGAAGGCTGTCCTACCATTCTGTGAGACCTCCACAGGCTGGAGAGTTGGGCAGGGAGAAATTTAATGAAATACAACAAGGCCAAGTGTAGAGTCTTGCATCTGGGGAAGAAAAACAAGTACCAGTATTGTCTGGGGACTGACCTGTTGGAAAGCAGCATAGGGGAAAGGGACCTGGGGGTCCTGGTGAACAGCAGGATGACTATGAGCCAGCAATGTGCCCTTGTGGCCAAGAAGGCCAATGGCATCCTGGGGTGTATTAGAAGAGGTGTGGTTAGTAGGGCCAGAGAGGTTCTCCTCCCCCTCTACTCTGCCCTGGTGAGACCACATCTGGAATACTGTGTCCAGTGCTGGGCCCTCCGTTCAAGAAGGACAGGGAACTGTTTGAAAGAGTCCAGTGCAGAGCCACAAAGATGATTAAGGGAGTGGAACATCTCCCTTATGAGGAAAGGCTGACGGAGCTGGGTCTCTTTAGCCTGGAAAAGCAGAGACTGAGGGGTGATGTCATTAATGTTTATAACTATGTAAAGGGAGAGTGTCAGGAGGATGGAGCTAGGCTCTTCTCTGTGATGTCCAATGATAGGACAAGGGGTAATGGGAGCAAGCTGGAGCATAGGAAGTTCCACATAAACGTAAGGAAAAGCTTTTTCACTGTGAGAGTGATAGAGCACTGGAACAAGCTGCCCAGAGAGGTTGTGGAGTCTCCTTCTCTGGAGACATTCAAGACCCGCCTGGATGCGTTCCTGTGTGACCTGGTCTAGGTGATCCTGCTCTGGCAGGGGGGTTGGACTTGATGACCTTTCAAGGTCCCTTCCAACCCCTAACATTCTGTGATTCTGTGATTTCAAACAGCAGTATACCACTGTGCAACAAAGGGCATCAATCCTTTTTTATACTGAATTTTCTTTACTTATCTAATAATTTGTTTCACCCTTATAAATGCATTCACATTAAAACTGTGTTTAAATATTCCAGGGGAATATTTTTTTAGACATTATTATCTTTGTCTAAATATGGGTCAAATCAAAACAGATATATGATTACTGATGCCAAAGGCACGTATACATGGACAAGTCCAGCTTGCAAGCTGAGATCCACATATATATGTTAACAATGTGCAACAGTAGTTTTACATACTTTCAGCAGAATAGCTAAGTTTTTAAAAGAAAACAAAACACTCAAGCAGTCAGATAACCCTTCCCCTCTCCTATGCACACATAATAAAATAATTTCTCCCAAAGCTGACAAGGTAAGAATGCTGCTTCTTCTGGTTGATAAATATAGCAGGACTGAAGGTGTGCATGCCTGTACTCCTGACAGTTTTTAAACGTTAGATCTATTCCCCACGTATATTTCCCTCTGCATAGGTTCTTACTAACATCTTACAAAATAACACCAAGTATTCTGTGCTCTTCCTTTTCTCTTCAAATGTTCGTTCCAGCCCTTCCTACAAGACTTTCCTTTATACCCTCACAGATGCAGAATTGTCTCATGTAACCCCCTCCCTGTAGCACTTCTCTTGCCTTATAACTCCAGCCTATCCTCTGATCACTCTAATGCCCACTTTCACCCCCTTAATTTCTGTTTAGTGTCTTGTTCCTTTATCTTATTTCTAAGCTTTCCCATATTCCTTGGGGGTAGTGAATAACTGCATTTAACTTTAACCTTTTCAGCTTAGAACTAGTTGCTTAAGGACTTTTTAAAGGAAATTAAAAGAGCTGGGCATTTCTATGGGGTGATTCATTCCAAGATAAGTGTAAGAAATACACAGGATGAATTCACCTCTGGAAATTACCATCTGCCCCCACTGGCTATAGACCAAGACCAGATGATCAGTTACACCCAGAAATCTGACATTTAGATGGCTCAAGTGAGGCAAAACAAACCTCACTGTTAGTTACCAGTTCTCTTTTTGTTCGATTGCATACACACTCCAATTTGGGGTGGTGGTGATGTGTCTCATCGTTCCACTACAGTGGAGCCATTCCAGTAGCAACAGCCACTTGGGATTTCTTCAATGATCTCTTTCCAGACAAAGTTTAAAAACATTACACCTTCATAGTTTTTCACCCATCAGCTGATTTTGGCACCATTACAACCACGTGTTTTTCTGCAGATCTCACCTTCCTTAGAACATTGTAACTGGGCTCATCCTGTGTAATTCCCTAATAATTTCTTTTCAGATTCTCATTCCTCTTCCTACCAAAAACAGAGCTCTTATAACTCCAGCTTCAAATCACTGGAATAGGACTGCAATCACTTAATCCTATAATCACACTCCAGCCTCTCTCTTTTTCCTCACATCTGACTTAAAATTGGATATCTGTAAGTTATACCCATTTTATCCATTGAATACTGGTGAACTGATAATGCTGCATTATAATACCTGCAAACTCATTCTCTTATGTTGTGAAAGAAATGGTACCCCATACCATTCAGATTACCTCTGCAAAAATAATGTTCTTATCTTACCGCTTTGGTAATATTGCCCTATCTTAGCCTTTCAGTGACTGCTTTCCCTTGTAAAATAGAAGCATTATTACTTTCAGAGTCCTTCATGTTCTATTTTCCTTACACATTCTTGTTCATTAAAACGTTGTCCCCAGTTATTAACCAGTGACAATAATCTCCATCACTCATTTGATAAATCTTATGAAAATATTTGGTTTTTTTCCTCCATGCTGTCCATGCCATAAATATCCATAAAATTTTTCATTGTCTCCCTTCAGTTATTTTCCTTATCTTCTGTAGTGCCACCAGAAAGCCTGATAATGGTTAAATGATGGTATCAATGCCCCAGAAAAGATTAGAAGTTTGGAAGATATGGTTATTTGTATATTTAAGTTAAAGTGAACATAGGAAAAGCCTGGTTTAGCTTTTGCAATTATGTACCTAGTAAAATGCTTAGCAACTCTGTTCTGAACAGAAAAAGGACCTAATCATTAATAACAGGGTATCTCTGTCTAGAACCAAGGCTACAGAAAGAATGAGGAGCTGGCTAATCAAGTAGCCATGAAGAACTGTTGAAGATTGCCAAAACTAAATGAAATCAGGAGGAAAGGTAATTCCGGCATGGGGAGACCATGACCACCGACTCCTGGACCACCTACCCCACTTACACCACCTCCTCAAATGAGCAAGGAAATGAATAGCTAAGGAATTGGACAGAGCATGCGTGGTGATTTACAGAGCAAGCTAGGATATTTTAACCAATCATACAGGTGAATAACAATGCCTATGTATTATAAAGATGAATATAATTAAGATTTTCTGTATAAATAACCGGTGATTTAGGATCTTGCTGTGCTGATTTCAACCCAGCACCCATGATTGTACTCTCATGAGAATAAAGAAAATACTACCACCTGGTACGTGTGACCGGCAGTTGCATACCGGTTGATGGACCCAGTTTTGTGAAAAGACCATCAGGCCCACCATGCTGCACAATGTTATCTTACAAACTGCTTCTTTACATTTTGATCCATTTGCTCTACTGACCACTTATGTTTCAGTGTTGCTCCTGTGTTTTGTTGTTACTGTTGTGTTTCATCTTTATATGTTTACATAATGTCTCACACAGTACAGTCTAATTCTCTAAGTAGTGATTCCACACTTTAGAGTACTACCAATACTAAAGAATAATACTAACCTTGATTGAGTTGAGGTAAACCAGGACAGTACCAAACTGTCTAAGAAGAAAGAAGCAGGAGGCCATGCACTGTCTCCCTGGAATGGTATCTAAAATTCAAAAGAGAAATGCAGATTTATAGAATTTAAAAACCACACAGTAATGGAAATCACTGTCAAGACTGCTGGCAACTATGAAAACAGCTAACTTCTAAAAATAGCGTAGCTTGCCTTTTCAGGCAAAGGACCATACTAGAGGTCAGAAAAACTATTACATCATCTAGTCAACTTTCTCTACAGCATATGAAAGCTATTGCAAGACTGTATTCAACAGTGAATTCTACAGAGAAAATTTTTTTAAGTAACAGTCCTCTCCATGACACAATTTACGTAGCATAATTTTACCATGAATTATTCTTACTCGTAGGAAGTAAGAGTAGGAAGCAAGGAAGTACGCTTATCTTACACTTCGCATAAAGCCTGAGTTTGTTATTCTTACCTCATTAGCCTTTTTTTCTTTAAAATTATGCTTTTCAGTTATCCTGGACAAAGAAGCTCTACATATTTTAATTTTAGTTCCAGTAAGCGAGTAAACTTGATACACTGAAAACACTGGTATAAAATATTTTAATATATGCACAGGAAAAATACTCAGTGATAAAATACAATATGAAAATTAATTCCCATGCATTTGGGATTACCACACTGCTCGTAAGTGGTAAAGCCATAAATAAGCTAGGCATATCAGTTCAAATGCGTGTCAGTAAACTTTGTTGCCATCATACTTTGCTATCATCCATGCTGACATTGCAACCTGTGTCACTGAAAAACAATTTAAAAGTTTTTTTAAGGATAAGATTACTAGGACTAATTTTTGTAAGACCCAACCCGGAGAGATTGGTCAGAGATGGATGAATCCAAGTAGCAGCTGAGAAGGCATCAAAGCAAGTGATGTCAAATCACTGCTGTTTCACTATGTCAATTGATCATTAGAGAGCTCTGTGCAGTTTGGTAAGGTGACAGAAGCAAGATCCTAAGGCTACCGACAGCCCTGAGTTAATCTGCTCCTGTAAATTAGTCACCATCAATCTGTCCACACTACAAAATTAACCTATCTTTTCTGTATATAGAAATTTCATGTATCTGAAGACCAATATTTTGACTCCATGCTACAGCACAAAATAGAGCATTCCACTGGAAAATTGTACATTGTCCTTTAAATAAAGTGGGGTAGTAATTATTCCTGGAAAGCACTGTGTAAGATCTCAAAATGTATTTCAAAGGAAAGCAGAATATTGTATTTTTTTATCTTTTAGCATGAGGAGACAGTGAGCTTGGATGTCCTGTCATTACCATATAGAAACAGTCCATCCTTATCTATGTCTGAACCACATCATTCAGTTCTCCAGCTTAAGAAAATTATTTGGTTATTTATGAAGTGCTCACTTGGGAGCAGAAACTGGCCTGTTTATCTATCCATTTTTACATGCAGGCATACTTATCATGACACATATATGCCTTGACAGGACAATAACAGAAACAGTTTTCCTGTGTTCCTCTCCTGATGCTTTTTTTTTGTTGCAGTGAGAATGCAGGTACCTCAAAAGTGCTCCTTTTCTGTTACATTCACTTTTTGAAGTTCATAAACTCACAGCAATTGAAACAGAATTTTAAAAATGCAAATAAAAATGCAAAGATGCACTCAGGAAGAAGAAAAAATTCTCATTTTGAAAAATTACTTAGGGTGACCTAAGAATACCTCAAAGAAAAGACTGCACAAAGTCCAGAAGAAATGTTTCATTCCTCCCACCCAGATATGCCTGATTTGGTCCTAAAGAAGGACCACTGAAAATGAAAGGGGTGCTTTACCCCATTATTCTTGCAGTTTTTTTAGGGTAGTTTGTAAGACTTACATTAAGCATCAGAAACACTGCCTTTAATGGAAATGTTAATGTCCATTTACTTTCACTAATGTTCCTCTTGCCCCATTTCCTCCTTAACTTATCTCAGAAATCTGACGTTTAATTTTCCACTCAGTTGAGATGCTGGGAGAAGAACATGAGAATTAACTATAAAAATCTAGTTATATTCTCCTTTGTAATGCCAGTTCCATTTTGTGTCAGCGGGATTAAGAATTTTTATTAAGCTTAAAAAAAACAGTAAACAAAGCTGCTGTTCTGGCTGTTATTTATTGCTGTTGGAGGGTGAATGTTGACTCCTACACTGTAAGTGCTTCCTGTTTGGTTTTTTTTTTTAGTTTAGGTGTCCCTACTCCTCTTAAGGTACATAACTTCCAACATGAGATGAAGTGTGTATGTCTATTGGAAAGGACTTTCACATTAACTCTGTTTGCTCTATGTTCCTTGAACCTGCAAGTCAGACATCTAACTAAAAATAGCAAAGGGCTTACCTGCTGACTTCAAATGACTTCACAAATACATGACACTGCACCCTTCCTAAACTGTCTGTTGCAGCTTTTCTTCTTAATGCAATTTCTATAGTTAACAAGTTTGTACAGTTAACAAGAGCAAGCCAGAATGACAAGATCTTGTTTTGAAAAAACATTCCACATCTTCATTTTAATCTGTAATTTTTGATAATCCACATTACAATCGGGAGCCTTGTAGGCCCAGCTGTGAGCAAAGACAAAGCAAGGATTTCCTCACTCTAGTGGGCACAACCTACTTTTTTATTATAAATCTGCAAAGCAGCGAAGTAACTTGATAAAGATCTTAGACAATCTAGTGGTACTAGCTCCTTGCAACGACTGGCCCAGTGGGAAGGGCTGAAGCATGACTTACATGCTTGAATAGCACACCTGGCTACTTCACAACAGCCCAAGTATTCAAAGAGCAAGAATTCTCTTCTCCATTGTAAAACCAGCAAAACAAGAAAAGTGGATCAAAACCGATCACATCATCATGGCTAACATGCTAAGTTACATAAGACTATAAAAAAGATCATATTGGATCCAAAATCTATCTGATTCAGAAGCTTGCTGAGTAAGAATATACAGCTATAGAAAGAATATATTCTGGTTTAACATATAATACATGCTGTGGTATGTGATGCCACTTCCTCTGAAGTTTCTTCAAGCTTCCAACAATCTGCACTGAGGACTGAATCTTCACTGAAAAAATCTGTGTTAAACAGCCAATGGACTTTGCTTCTACAAATTTCTTTATAACTTCCGACTCTTGCAAGATTCTATATCAAATAAGTTGTGTTATGTAAAAAAGTAAATTGTGCTGTTTGTTTTAATAGTCTTTGTGATAATTTATGTCAATAATTCTTGGGTTTTGTATGGTACAGTAACTAAATCTTCTCTATTCCTCTTCTCCTTGTCATTTATGACGTTCCATACTGTGAACGTAACCAAACTCAGTCATCATTTTCCAGGCCACGTATCCTCCTTTATTTAATCTCTCCTTGTTCAAGAAGCTATCCCCTTTCTCTGATCATCTTTGCTGTCTTTATTGTACCCTTTCTTCTCCTACCATATTTTTTTTTAAATGTAAGAACCAGAGCTGCACATAGTGTTCAAGAAAAGGAACCACATCTGTATACAATGACACAGTGAAGATTTTTGTTTTGTTCTCTCTTTCCTCATCAGTTCCTGAGATTCTCTTTAATTTTTCTGATACTTTTGCAAATATAGTTTAAGGTCTCCCCTGCCATGTAGTATGCTGCATTTATCAATGCTAAATTTAATCTGCATATTATTACCCAGCCTCATATATTCTTCCACAGCTTTCATCATTGTGGAAGCTTTCATTTTTCCTACTATGGGCAATTTTGTACCATTAGCAAACCTAGTCATGTCATTATTTGTCTCCTATAGCTCATTAATTATGAATACAAGCCCTTTCATTAAAGAAACAAAAGGTTTTTTCAAGTGTTAGAATCAGGTGCATTTTATCCTTTTCACTGCTACTTCACTGAAAATTTCTGTTAGATATGAGAAAGGTTATTATGTAGTTTTCCTTCTTGAAATTAGTACTGTGGAAATCTTTTGAGGTATTTGCTAACACATGGACTTTGATTTTGATTATACTCAGATCACTAGTAACAGAATTAGATTTTCATAAAAAAATTCAAATCAGGTTCTATGTAGTCTCTGTATTGCTCTAGAGTCACATGTTCACTTGTGCATTTTATATGAAAGATGAAAACTTACCATTTAAAAATTCATTCTCTATGTCATGCCATGTCATTGCATTTCCTAGGTCAATATGGGCAGAATACAAGTCTCCAACTATTATTTAATTATCTTTCTACATAAAAATCTCTAACCTCTTTAATATGCCAGTCACTGTTCGCATCCAGGCTGGCTGGTGAATAATTTAGCCTCAATATTATAAGTCTCCTATTTGAACATGTATTTTAAATCAATTTTATATTATTCACTGATAAAGACAAGAAATTTACTTTACTTTGTGAGAAGCTTTCTATAATGTTTAGACCCACTTCTCCACCGACATAATCTATTTAGTAATGCCCCATTGTAAATTAAATAGGAACAATATCCTACATGTTGCCTTCCTCCTGTCACATTTTAAAAAATATTTTAGGTTTATAGCTTCCTCTTATAAAACTAGGTGTTCCACTTTATTCATTTTCTTGTAAAGCATCTAATATTTGTAGAAAACATTTACATATTTGGTCTTCATGTGTTTGCTTTTTGTTATGTCCTATCTACATTGAACTCTGTTTGCCTCGTCTATTTCCTATCTACACTTTGCTGACCTCCATCTGTCCTTCATTTGAGGATATAAAAAAACCCTCACTAATTTGTCTTTAAAGGAGTTACCTTGAATTGTGTGCTCTTCTGTATGCCTGTGTTCTGCCACAAGTGTTTAAAAATATGACAAAGCAGTTTTTAGATAGAAGTACCAGGAGTGCAAGGTGCTTGCAGTACTAATGTTTCCATTTACTTTTGGTTGGAACCAATCCTTCCCACAGGCTCATTTTTTTCCAATTAACTCACCTTGCTAATTGGACTACATGTCTGTTCCTCCCTGCACCCCCCCAACCATGCCTCAAGTCTCAGCCTCTCTATCTTGTTTTGCAAATGGGTTTAAAAATACTTCACGATAAATTTAAGACTTTTAGCTTCCTAACAATTTCAGTTTTGGACTGTTTCTTCACTATATATCTTTTCAGGATATCTTTTCTCCGCCTGTCTCTGTATTATTTTTGTCCGTGTGTGCTATGGTAACTCATTACACCTGCATGACTGTTATGGGCACTAAGAGGTCTACCACCATCTGTATGTTATCCTGTGACTTTACTGGCATCACAAGCCCAGTTAGCTACGTGCCCACTAACAGAGTCCTCCACTACTACAGTTCATATTACTTCTTTCCGTTAGCTGGGATCCCAACTCCAAAGGGACAGCCTCAATATGAAAGGAATGTGTTAGGGAAACCTCATCTATGTAACCACTTCCAACCTTCCAACATGAAGCTCTCTGCTGCACGATCTCAGCAGTACAAGGACTGTAAGTGGCACAGAATGGCTCAACAGTATTTCTGAAAGTTTCATCAGTGCTGCTGCTGTGTCTCTTGAGCTCCTACTCTAGTCACCATGGACACGGGCGATGTTATTCTGCCTCTGAGGACCATGAGCTGTCTGCACCATAAACATGCATAAGTTACCTACAGAAATAGTCCTAGTGACAATGTCTACACCAGAAACTGGGAATTCAGCCATTGCGGCTGATTTTCTGTGTTCCAAATACTGGATTTTTTATTTGGGATTTTGGGTTTTATTTTGGCAAGGGAAATGGAGGACAAGGTCTTGTTGTAACCTATTATTGAATAAGTAAAATTAAATATTGAAAAGATATTGATTTTTTTGTTGGGTTTTATCATGGGGTTCTTTTGATTCAACCAAGGAGTTAGTCCCAGAGCCTCCATTTCTCTGTAGCCAAATTCCTCTTTATGTTTTTATCACCCTCAGTTCCAGGGCACTCTCTGTGCTAGGACACTACATACTCAGTAGGCTTTCATTAGCCATCCTAGCTTTATACCTGTGAGGTTTCAGCCACACACTTCATCTAATTAGGCTGTTGTTTTCTGTTCCTTTAGCTGAGATTATTAGTCAAAGGCAAGCTGCCACAGTGTCTCTCAGTGAAGACTAGCAGTTTGCAGTATAGCCTCTTTTCCAGCCAAATTCATATAGTAAGGTTTGAAATCAATTGAACCTTCTAATTTAAACTTGCAAATTTGTTTTAGACTATAAATTAGACTTTCTATTACTTATACTATAGCAACAAAATGCCTAGCAATAGTCATGCTAACAGACAGCGATTAGACAAAGAGACAATGGTATATATATTTGGATATTGTAAGAAAGATCACATAATGGAGAAAGAACATTTCAAACATACCACATTCGCTGGCTGATTCACCCACCAGCTGGAAGAACTGCTGAGCAATTTTCAGATGATCTCTCTGGGAAAAAAAAAAAAAAAAGAAATCCAACATGAGTTCCAGAGTTGCTGCTACAATGCACAGCAAAACTACACTCTGAGGAACAGATGGGCAGCAACTAACAGACAAACCAGGGCTGAAGTAAAACCAGAAAAGGTGAACATGCCAGTGTATGTGCCTAGATACACTATAACGCTGTAAAAAGTAAACAGGTTTTTTGGAAGCAGGACAGAGAAACCAAATTCAGCTTGATTTATTGTCAGGACTAGCAACAAAGATTTGTATTTCATTCATTCTGGACTGAGTACTACATGGAAGAAGATTAAGAGTCTCAGAGATCCTGCAATTTAAATGAGAAATGACTGCCTGTTTCACTCCATTTCAGTCCCTACAGATCCGTTCACATTCTACTGTTGGAGAAGCTTGAAAACCTCATGGGCTTCACTCACCGAACCTATTTCTTGTCCAAGTGCTGCATTTACCACTCCTTTGAGGATGTACTCCTGAAAAAAAAAAAAAAAAAAGTAAAAAGGATCAGAGAAGACAAGGTGAAGGTTTCAGAAGACACGTAAGTGCCTATGTGCACATTATTTTCTTCCTAAATTTAACTCTATCCCAATTCAGTTTAATAGGTATCTGGCTACTATGATACTATGATAGTGCTTCTGCATAGTACTACAAAGTTATGCCCTAAAAATCCATTCTACTTCTAACTAATCACTTCTGCTAGAAATGTGAGATCCAAAGGGGTGGTGTGTTTTCTGGTAAGTCTTATGCTCAAAGATGATGCACTGGAAGGAACACCATAACACATTATCATGCCCTCTTCACCATCATATGACCAATAATGAAGTGCAACATTGCTTTATTAATGCACAGATCTGACTTTAAGTATGCACATCAGTTTAACCATAATCACTAACATCCTTGCTCCAAAATGCATAGCATTTCTCATCAGGGCAAAAATATCAAGAGCCTTGTGCTCTGTGGTCATGCTACTCTATTGAAATTAGGAACAGGAGTAGAGTACCCTGTAGTCTCCACTATGAAATACAACTATAACTTTTTCTCTGAGCAAGATTTTCTCAGCACATAACAGACTCATTTGTCTTATTCAAATTTTACAATTAGGTAAATTTTAGTAGGTAAATTACAATTAGGTAATTTTAGTAGGTAGTCCTGATAAACCTGGACAGTCCTCTCCCTGATATAAACATGGAAAAAAAGAGACATCTGCACAGACCAACAATGAAACAATCTGAGAGTACTAGCCAGCAAGCTAAGTAAACATTTTAGCACACCAACTCTCTTACAGATGCCAAAATATTATCCTATAGACATCATCACAAAGAAGAAAATTGAGAAGAGTTGAAGGAAGATATACACGTAGTTTTGTGAGTCCTAGCAGGGCGTTCCTTCCAAGTGTGAGTGAGACCAATGGAAAAAAAGGACAAAGATTCTGATTTCAAATTGTTAGGAAGAATGGCCTCATGTTATTTATATTAGCCACACATATGGGGAAAACTGAGGCTAAAGGGCCAATAGCTACAGAAAACTGTTCAGGTCTTGCTATACTGAAAAACATGAGGAGAAGTTAAAAGCAACAGTAGAAGACACTCCTCAGCACAGAATCTCCAGACCTGTGTTCTTTAGGTTTTCCTTTTCCCTCCCTCCATCTAATCCTCACACAGACTCGTGAAAGGTCCCTTTCATGCCCAGCTATGTGACCTTTGGAAAATAAACTGCAAAGATGAATAAATCAGAGACTAAAGATGTTGAAACAGCCACAAAAGAAAATTACAGTAGCAGCCAAGGGACACTGCAGTTTTCACTCATTGCAGCCAAAGTGAAATGGGATTAGAAAAGACCTATTATTTAAACTGTTTAATTTAATCAAGCTCATTTTTATTGAAACGGCTTCAGGACAAACCACATGAGCACCTGACCTAGCAGATCTGAGGGATGGTAACCATCATCAGGGCAGAAGTGACAAGCAGCTGTAGTTGGAAGCGGGCTCTTGTCTGTGAACTAGTGGTCAACTCCCCAGAATCAAGTCTACACAGAACAGAGCTGTATTCTTAGCTGACTCCAGGTGGCACAGTAATAAACATGCTAAGTACTCATATATGCATATATATAATACTTTATATATGTACATGGAGCCTATTGTTGATAAAAAATAGAAAACACAAGAGTGGGAATGGGACAAAGCTGTCCTCAGGATACCAGTTTTGTGTGTGGCTATTTAAAACTTCTGTTTTTATGTACCATGACATCAGTTTCCAATTACCTGTGGAGCTGTAGGTTCCAGGTCCTTAATCAGGTTATAAGCCTCCTGCACATTATCTGAAATACCAGACGTTAGAATGCATGACAACCCATAGCACACTGTATTACAAGTCACTCATCCTCTACAACATTCCCCAATAGTCAAAGACTAAGAAATAAAGCATTTAGACAGGAGAAGAAAGGTAACTATAAATCATTGAGAATTTATATCACAATGGTGATGGTTTTCTAGAACGCAAATAACAAACATGGAGTGAGTAATAGCTTCTTTACTACTACAATTTTCCTAGTAGAGATGACTTGGCCCCCTTGCTCACAATCCAGTGGCTGCCTTCTCAACGGTGCAAGGTCAAGATAATAAATCCATCATCTTCCTGTCTTTTCTCATATTTATTTACCCCTCAAGGAGGAGAGGGTAACATGATTCTGAAAGGGAACTTAATCTTTTCTTTATCAATATTTCAAAAGCTGTCCAGCAGCTCTTACTTGATCCTAATCCTAACATGCAAAAAGCACTACTAGTATAGAAGTGTAAATGGAAAGTCTGAATTCAATAATCAACTTCTTTCCAACCCAAGAAATAAGTTGAAAAGATCCTAAATTTTACCTAAATCAAAACAAGATACTGGCACTATGGACAGCTTTGTAAACCAACCTAGTGAGGATGCCCTTTTTACTGGAAAAATTTTGTCAAACCTTTTTTTTCTGCTAGCACATACCACCCATACACTTGTGGAGACAGTACTCCAGGGTGACCATAAGGCAATATACATTGGAGCTGTCAGGCTCCCATCAAACCCCACTGCTTTCCTACCCAGTCCCTTTTAATATAAGGCTTATAAGAAGGCAATAGATGGAAAAGCAATCATCACATCACCTTATATTAGATGACTGCAGCTAATACCTGCTCATTGCTCAGCCAGTCAACAAACTGTTGAATAAAGGTACACAAATAGGAATGGCTCTGAAACTAAACTCAGATAGAATTCAGAGGATTTGGCCAGCTAAGGAGATGAACAAGTAGAAAAAATCTGTTCCAACCAATTCTGGCTACCACCTGCATTCTTTAAGTATCGTAAAGTAGTTTTGGAATGAAATGTCTTGTTCAGAAACTGTAGCCTTGTTCACAGTCGCTTTCACTTATCTTCTGTTTGTGCCATATTCACAGAAATAGTTGTCTTTGCCTTCATAGGACATAGGCCTACCATTCTAATATTCAGGCAGAGAAGAGAACCTCTCACTATAAACATATAAACACCACTATCCCTAAAATCATCTCCTGCAACCCAAGAACCTCCAATACCCTGCTGAAGCAGTCCTCTGACCGCACACCACTGAAGCCCTTCTCTGCAAGCCATGGGAACTTTTACATCACTATTTTCCAGAGGAACAGAAAATAAAATAAATTCTATTTTACTGCAAAGAAAAAAAAGGATTTCATTGAATAGTCAGCTGAGATCAGGTGAATGAATGTCATCTCTGAAGCTATGAAAGAGACAGAGGAAGGTGTATTTACCTTGCTGGAGGTAGTAAATCACAAGATTCAGTCTTGCCTCAGGAATAACATCAACCAGAGGAGGCAGGACCTGCAAAGCCCCTTCTCCTCCTCGGAACACCACCTGCAGAGAAAAGCAGCATATTGATAACTGCATATCAAAATCTTGTCTATGATCTCTTAATACAGGAAATTAATCCTTAAATTCCTACATTAACAGTAGGAAAAGGTCAGTGGTACTGGCATTAGCATAATCCCTGCTTTAATATAACTATAGAATTACAACATGTGACAATCTTTTATTCTGAAGAATATAAAGTATTTAATCCATCAGTAAAGATTAACTTATTTCAGCCTTTAGCAGCTCAAAGCAGTGACACACTATGTATCAAAGATTTTAAAGATTTATATGGTCTGAGACAAGAGTGAGGGGAACACATACAGAATTAAAAATTGCTTATGATATATTCATATGAAAAAATTAGGCTAAGAAATCTACATTTATTTAGAATGCCACAAGACCCCAAAATCATCAGGAGCAGTTGATTCTTTATACTTCAGTTTCCCTTGACAGTTCGAACAAAATCTAACATACTTATTCAATAAATCACTGGCAAAAAGACCAAAATTCAAAATAAAGAATGTTGACTTACAAAAGTTCAGTTTGAAAGCAGTTTTAACTCTTGGGGAAAAAAAGTGGTAGCTTGTGACTGCTCTTGAAAAACAACGAAGTAATCAACTGCCCATCATTACATAAGAGCAATCTACCATTACTGTTTTTTCAGCAAAATAGTAATACCACTGCAGGGAAAATTAACAGGTGATTAGTGACTTTTACTCCAGAACATACAAGTATTTTGGCTTTTATCAGCATCTTTTTCCCTAGAACTCTTTGTTAAGTACTTTTTGGATGAAGATCATTTTCCGAGAGTTATCTTAATTCCACTTATATTGTTGCTGTACTAAATAAGAGTTCAGGGTCATGCATTCTTACTTGTTTCTGAAATGCCCTTATTGACTGAGCTACACAAATATCTTGCAAAGGTATTCTTACAGGATGCAAATTATTTTAATATGCCTTTGGGTGTAAAAACAACAGCATTATTATTTTCTTGACACAGTCTCAAACTGTTAGGAAATAAGTCCGGGGGGAAAAAATACACTTTATGGCACATAGATTATACAGGTAGGATTTCTGGAATGGGACTTATATGGCAGCAGAGATTCAATTGCGTTTGCAATTTCCACAATATTCCATTTTATGTATCATCAAGAAAAGCTCTACATGTGAGTGCAGTTCATATTAAACCCAAGAAATACTTTACTCACCAGATTGTGCTTAATGAGCTCCTTGCCAAACTCTAAAGATGATGAGGCACTGTCTGTCAAGTTCTTGAGCTCTGCCTGGAATTACATAACTCAAAAATTTTAACATGAAAACAAAAAAGCACACAAGCATAAACAGAACTTCATATAAACCCCAAAACTGATAGAAAGATATCTCCAACTGTGCTGAACCACTGGAAGATTTATGCCTTCCTACTTCTATGTGATGATTTTAGGAACTCAATAATACATATATAGACACAAGGTCACAAGTGGACTGGGAAAACTGTAAGACCACTGTGCACACATGTGGACAGATGGCTTAACATCAGGGAAACTGAAATAGGTGACACTCCTAAAAGAAGGACACAATGACAAGATAAAGGCCAATATCAACTTTATAGACAGATAACAAAGAAACCTGTATGGAATCCTGAACTAAAATAAAGGTGAACTGAAGGGCTGTCCAATATATACCTCAGCAGCCTTCCCATTGTAAAGTCGGAAATGGTTACAAGCCTTAAGGTTAAGAGCAATTGTGCTGTCAGGAACTTGCTGAAGATAAACAGCTAGCACTTCCTGTGACACATCATAGTACTCCAGTTTGTAATAGCACAGGGCCACATACACATTCAGAGCGAGGTACTCCCTGCAGGAAAGAAGATTGAAGAGAACATTTAAATCCCACTAGTTAGTTATACTGCAGAACATTAAAATAAGTGATAAAACTCTCATATGTCTATATGTCTATATCTTTTACACGCACATAAAAACTGTGTTTTCTGAGAAATGGCTAGAGCTTTTAGAGCTCTAGTTTGTTAGCTAGGACTGCACAGATCCGGATCCAGATTCACTTCAGTTTTTTGAATGGCAGCTATTGCAGCTTTGGTTTGCAAATCTGGGAAATGTGGCAACTTCACACTAAGGAAATACACAGAACATAAGCGCTGTATTTGGCCTGGCACTACAGGATTTTCTATGCAATATATGCCAAGACGTTTAATATGCACATAAAACTTTGAAAATATTTTAATGGATCTTGCTGCTTTACAGCAAGTACGATTATTTTTAAAAATCCTTGCCACTACAAGCTATCAAGCCAGAAGAACTAGTCACAGAAATAAGACAGGCATTTGTGGAAACAGTAAGTAAAAGGATAACTGTTGTGAAGTCATTAGTCATTTAGTTTTGAGTTATTGCTTCTACAGGCCTTGGAAGGTAAAATCAATTCCCCAAGCATTACATAACACACTTATATACATTATGATGGACTTTTCTGAACACATTCAAGAGGAGATACTACTGAAAGACAGTTACGTATTCTGGGACAGCAGTTTCTGTTTTATTAAACAAAGCTTCCATCCACTTAAGAGTTCAATTTTCTCCTTGTTAAATTCTGAACGGACAACTTAGAGAATATGATAGGAAAAACAATCATCAGGTGTCATAGCAGGACAAATAGAAATGGAAAGAATTTCAGACTTAAAGGAATTAAAGGAAGTCTACAGAAAAAATAAGAACTGAACCTTTCTTAGAAAGGCTAAGAGGTGAAATCAATAATCTCAAGCAGGGGTCACCAGACTGGCCATCAGAGATGAAAAAAAGAAAAAGACAAAGTAGGTACATAACCTTATATAATTTCAGATTATATAAGTAACAAAAAAAAAGATCTCAGAGAATGAATTACACAAAAATACCACTAAAAAAGCAACTGGGAGTAGACTTCTTTTTAAAGAGGCATTTTTCAGTAATGCTCTTCAATGAAGAAAACTGAAGCAGCTGCAACTTGCGCACATTTTACGCTAGGAAAGGGACACAGTAATTGGGGAAAATTCCTGCTTTCAGAAACCAAACAACTAAAAGGAATTCAAGTACCAACAGTATCAGAGACACTGCAATAAGGCTTAGAGTAGAGATGCCCACCGTTTATCAAGAAGAATGCGTTTGTAGATATCAATAGCTTCTTGGTAGTGGGACCGCATGTAGTGGATAGATGCCAAGCTAAGCTGATCTTCTGTAATGTCTTGCAGATTCTGGTGAGAGCTCATCAGTTTCTTCTCATCACTGAACTAAAAAGAGTGTGACACATTCTCAAAAGAGCTCAGTGAGAAAAATGTTTTAATTAGCTGAATTAGTTTTGTCCTTGCTGGCAAACAGCAGATGATTCATATTAAACATCTGGAAAAACTCTGTTACTTTTAAAGTTAATTTGACCAGTGGAGAAGGCCAAACATTAAAGTGGCAGACCAGTTGAAACTGGATAAATGAGAGGCTAAAACTAAGTGCATGTTTTCCTTTAAGGTGTGATTTAGACATAATTACATGTCACATGCCTCAATGGAAGGGGAAGAGCTGAATTAATTATTTCACAAACAGAATTTTGCAACAAAAGATACGATTGTTTTTATTCAGCCAGCAGAAATTTCGCTATTTTGTAGATCCAAATCTTACTTCTCATGGATAGCAGAAAAATGCAAGACTTACCAACACACAAGCACTAATTTTCATGAGACTTCTTTACAGCACTAACAAATTCTCTTTCATCAGCCCCTTAAAATTCCAATCTCTTTAACTAAGTGGTTTATTTTTCAAAGCATTGCTGTATAGCACATACACTCAAGGATAAAAACAAGAAGCAGAGTTAGGCATACCCATTATATTTGTACTACAGTAGTAAATTTGGTGATATTCACCTAATCAGTCTACTCAAATGACTTATTCTAATGCTGGTTCTGCTGATTCAACGGTAGTTATAAATTTCTCTTAAACACAGATTCTATTTTATGTGTTTCTTTTTCATCTATCGCTTTGTTTTCTTCAAACCTTTTTTGTCTGTCTTTGAGCCTGTCACAAAATGATACTCCAGTACAAAGGCAAGAGAAGTTGTTTAAAAGACATAAAAGCAATGGGCTTCATAGTTTTGTAAACATCTTTATTTCCAAAGACTAACTAGATGAACTAGGAATTGTTCCATTTCTCTTCATCACATACATCTGTACGTGCCAGTGCCACTACAAAAATGTTTTAAGATTCCTCTCTTAAGCTTAACAGAGATCTAAGTAAAGAGAATTTGTCAACAAAGCTAACATTTAGGATTTATACCGTCTTTAAACTCAGTCTCTTCAGCAGCACAGTACTTGTGAAGCATAACAAAGGATGGTACAAAATCAAGTTTAAGATAGCTACATGTGGAAAGTGAAATAAGCATTTAATTGTTTAAATTAAAGTAAGTTTCATGCTATAAACAATATTACTTCTTGGACACTGAATGACTTCAGAGGATCAGTAATTGCATATAGACCATTTTGGCCAAATTGTTAAGTATAAGACAGCTGCAAGTTAGGAAAATGCGGTACACTTTAAAGAAAAGGAAAAACAGTCACTTATATATTTCTGATTATATTCAAGTTCTACATTCCTCATGATCAAAAGGTACCATCAGGTTCCTGTTGTATGACTTGTGAAGTGCATTGGTAAGACTTTCCTCAGATAACAAGCTGAGGGCATCTATTCTGAGATCATGTTTTCACACTTACTTTCTCCCTCATATTTTAATATGGTAGGGCGGTTATGGAAAATGTTTGTTCTCCTGCTACAACAGACATTTTAATTATTCTGTCAAGTTTCCAGCATAAATTACACATTACCAAATTGAAAAGAAAACAAACAAAACATGAGTGAAGAGAAGACATCATACCTTATGTGCCAAGTGAAAGAGTAAACGGTTCTGGAGACGACTCCTAGGCGCTGAAAGGAAAATTCAGTAAGTATCATTGCACAGAACAACTCAGGGTGTCTCTTTTATTTTTTACTGTCTCTCTCAATAGACATGCATACACCCATGTTCCTTTATTAAGTAGCTCAAGTACAGTTCTTCACTGACACAGCCTTTGCAGGCCATGCCGTCGGGCAGGTTCTACCAATTTTAGAGTAGTTTAAAGGCCTTCCTGCTTCCTATCTTCATTCCCTGACCATGTATTTTGAAATCCCAGTTGAAAATAACTTTTCACTGGCCCCTGTCTTCCATGAGCCTTAAAACTTTTAAGAATTGCACCATAATTTCCCTGCAGGACCTTCTGGATAATACTCTGGTTTTTTGGTGACACACAGCACAGCACGTTTTACAAAACAAAAAACAGCAATAGATAAACTCATAATCAAGGCTCCTATGGTGTGTCACATTTGAGGTAAATTGTGATTCATAATTCTAGGAACCTTGTCAACTTCCAGTATATTGCGCTACCCATTGCTGCTAGCATTTTGTTATGTATGCATAACAATATCCTGCAGTCAGAGCAGATAAGATTCAAACTAAGATACAGGGAGAAATTTAAGGGAGACATCTCATTCCTAGAGCCACTAAAGTTCATGAAATTTCTTGCTCTAGCAGGATTAGGAATCCTATTTAACTCATTCCATATGACACAAATTCTTAACTGTAGAGCTTTAAGTCACTAGAGGAAGCCTTGTGCTTCACTGAGAGTGACAAAGGTCCTTCGTCCAACAGAGCTATTAATTTCTTTTGCAAGCAATCTTCCAGAAAGCCTTCTGTTGTTTCCTGTATTTTCTTCAGCCTACTCAGTTAATGAGCACTCTTCTTGCTCAGACCAACCAGCTGGCAATCTGTGTTCCACAGAAAGGATGTACATGGAATCTTTACAAAAAGCAGAATTACTTACTGTATTTATGAGGCCACAGAAGTGCAGAGTTAGCAAAGCAATGGCCTGTAACACAAGGCTGTAATTCTTCTGACATCCTAAACCATGAAAGAAGGCTCAAACCACCAAAACCTCTTCCCTCCCCTGCTCCAAGATGGAATTTTTTAGTAATGTTAGGGGTTTTTTTTAAAGCAATTTGGAGAGACTTCCAGACTTCTTACTCTTGTAAGTGTTTGTAACACAGTGGACAATGCCAAAACCCAGGCCACTCTCATCAGGTTGGCAGTGTAAGGCTGCCCACCTACTTCTGATAGGTACAGCAATTATTTTTCCCTTTTACTGCTTCCCAAGCTATGCTGTTTAACCATGTTCCTAGAAAAAGAGGACAATGAACTGTATCTCTAAAGAACTGCTAAAACAGACAAGGCTCAAAAGGCAAAGGCAGTATCACAGTGTTCTCAATCACATTGAACGGTTGCACATGGACCCCACACATGCTTATGCGCGAACCTCCAACCAACCATAACCACCTTTTACAATTCAAAACATTTGGTCATCAAAGACTCCAAAAACACAAGGACTGATTGTGGGATTTACACTGAAAATAACATACTGCATAATCACACTACTATGGGTAAAGACACAAAGCTTCCTTTTTTGAGTTTTTTTTTTCTTTTGAGTGGGTTTTAGCATTAATTTCACTGTGAAAATTGTGACTTGCAAGCCACACTCCCTCAAGAATCTAAACCAAGGAATTTTTGTTTCACTGGTCAACCAATGACTGCAGTGCTGCCCTTGCAAACCTGGCATCTGATCTGATATCCAAATAATTGTTTACTTCTTGGCAAAAGCTGGAGGGTTAATCCATGTTATTTTGCATGTGAAAACGTCTGTTGAAACCTGAGTTCTGATGGTGTGCATGGACATCTAGAGGGAGAAAAAATGTCCTGCTTCATAAGATATTCCATCATATTATCCATGCAGTCATGCACTTAAAAAGAGTTCTCTGTATTTTTGTATACTGACACTGAACAGGCACATAGCAAAGTATTTGTTAAAAATACAATAAACAGCTACAGTAAGAGTGAAGACTGTTATCTTCACTAATTATTAAACAAAAAGTTCAGCACTAGAAATGGTAGCTCAGACTCTTGGTGTGTTCCGTATTGCTGCCACAGGCATTAGGAAAATGATGAAAAACAAGACGTCTGGCATTTGTGCCCTCTCGTAAGAGTGCAAGGCAATGGTGGTCATGCATCCAGCATTAACAAATCCCATCTAGCAGACATAATGCATATGCTACAGCAGCTCTTCAGACATTAACAGACATAAACCACATCTTAAACATACATAGCAGGAGCTGGTAGGAACAGAACAGTGCTGAGAAGGCTCCAGCCTGACAGCACAGAAAATATGACCGGGGGAAACCTTATTCTCCTGTCCCTGAGAAACAACACCCTGCTCACCTGAGGAGCTGAATGAAGCCCTCTGTGCCACAGAACCACAGTCTGGTGGAGGGAAAATGCAAGTGTATGGGAAAAGTTTGGAAAAATGGTCCAGCAGTGAGCTTCACACTTACACTTGAATAGCTCAACTGTTCAGAATTTTCTTAAATGAAATTTACAGAGGACATTCACTGCAATTTTCCCATTCCCAAAATACTTTAACGCCAGTTCAACTGTTCAGTTACTTGCAATATATACATATTTCATTTCAGTCATGCCTAAGCACAGTAAGTTAAAGATCACCAAAGCAAAAAACTATCAATTCTTCCTGTTCCGCAGCTTCCACTATATTTTAAGAAGCAAAAAGAGAAAATAAGGCTAGTAGTTTTAAAGGTTTAAGTATGTATAAATTGCTATTTTCACTTGTGCACTTTGAAAGTTCCATTTATCAGGCTCTGCTGGTTCAAAGCCACAGCTAAAATGCAATGACAATGAACTACTGTTCTCAAGAAATACAGTACAAGCAGAAAGCAGATAATTTTGCATGTAGGTGAACATGCAGCCTAAAGGAAAGAAAACCCATCAACTTTTCCATGTCCGTTTGTAACTGCACATTTTCACTGGTGACAACTCTCTGACACCTGGTACTAGTACATGTATAAGCAAAACTGGTTTGCAAAACATCAGTGTCCTTAGTAATCCGTCTCTGTTCTGCTTTTGTACAGTATTGCTCTTTCCAGTATAGGCTGTGAAATGAAGAAGTATCTCTGTTCAGTTAAACCACACTCAGACCCGACATATGCAGAGTTGTGAGGAAGTAAAGTAATTACAAATCTTTGCACATCAAAAATTAGAAGGGAGGAAAAAAAAACCTGAACAACAAACAAAACAAACCCAAACTTTAATGACTGGTTCAGCAACACAACCTTGTCGGTGCATGAATCTTAAATTTAATTGTAAAATTCCGTTTATCCTAAGAAGATTGTTTTTCGTAACAGATTTAACTGCAGCCCCACTTATGTACACATTTTGTGGTTTAAAAGAACACTGTTAGTTCTTGTGTTTTTCTTAACACAGTGCTAGCCAATGGCTTCTGAGAGGGCTATGCAGGCTTCTAAACACTAGGATCAGTTGCCAGGATCACCGTCCAAGTGTGCCAGGATAAGTTTCTGGTCCTTGTCCTTTGCAAGGCACAGGAACTGGGAAGGCAACACAAGATTCTTTGGCTTACTGTTTTTTAAATTGTAAATTTATTATTATTATTATTTATTAGACCCAGATGAAGACTTTCAGCCTTGTTCTCCCAAGACCAGATGGGCTAGGACACAGCACAGAAAATTTATGTTCATCCAATGTATGACAGCACAAATGCAAAAGAAGTAAACAAAGCATCACTTGGCAGCTTCACTATGGGATGATGATGAAACAACAGTAGCTGACTTGAAGTAACTCTACCTTCACCTCACATCCAGGAATGTTAGTAACTGTAATGTAAAGGGACAGCAGGGAAAAAGGAGAAGCCAGAAATATCTGAAAGGAATTTGGAAGAAATCCTAGAGGAGATAAAGTACAACCATAAAGAAAAACCTTCAAAGAAGGATTTTTCTTTATTGCCTTTTTGCACTACTTCTTAGGTTATATTTGCAGTAATTCTAGTTTATATGACTTTTCATATACAGATTTATTCTTTCCTGAGAGAATGTACCATGAAGTTTTAAGTAATGACAACCTAAGAGAACACTTCACATCTATTATAAAATAAACATAAAACTTTGCTCCACAAGAGATTGTGGACTACGGATCTTGTATGAAATGCAATAATTACCTCATGGCTTTTAATGTTAACTTCTAAGTATCCTGCACATTTTTCCTCAGACAGATTCTTAAGCAACAACAACAGTACTTGGCAAGAAGGAACTTCCATTTGATTTCTAGATATTTACATGTCTGTGTGGAAGATCTATTCCAGAAAGCTAGCTGATATTTATGTTCCCTTTCATACAGATTCCATGACTGTAGAAATTTAGAATTATAGCTGAAAAGAAATTAATTTCTCCCTCATTTGTTTTAGCAGTATGCTACTTTCAGGGGCTTAGCATAACTGCAGCAATAAGCAGCAAGCAGTATGCAAGATTTCAGGCAAAATAATTCCAAAAAAGCAACAGTAAGCAGCCTAACACTAACACTATCATTTTTTTCAGCAGTATTCAAGGAAGTACTAGATAAATGGTGTTTTTCTAGAGACTTCATCTGTTGTGTATGTATCCAATGAAATATTTTGCTTCTTCAGGATCTTTGCAAAACCATGGAAGAGATCACAACATGTTATGGCCTCAGCTGTCAATAATACATTGCGGACAGCCATCACTGATGCAATCCTAAGATGCTAAGGAAACCTAAAAGATGATCTGTCTTGAGCAAAATTAAAATGGTTCAACCTCAGTGTAAGAAAGACTGAAGTGATAGGAGTGGAAAGAGGAATATACAGTACTTGGAAGCCTTCAATGGAGAAAGGACAAGTGTTATAAACCTTCAGCTGTGACTTCCTCCCCACCAAGCTCCAGTAGCCAGAAATCACCAGTACTACAGTACTCACAAGAAAGGTTTAGCACCTCAGAATAAAAACTGGCATGCTGTCCTTCTCAAACAATGACATAAAATCAGGAATTGATATTACTAGTGTGAACACTCAGTTATTCTCTGTTCCCTCCTCAGTTGCAATCCCTACGTCTTGCACTCCTTCCTTAATGTTCCTGCCCTTTCTTCCAGCACCCAAGTACCACTACCCACACCCTCTACCCTGCCAATCACCATGCTACTACAAACTAATATGAAAGGACATGAAAAAATTAACCTTCCCTCACTTCCAGCTCACAGTTGACAAAGGTGCATGCCCAGCTGTGCCTCTGTGATCTCTAGAATGGATTACTGTAATTCACCTGATGTGAAGTTAATAACAATGACTCCAACTGGCACAGGATGCAGCTGCTTGTTTCCCCCATGGTTTAGGTCACAGTGACACCTCAAGCTCTACTGCCCCATTATTTTTAGATTTCAGTTCAAGTCCTGGATTGTAATCTCCAAAGATCAAATCTGTGCTCCATTAAAGATTAAATTATTAATCTGTGAATATTAGAAATTTACACACTTCTTGAACAATACAGATCATAAAGCTCTGCACGAAACATTTTACAATGGGAAACAACATTCCCAGTTGTGTGATTTGAGCTCAGCATGATCTTTCTGAGGATTTTAAAGGGATAAGAGAATCTAATTATTTCTAAAAAATATTACAAAACTGTCCTTTGTGAAGGCACTTCTCCACAGTAACAGAAAGTACACAATTATTTTCTCACTACCCTATTTTCAGCTCAAGACTAGAAGACTAAAGAAAGAAAAGGAGTTTTATCCTAAAAAGGCAAGAGTCAGAAGTTAGTCACTGAGACCATCACTACTATTAATTCTACTTAGCAAGCACTGAGATACTATGGTTATGGGAAATGATATAAATTACTAAGATAAACAGAAAGTGATGGGTAATGAAATTTAACTGCAGAAACATTTTTAGGCGGTACAAATTGCCTTAGAATCTAGTTTTCATTCCTCATCTTTCATTGATCCTGTGTATGGCCACATTAAAGTAGAACTGTAATAATGTGACTTGCAGTGAATTCCATGCCTTAAAGAATCAGACACCTAATACCCAATTTATAAGGCAACAAGACCACCCACTAAGTCACTCAAACTATGTAAACAGACTTCTTGTCCACATCAGGGAGAATGCTGAACTCTCTCAGATCCTTATTTGTTGATAATTTCACTAGTGTAATTAGCTTCATCTGCACTGACTCAGAGACACGGAATCAGTCAAAAGAAAAGTAAGTTTTTGTTGCTGGTCAGCATGTGCTAGGTTTTGTACTTAGAAATTAGTAAGATAAATTATTTCCAGATGCTTCTTTCTGTTCCAGTTGCTCCACCTGCCCAAGGTATTTTTAGGAAGCAAACTGCATCATAACTCACCTGTTAAATGAAAAAAGCCAAAAAACTCCAAAAACCTAAACAAACAAACAAAAAATTTCTCAAAGTATCCTTTATTCCTATTAAAAAAAAAAGCACAGAATACTTTCTCTAGAAATCACTGTATGTTCAAGTCAACAAGTAGCTCTTTCCATCACAGACATACATCTCACCTTTCAAGGCTGCTTGCTCAGCTTGTGTATACATCCCCAGAAAGAAGTAAGTACAGGCAAGGTTCACCCAAACATCTGGATTGCAAGCTGGTTGTTTGGTTAAGGTCTCATATTCCTGTAACAGAAAAGAGATTTGATTTTTTACAAATGTGCAATAGTGCAAACTTGTATTAAGTATCTCTTTTTACCAGTATTTTACAATGTGTCATTAAATTATTGAAATCAAACAATTTATACTCAAGTTCATACATAAATAATAAATAATAAACAATAAATAATAAATAATTAATACTCAAGTTCTTACAATAAACTGCATATTTTAACCTAAGATACCTCTCTAGCTCTTTTTTGTTTACGGCAATAGAACAGACAATGAGGGCAAGCAGCGCTATAAATCTTCACTGTAGGAGCATGAATTCTGTCAATACAGGGGTGATAAATATATAAAAACGTACTTATATAATATTTATATATTACTATAAGTATAGC
>VZZY01024304.1:0-27057 GCA_013400335.1 Eurystomus gularis
CTGCCCACACTAGCGCTGATCCAAGGAAGGATGCCGTTGGATGCTTCCACCCAACACCCTCCAAAGAGCGACATCAAACAGGTTTCTGACACAAACAGAAAACCCAGTTCCTGAGGTTCCCTGTTCCTCAGCTACCGTTTGCCTGGAAAATCCACAGAGACAAGCAGGCACGTTCAAATTAAACACCACGGTTTAAGCCAGGCTTTACTGAGGCGCAGGCCTTGGAGCCCATTACTCCTGCCCTGTGGTGAACCCAAGCCCCTGGTGGCCTCACTCTGCCGTATCTGAGCCAAGGCCGAGTCATTTCTCATTATCTTCATGGCAGGACCTCTCGTGTCATACAGGGATGGAGAAATTTAAGGCAGTGAGGAAATGGCGGGTGATGTAGGAGCGTTGCTGACATCCGAAATACGGTACATTGTAATTCTTACTAATTGGTACTATAAATAAGTAGGTCTCTTGAGTTACAGAGGATGTTTCTCCAGCCTGCAAAAGGACATTTTAAGGCTATGGGTGGGCATTAATTGCTCCATGAATAGTGGGTACAACTGGGCCCTACTCAGCACGTCTTACACTCGTGTCCAAAGTCCTTGTACAGAAATGGGAAGCAGCTTAAGGGGTATTCATCGGAGTAACTTGTTAGTAGGTGGGAAAGTTCAGCCTCGAGTAATCTTAGTGGTGAGGCTGACACACCTGAGGGATGGGATCCATCCAGAGGGACCTAGACAGGCTGGAGAAGTGGGCCCAGGTGAACCCCATGAGGTTCAACAAGGCCAAGCACAAGGTTCTGCACCCAGGTTGGGGCAACCTCTGGTATCAACACAGGCTGGGCATGAAAGGCTGGAGAGGAAGAGAGGACTTGGGGGTGCTGGGGGGTAAAATCTGGAGAGGAGCCGGCCCCGTGTGCTCACAGCCCAGCAGCCAACGTCCTCCTGGGCTGCATCCCCAGCAGCGTGGGCAGCAGGGCAGGGAGGGGATCCTGCCCCTCTGCTGCGCTCTGGGAGACCCCCCTGCAGTGCTGGGGCAGCTCTGGAGTCCTCAGCACAGCAGAGACATGGACCTGGTGGAGCGGGGCCACAGGAGGCCCCAGCAATGATGGGAGGGCTGGAAGCCCTCTGCTGGGAGGCCAGGCTGGGAGAGTTGGGCTTGTTGAGCCTGGAGAAGAGAAGGCTCCAGGGAGACCTTCTGGTGGCCTTGCAGGACTTCAAGGAGGCCTAGAAGAAAGCTGGGGACAGACTTTTGAGCAGGGCCTGTTGTGACAGGACAAGGGGTGATGGTTTGAAACTCAAAGAGGGAGATTTAGACTAGAGAGAAGGAAGAAAATTTTTTACCCTGAGGGTGGTGAGAGCCTGGCCCAGGCTGCCCAGAGAGGTGGTCGCTGCCCCATCCCTGGCACCNGTCTATGAAAACCCTCTTCCTGCGTATCAAAGTATTGTTCTGCAGCTCATTAATGCTAAGTGGCATTTGATTAAGAAGTCTCTGTGATCACATTGTCACAGTGAGACCTCCAAGCCATCCACAGAAGCATCTATGACTTAGATCACACCATCTCACTGTTCTCAAGCAACAGCTTTCAAATTCCTCCTCTAAGACCTTCTGGGCACTTCTTAAAATTACGACGCAGCTTTTGCAGTATACTGAGCAAGCCCTTCAGATAGCAAGGTGGACACCCAAGATCCAGTGCATCTGCACTTTCATGGTGGTGTCCCACCTTCACGAATGTCTGGCCAGCAGCAGCAGAAGGCTGTCACCACCATGACATCCTTCCCAGACACCATGGGAAGATAAAATCCTTCCCAGGAAGAAGGATAACAGAAAGACAAAGCAGAAGCAGGACAACACTTGTCCCAGCACAGCTCAGGACATACCTGCTCATCGATCTTCCTCTGAAGCTGGACCACCTTGTTCTCCATGCCGATGTTGAGCTTCTTCAGGTGCTGTGCTGAGCGAGCTTCGATCTTGAGAGCCTTCAGCTGCTGCCTGGCCTTCATGCGTCGGTAGTAGCACTGCAGGATGATGGTGGCACCCCTGAGCCGGAGGAAGCGAGTGCGGGCCAGCCAGCCACGGACGTACTTCTGGAGGATGGTGGCTTTGTGTTCTGCAAGGACCTACAAAACATGGGTGGAATGGACAATCAATGGGACAATCACTTGGTTTGGCTGCAACATGGCACTCTACACTTCGCAACCTGCCTTCAAAAGGGCTTCTCCTCCAAGCAGGAGTGTTCTGGGAGGTACAGGGAGTGATGGCTGGAGATAGAGGTCATGATTTTGCATCATCTTTCATAGATGGGAAGGGGGGTTCTTCAGTCCCTCCTCCTGGGGGGTTTCTCCAGTCACTACACTCAACTGGTGCAGGCAGGACACATCCCGTCCTCTCTTAGAAGCCAAGAAGTCAAGAGAGTCAAGACCTGCTTGGTCAGTGAAATGAAGGGGTATGATCCTGGTTGGTGGGTAGAGGGGATGGGCGACATCTGAGCTCACACGAGACTTAGAATCATAGAATTGTTTGACATTCAGGATCATCAGTTCCAATTGTTGACCCAGCACTGCCAAGTCCACCACAAAACCATGTCCCTCAGCACCACATCTCCATGGCTTGGAAACCCCTCTAGGGTATTTAAAGACTTTATGGACCACCTCAGTAGAGTTCTCAGATCCAGAAGATCCAGAGCTAGCAGAATAAACATCCATTAACAGACACACCAACACCTCGCAATAACTGGCCCTTCACCATCAGATACAACTCCCATCAGAACAGGTCAGGAGATATTTTGCTGCGTTCCACCCCTGCATTATGATAATTTCTACTGCAGATAAATGCTGCCCTGGTGGGATTTCTTATCATGTGGATAACCTTCAAATACAATCCTTCTACCACAGCCAGTTCTCTTGGATAATTCAATTTCTGGAGACTTCTATCTGGTTTAGTGAAACTTTTGTTGGCATTTTTACATTTTAATCTTTCCCCCAAAATATATAACAATCTTCTTCAGTAGCTGCCAGTTCAACTCCTCCTTCTAAAGTGGAGGCTGATGTAGCAGAGATAGAAGCAGCACGTTCTTAGTGTCCTTTTGATGTTGATCTGTGCTGGGGTATTATAAGGAAAGAAAAAGCAGGAGAATTTCAAGGTTACAGACACTTTGCTGTTATTAGTTTGGGGTAAGTTGTATCAGAAAAGGTACCACATGAGCTTCTCTTACAAATGTCCCTCCAAGAAGGACCTTGAGGGGCTGGAGCATGTCCAGAGAAGGGCAAGGAAGCTGGGGAAGGGTCTAGAGCACAAGTGTGATGAGGAGCAGCTGAGGGACCTGGGGGTGTTGAGCTTGGAGCAAAGGAAGTTCAGAGGAGATCTTCTGGCTCTTGACAACTCCCTGAAAGGAGGTTGGAGCCAGGTGGGGTCGGGCTCTTCTCCCAAGGAACAAGCAACAGTAGAAGAAATGGCCTCAAGTTGCACCAGGGGAGGTTTAGGTTGGACATGAGGAACAATTTCTTCAACAACCCCTTCTGTCAAGGGCTGTCCCACCCAGGGCAGTGGTGGAGTCCCCATCCCTGGAGGGCTTTCCAAGCCATGGAGATGTGGTGCTGAGGGCCATGGGTTAGTGGTGCCCTGGCAGTGCTGGGGGAACAGTTGGACCTGATCATCTTACAGGTCTCTTTCAACCAAAACGACTCCATGATAAATCTTTTGCTTTACCCTAAAGCTTTCTTTGCACTTGCAAACTTTAATTCAGAATAAAGGGATCGAGTGAACTTGGGATGCTGCATCTGTTGCTGAGCACGTGCTTGAACCAACACCTACATCCAACACCTACATGCAGGTGCTCCAGACATTAAGGATGTTCAGATTTGAGAGGCCTGACCTTCAGCCAACCTCTACACCTTGTGAAGATTTCCTTGAATCTCAGAGAGCTGAAACGCTGGACCAGCAGCAGCAGCAATCGCTGGTCGTCCAGCTGCCCTATTTCAGAGGACATCCCTGATCTCTCTGGTGGGTCACAAGGTGTCCAGGTAACCCCCATCACCTCCAGGAGCAGGTTCTCCCCTCCTAGCTCATCATGCCTCTGAGTTCTTCGAGCATCCTACAGTCACAGAATCATTGAGGTTGGAAAAGACCCAAAAGATCAGCAAGTCCAACCATAAACCAGATTATCCCTGTGACCATAATTAGGCCTAAATTCAGGTGACTATCAAAGCAAGGCTTGATCTGAAGAGTAGACAGAAGATTCCCCAAAGCTCTTCTCAGTTTCCTCACAGATGATTTCTCACCGCATTATTTGCTGTCATCAAACCTTGACCTCCCCACTTCCAGCTCTTGGCTTAACACAGAAAACTAATGGAGAGAACTAATTAAAACGGGATTTATATCAATAAATGGCCTGATGCCTTCCATGATAGACCCTCCTGGTCTTCCTGCTGTGCTGGAAACGGCACCTACAGCACAGCTCAGACCCAAACCACCTTTGCCAGGGAGGTTTTTGCAGAGGATGGGGTTAGATGAAATGAAAATTCCAGATTGCCACAAAGCCTTTCAGCATCGGAACGAGCGACTTTATCTCGCTGCCAAGCAGAAAAAATACCCCGTGGTGGTCGTTCCATCGTGGTGGAAAAAAAATACCCCGTGGGGTCGTACCTTGTGATAAATCCTCCTGACAAACATGCCCCGAGCGAAAGCCTGGATGGTGATGGTTGCGTTGCGGACCCTCTGGAAAGCTCGGAGGATCCCCAGCATTCGGTACTGCTTCTGGAAGACGACGGCAGCTCTCGTCCTCCGCAGGTGCTCGGCAAGTCTGGAAACGCATAGGGAAAAGGTTAGTGGGAAAACTCAAGTCTTCTTTCCGAGAGGAAACACTTTTTTGTCCCAAAAGAGCTTGGAGAAAGACCATCCCAGCAGTAGAGCTAAGAAAAGAGCAGCTGGTAACACCTCTCTGTGAGAATAATGGGAAACCAGGCAGCATCCGTGGCACCCAGGAGCACTGGAACCAGAAACCACCACACCTCAGGATTCCTAAACACCATTCCAACCAATTCTTTCCCAGCTTTCCCCTTGAGCCCACCGACGTCCAAGTTGGCTCTGTCCCTTCCCCAAGCGTCACACGGGGGTTTCCAGCGACTCAGCGACAAATTGATTTGACATTTCAACTGGCGTGTGCTGCTTGGGCAACGTGCACGAGCAGAGCCCCGAGCAACTCCCAGCGAGTAAATAACGAGGGACGTGGTCGACTCCGTGCCGTGTTGCTCCCCTTCTCCAATGGCCATAAAATGGCCATAAAACCTCCGTTTCATCGCAGAACGAGCTTGTGTTGCCGAATTGATGGTTCCTTTAGTGCTCCCAGCAGGAAGCATGATATAGATATTCGATCCACTGCTTGATTTTGTGAAAAGCGTATCAAAATTATAAAAGCCATAACGGATCGGCTTATATATCCTCTTCGTCAAGGAGGATGGTTTCTCATTAGGACCCGCTGAACCAGAGCTTACTAGAGAGGATGAGGGATGGTCTGGTTCCAGAAAGAGGAGAAAGCAGTTATTCGGATGACATCCAGCCCTACAAAACCCACGTTTCAGTTCACGAAGAGGTGAACTGGAAAATCACGTTGAGGAAACGCTGCAGCAGGTGGTTTTGGCACATCAGCTTCCAGCCGCTCTTGTAGTTCATACCTCGTCCCTTCAACATCACCAGGGATTGCTCCTCTCCTTCTAAGAAGGATGGTTGGTTGATGCAAAGGCAGATCATAGAATGGATGGGGTTGGAAGGGACCTTTAGAGGTCAACAACTTCCCGGCAGGGAGCAGGGACATCTGCAACCAGAGCAGGTTGCTCAGAGCCCCGGCCAACCTCACCTGCAATGGTGCCAGGGATGGGGCAGCGACCACCTCTCTGGGCAACCTCAACCAGGGTCTCACCACCCTTGTGACCTTTCAGTACTTAAAGAGGGTCTACTATAAAGTTGGGGACAATCTTTTGAGCGGGGTCTGTCGTGACAGGACAAGGGGTGATGGTTTGAAACTCAAAGAGGGAGATTTAGACTGGAGAGGAGGATGAAATGGTTGATACTGAGGGTGGTGAGACCCTGGTTGAGGTTGCCCAGAGAGGTGGTCGCTGCCCCATCCCTGGCACCATTGCAGGTGAGGTTGGCCGGGGCTCTGAGCAACCTGCTCTAGTTGCAGATGGCCCTGCTCAGTCCAAGAGTGTTGGACTAGATGGCCTTGAAAGCCACCAACACAAGAAAACTTGAGGTTCCTGCACCCAGAGAGTTCAACATTGGTCTCTATTCTTCTGCCCTGTAAATACCCCATTGCCAGGGATCTGGAGGGATTTTTCTCATCACAAAGGATCCAGCAAATCAATTCTGAGAACTTCCCTTGGCTACCAAGGAGGTGCAAACCTGGTTCCTGCAGAAGAGGAGCATGTGCCAACTCAAGGTGCTCCCTGGCTGACCCAAACACCCTTTTCCAGAAGTAGTTCCAGCACAATATCAGTTCTGTGAACACACTTCCACCTAAATTATCTCAGAGTCATCGGATTCCAACCTTGTTGCCCATGCTACAGCCCTGGCTCAGCACCTAGAGATTAAATCAACACATGTCCAAAATCCAATCGAGACAAAATATTGATCTCTTGCTCCTGAATAAAGCTGGAGAAGAGGGGTCAGGAATGAATCCCAACTGGAGCACAGGAACTTCCACCATAGTGAAAGTGCCACCATATGGGTCTCGTTTTCACAGGGCTGAAAGGCAACACACCCCAAGCAGAGCGTTCCCACCACTTCTCCTATGAAACCCCCAAGTTTAACGTCTACAAGATGGAAAAGATCGAGAATATAAGTGCCCAGAGGTGTTTTTCCACTTGACCTCCCAGCTCGCCCATCCTCGGAGGGCTTCCTAGGACCCACCTCCGCGCCAGGTGCCCACGCACGTAGCGTTGGATGACGACTGCAGCTTGTCTCAGCCTTGTGTACTTGACCCTCTGCAGCCAGCCCCGCACCGTCTTCTGAATCATGATCGTGGCAGCTCTGAACTTATCTGCTCGCAGTTTCTCCAGATATGCCACCTGGCCTGCACGGAAAAAGATCTTGGTACGTCCAAACTGGAACTTGTCTGGATCCTTTTCAAAAGCATAAAGGAAACTAAATTTAATTAAGGCAAACATTTACGATTTCTTTTTAATTCAGTCTATGCTGCTCAGTAGATACAGATTAAAAAAAAAAAAAACACTTTCATTTTAGCAGCTCGTGTCTCTTCTTAGTTGGGTGAAGGAATTATTAGATTTCAAACTACTCGAGCTTCTAGATACCCACTGAGGAGTGCAGCTCTAGGATACAAGTCTAAGTTCCAAATATTTAAGTGAATTTGGAATGGTTTGGGAGGTTTGGGGTATTTTTAGGGGGTTTTAAAAAGTTAAATAGAATAATGCAACGCCAGAGGACTTCAAGAGAACATTTCTTCCTCAGAAAGACTGAGGCTTGCATCAACTCCTGGTGCGTAAGGAGAAGGGCCTTTGGAAAGGTGAATCCAATTGAGCAAATGCCTCAAAATACCACGAGGAAAACCAAGAGAAAAAATTCAAACCCGGCTCAGGTGCTGTGCCCATTCTGCTCAACAGCAAGACAACAGGACAAAACCTTCCATAGAATCATGGAATGGTTTGGGTTGGAAGGGACCTCAAAGATCAGCTAGTTCCAACCCCTCTGCCATGGCAGGGACACCTCCCACTAGACCAGGTTGCTCCAAGCCCCATCCAACCTGGTCTTGGACACTTCCAGGGATGGAGCATCCACAGCCCCCCTGGGCAACCTGTGCCAGTGTCTCACCACCCTCAGAGTGAAGAACTTCTTCCTCGTATCTAATCTAAACCTACCCTTTGGGTGCAGATTTGCGATTTAAGAACGACGTACTTGAGATTGAGTAAGGTTTTGGTGAGGAGAGGTGGCAAAAAGTTGCCAGGGATGGGGCATCGACCACCTCTCTGGGCAACCTGGGCCAAGGTCTCACCACCCTCAGCATAAAATATTTCTTCCTTCTCTCTAGTCTAAATCTCTCCTTTAGTTTCAAACCATCACCCCTTGTCCTGTCCCAACAGGCCCTGCTCAAAAGTCCCTCCCCAGCTTTCTTCTAGGCCCCCTTCAAGTCCTGAAAGGCCACCAGAAGTTCTCCCTGGAGCCTTCTCTTCTCCAGGCCGAACAAGCCCAACTCTCCCAGCCTGGCCTCCCAGCAGAGGGCTTCCAGCCCTCCCATCATTGTTGGGGTCCTCAAACGGTACGTTGGTATGGAATGGTATGATCAGCTTGACTTCAATCAAGTGATCCCATGTCGCGTTTGCTCTCACTACCTCCTTGCATGACTATCTCATTTTGGAACAAGCCCCACGCTGCCTAGGCTGAAGAAGCACCTGCATGAGCAGCAGGTGAAGCAGGGGTAGGAAGAGCACTTCAGATCGTATCAAAGCCATGAGGTTCTGTGCTATAAAAATCATTGCCAAAGACTTGGTCCCAGCTCACCTTAATGAGGTCTTCCAACAGCGTCTGACAGATCTGCTTCTTGTCGTTCTTTGACAGGTCTCTCTTCTTCATGAGAACACGATACCTATTGAAAAAGTCGTGGTAGGACCATCTGAAAGCAAAGCATAGATAGGATTAGTCTACATGCTGGGCATCATTTCCTTAAAACAAAGTGTTTGGAGGCACAGATGAGTCAAAATATGAAGCTCACCTACCAAGGGATCTCTCACTGCATGGATCATAGAACACCAGGTTGGAAGGGCCCTCAAGGATCATCTGGTCTAACCTTTCTTGGCCAAAGCATGGTCTAGACAAGACAGCCTGGTTCCTGTCCAGCTCAATCTTCAAAATGTCCAGTGTTGGGGAGTGTTCTTTCACGATCAAAGCTACCTGAAAGAACTTAGCTCACCCCAAACCTGCCCTCCAGTCTCAGCCTTCCCCTGCCACTGAATGACCTTATCACCGCATTTCTAGCCTGGAACAGAAGGGTCATGGATCACCTTGTTTCACTCCTCCTGATGGGCTTCCCAAGCTGCTGCATTTCACCAGTCGAATGCAACCATGTTGCTTCCCTCCAATATGAGATGTTCATTTGAGGAGGTCATGGACCTCCTCACTTGGCCAAACAAAAAAGAAGCAATCTTGAAAAGATGCTAGAGAATGAATCAAAGAAAAACTCTTCCTTATTTTGCTTCTCCAACCTCTCTTGAAGATTAATTTAAATCAATTAACTCACTAATCACTCCATGTTGAGGTCTGTGGCCAAGACCTTTAAAATAAACCCCAAATCTTTGGACTCTGAAAAGACAAATCAGCTGCTTGGAAGATGTTTCACGTCACCAGCAATGAAACTTCCCAATACTCAACGCTGATTTTAAAGTGGATCGCTGTATCTTACTGCTAGGAGGAATCATCTCCTGCTGCCACTGTGAGATGCAGAAGCTGCAGACTGAAATTGCTTCAGCCTCTGCCAAGTTTTGGCCTTCTCCAAATGAACCCCGTGAGTGATGGACCCCTCAAACCCTGAGGTTTTAATCACAGCACTAAGCATTTTCCAGCAACGTCAACTACGGCCATCGTCACTTCCAAAAAATACGTGTGACAAACGCCAAAGGAAGACGGGAGAGAATTGCAGAGATTTGGATTTCTGCCCTCACTCGAAACCATCTGAGAGCCTGATCCTCACCCACATGGATGTTCTGGCAGCCAAGATAAGAAGCCACTGTATGAAGAGCAACCATACAGAAATATCTTCTTCACCCAGCAGCTCCATGGGTGCCTTTATTTTTTGTGTTATACCCAATTCTTCCTATTTTTCCACTTCCAGAGATGAAGAGAGGGGAGAAGAAAGGCAAAATAAACCACAAAGGGCCACAGAGGTGCTTGTGACAGGTCCTTACACTTGGCCAGGTGTTGGTAGAAACAAGAGAGAGTCCTTCATGTTGCTCTGGAAGCAAAAGGGAAGATGCAAGGAGGCAGACGCAAGGAGGGAATTGTGATGAGAAGGCTTCCCAGAGCTCCAGAGCAGCTCTGGAGTAGCTGCATTTAGTGAATGCTTCATCCCTACCATAGAACCACAGATTTGTTTTGGTTGGAAGAGACCTTGAAGATCATTGAGTCCAACCATGAACCCAGCACTGCCAGGGCACCACTAACCCATGTCCCTCAGCACCACATCTCCATGGCTTTGAAAGCCCTCCAGGGATGAGGACTCCACCACTTCTGTGTCTACATGGGCCAGCCCTGGGGCTGGACAACTAAGGTCAGCCACCCTCAAAATGACCAAAAGTACTAGATTATCCCTAAAAAAGAAATTAAAAAAACCTGCTATGGGGAGGTCTCTCTGGGGTGAGGCACAGCAAAGCCAAACACAAAGATCAGGCAAGACTAAAGGCTTGGCTCATGCTGGGTTTAAGCTTAAACTTGCTTGCTCTTTGCTTTCTAAATGCCTTTGTTGGATAATTTACATTTCCCGTTTTTCTACCGGGCGTTCTCATCCCTTTGTGCAAATCAAACCCATTTTCATTTTAAGCACGGCTGAGGCTTCACCCAGCTCCAAATCAACCCTGAGAGGAGAAGCAGAGCACGTAGCTCCTGAGGCAAGTGGCCAAGCGTGTGATGATGGAGACCTCCTGCCTGGCTTGGGGATTGTCAAACCAAGGAGAGCTTGGCATGGACGGAAAAAGGAGGAGGGAGGATTCCTAGTAACCTGCCAGAGTCCTTTTAGGGGCTGATCTTATTAACTGCTGCTATTCAGAAGATGAAATTATCCTCGCAGGTGCTACCCAGGCTCCTCCGGCAAAGAGCAGATGGTGAGGAGGCAACACGCGTAACTGAGGGCGCGGGTCCAAGCTGGGCAGAAGCAGCAAAATCCATCGTTTTTCTGCACAGAGGCAGAGATGGAGATGGAGATCCCGCAGCTGCTTTCAAACAAGAGGCAGACACCTGAGGAAAGTCCTTTAGATCATCAGTCACCACCTGGAAGGTCTTTCTTCAGAGCCTCTTGGTCTCATTTCACAAGAGAGTAAAACCTGATTTTTCACTCGTTGTTTGATACACTTCAAACAACTCGCTGTGTAGGAGTGAGTCTCACATAAGACATTGGAAGTAACCGGGAATATGCTCACTGATTGCTGCTGGGGTGTTCTGCTGGGCTGGTGGCCTCTGGAGTCCTCTACCCACATCTAAGGGAGACCTTCTTGTGGCCTTTCAGGACTTCAAGAGGTCTAGAAGAAAGCTGGGGACAGACTTTTGAGCAAGGTCTGTTGGGACAGGACAAGGGATGATGGTTTGAAACTAGAAGAGGAAGATTTAGACCAGGGAGAAGGAAGAAATTTCTGACGCTGAGGGTGGTGAGACCACAGCCTGGGTTGCCCAGAGAGGTGGTAGATGTCCCATCCCTGGCACCATTGCAGGTGAGGCTGGCCGGGGCTCTGAGCAACCTGCTCTACTTGCAGATGTCCCTGCTCCCTGCAGGGGGGTTGGACAAGATGACCTCTAAAGATCCCTTCCCATCCAAACCGTTCCATAATTCTAATTAAATGGACGGCTTAGGAAAGAAAGTGTAGCTGAATTCTGGTTCCAGAGGACACCTCTGAAGAGCATCTCTCCAAGGAGTCAGCAACCACCCAAAATACCTCCAGCTGACTTTTTAGGGCAATTAGTGATATTATTCCAGCCGTGCTGAAGAAAGAGCTGAAAAAGAGCATAATGAGAGCTGGGAGCTTTTATGAGTTACCCATAATACGGTTTCTTTTGGTGGCCTAAAATACCCGGATGCAAAATCTTCCCATTAAATAAAATGGAAAGTAATGAATTCGTTGTCCCACCATCACTCAAGCCCATCCCAGTGACCATGCACTGAGCAAAGATGCTGCGTCTGACAGCTCCAGCGGCCAAATGCCAAGAATATTAAATAAATTTCACACATAACAACCATAATAAGAGTATTTTGGAGACACTGTGATGACAAGGTTATTAAAAGCAACTGCACCATGAGGGAATGTCCCACCAGCTGGAAACCACCAAGAAGAAAAATGTAGTTTTAACAAGTGAAAAACTCGTTTCAAAGAGTTATTTGGTCATTAATGGAGATCTGCACCAATTAATTCTCGACAGACTCATCTTCACGCAGCCTGAAGACGAATGGGTTTGTAGTACGGAGACATCTTCCATGCTTTACCCACGGAAGCTCATGATAGATTTACTATCTACACATCGAAGACAGTCCATTCATCACAGTCGTTTAAGTAGATGCTAGAACATACATCACCTACCTGCTGCAGAACATTCCTAACCCAAACGATACATTTTCAATGCACCTGAGAGAGCGGCAGAGCGCGGCGTGGCACGGAAACGGTGAAATAAAGCCAGGAGAGCCCAAAGTAGGGGTGTGAGGCTTCATCTTGCAGTGGGAGTATCAGAGAATCACAGACTGGTTTGGGTGGGAAGGGATCTTTAGAGGTCATTTAGTTCCAACCCCCCTGCAGGGAGCAGGGACATCTGCAACTAGAGCAGGTTGCTCAGAGCCCCAGCCAACCTCACCTGCAATGGTGCCAGGGATGGGGCAGTGACCACCTCTCTGGGCAACCTCAACCAGGCTCTCACCTCTTCTAGTCAAAAAACATCACCCCTTGTCCTGTTGAAACAGACCTTGCTCAAAAGTCTGTCCCCAGCTTTCTTCTAGACCTCTTAAAGTCCTGCAAGGCCACCAGAAGGTCTCCCTGGAGCCTTCTCTTCTCCAGGCTCAAAAAGCCCACCTCTCCCAGCCTGGCCTCCCAGCAGAGGCCTTCCAGCCCTCCCATCATTGCTGGGGCCTCCTGTGGCCCCGCTCCACCAGGTCCATGTCTCTGCTGTGCTGAGGACTCCAGAGCTGCCCCAGCACTGCAGGGGGGTCTCCCAGAGCGCAGCAGAGGGGCAGGATCCCCTCCCTGCCCTGCTGCCCACGCTGCTGGGGATGCAGCCCAGGAGGACGTTGGCTGCTGGGCTGCGAGCGCACGGGGCCGGCTCCTCTCCAGATTTTCCCTTTTCCAGGAAAAACTTGTTTGGTGTGAGGGTGTGGGAGCCTGGCCCAGGCTGCCCAGAGAGGTTGTGGAGTCTCCTTCTCTGGAGAGATTCCAAAGGTGCCTTGATGCCACCCTGGGCCCCCTGCTCTGGGTGACCTGCTGGAGCAGGGGGGTTGGATGAGATGACCTCCAGAGGTCCCTTCCAACCCTCTGTCATTCTGTAACTGTCAGAGGCTCTTTGCAGCTTGCAGGGGCTGCTAAGGACAGAACAGTCCTCCTCAAAAAGCAGGACAGGGAGTTTCTCAGCATCACGCTCAGCCGACTCTTCACTGAGCGTATTTATAACTCCTTTGTTGCACACAAAAAGGCTGATGGCTCTGCTGACATGAACACAAAGCCGCTTGGCACTACAACGCAACCGAGGCATTTTTAGAACGATGCGCCCTTGTCATCTTCAGGGCTTATTTAGAGTTGATGTTTCCTGATTTATTAGGCCCTGAAAACCTCTTGGGAAGTTTGGATCAGCATCAGGAAGAGCCATAACCTTTCCTTTTGAAGATGCAAAAGTTTGAAGCCTGCTATGCTTTGGATGTGTGGTGAGTCGGCAATAATAATTTACAACCCTTCTTTTCTTTCTCTGCAAGTATAATCACAAATGTTTCGGTGGCAACGACTCTTCCTGAAGGCAGCAAAAAACAAAAATAAAGAGGAAAGCAAAGTACTGTGCAAGAAGGGAGCTTTGGGAAAGCAGGGAAGAAGTTCTCAAGGACAATGCTTGCTCCCAGGCAAGATGGCAGAGGATACAGAGACATTTTTCTACTTGGTGTCCACCTCCGTATGGGATCTAAGGGGGGTTTTTCAGCCTGGAGAAGAGAAGGCTGTGGGGAGACCTTCCAGTATCTGAAGAGGGCCTACAAGAAAGCTGGAGAGGGACTTTTTACGTGGGCTTGTAGTGATAGGACAAGGGGTGATGGCTTCAAACTAGAAGAGGGAAGGTTTAGATGAGAAATTAGGAAGAAGTTCTTCATGCTGAGGGTGGTGAGACACTGGCACAGGTTGCTCAGGGGGGTTGTGGATGCTCCATCACTGGATGCCTTCCAAATCAGGTTGGATGAGGCTTTGAGCAACCTGGTCTAGTGGGAGGTGTCCCTGCCCATGGCAGGGGGGTTGGAACTCGATGATCTTGAAGGTTTCTTCCAACCCATCCTATGATTCTACAACTCTATGAAAGCTGGGTTCCTTAATCTGCCACGCACCAGCAGATTTCACTTCAGCAAATTACTTCTCAGGACCAAACTGAGATGACCAGCTGGAACACTGGACACAACACACCTTCCACCAGCATGGCTTTGTTATCAGCTTTGTTGTTTATCAGCTCATTGTTCAGTGAGGAATCTCTTTGATTTGAGGAACGCAGGAGCTCATGGGGGTTTTGCAAGGGGGAGAAAAAAAATCATCCATATCTTAGATAGAAACCAACCTAAATAAGCCCTGTTTGTCCTGAAAACACCAGGTCTTCTCCTCCCTTCCTCACCCCAGATGATGAACTTGCCGAGCAAAGCCCACCAGCAGCACAACTCCACGCCCAGTTCCCAGCACGGTACCTGGACGGGAAGCCAGCGGCACTGATGCGGATGGTCTCCAGCACTCCACAAGCTCTCAGCTGCTGCACCGCTCTCTTCGGATCGAATCTGCAATTATATTGAAGAACGAGATCAGCATCGTGAGGAGGAACCCGCAACATCAACCAACCTGATAGCGACTCTTTTGGTGACAGGAATTAGGTTCTCGTTGGCGGAAGAATGCTCTGCTCTCATCGTTACTACAGGGGCTGAAGAAAACCCGACATCAGAGAATCGCTTGGGTTGGAAGAGGCCTTTAGGATCATCAAGGCCAACCATTAACCCAGTCCACAGCCATCTCCTTGCAAACCTCAGGGTGAGCATCCTGCCCCTGAGGAGACCTGACTGCAGCTCTGGAGTCCTCAGCACAGGAGAGACATGGACCTGGTGGAGCAGGGCCAGAGGAGGCCACAAAAATGATACGAGATGATGGAGAAAAGAAGGTGCCAGAGAGACCTCACTGGGCCCAGGGAAGTTGTGGATGTTCCTCCACTGGATGTGCTCAAGCCCAGGTTGGACGGGGCTTTGAGCAACCTGGTCTAGTGGGAGGTGTCCCTGCCTATGGAAAGGAGGTTGGAACTAGATGATCTTTGAGGTCCCTTCCAACCCAAACCATTCTATGATTCTACCTCCACAAACTTCACACCTTGCTTTGAGAACAGGCTGCACAGATGTCACACATTTTCTCTCCATGTCACCAGATGTTGCACTTTTCAAGTGCAATGGACCTTGCTCTAGCCCTACAACCAACGCCAGGTGACACTCTTGGGACAAGAGGACAATCTGTTGCAAGTAGTCTCTACAGCCACAGTCTACCCAGTGGTAGAAAGCAACATGGTTATGATGAAGAAGGGAACAAGCTGCCTGAGGAACTAGAGTATGACTTTTGCAGCTATAAGGACAACAACATATTTCCAGAAAGAAATCAAGTTCAACAGCAGAATAAATCTGATATCAGAGAATCCCTGACTGGAAGGAACCTTGAGGATCATCTGGCCCAACCTTTCTTAGCAAAAGCACGGTCTAGACATGATGACCCAGCATTCTGAATATTCAAAGTGTCCAATATATTAAATTCCATACCAAAACGGAGTAATTTGCAGGTCTCACGGGTTTGTAGGCATTATGTTCACCAAGAATAGAGGTGCTCACGTTCCAGACTAAGGACTTGGTAGGTGTCATGTGGAGATTTCAAGATATTTCTGCTGTCTGCCCTCCTCCGTTACCTGGCATTACCCCTCATCGCTTGCATCTCAGTTCCACCAGCAATTTGGGCTGAAAAACTTCATGCCAACTTCCTGCTGAATAGCTGAGCTGTGCTCTTCCTGGTTCCTGGCACGAACCTACTTCAGATCCATCTATCTTTGCATAGAGTGAAGGCACCAGCATCCCCCATCGCTTCTCCCTCCTTCCATCCCTTACACTGAACACAAAGAGGTCCCAGCTCTCCAGCTCAAGGCTTTGGACCATGGAAGAAGTTGTTGGACCACAGAAGAAGCTGTTGGACCACAGAATCACAGAACGGTGAGGGTCAGAAGGAACCTCTGGAGATCATCTAGTCCAACCCCGCTGTCAAAGGAGGTTCACCTAGAGCAGGTTGCACAAGAACATGTCCAGGTGGGTTTTGAAAGTCAAGCTTGGGGTCAAGCTTGACTCATAAGATGCAGATGCCCATGGGTGTGCTAGGTTTCCAGAACAAGGGTGAGGAGCAAAAGCTTCTCAGGTACCTGCTTATCCCCCCCGAAAGCCTGAATTATTTATACCCACGGGTCAAGACTACATGAATAATTCTGCTTGGACTCTGCTGTGCAAAAGCAGCATAAGAAAGAGTCTCCTGCTGCTTTGCACATTTTCAAATCCGTTGGACCTGTCAAGTCTACAGCAAGTTCTTCACCACAACACCACCAACGTGATGCTGATGGGGGGGGAGAATCAGTCTTGGCTGTCATCGCTTCAAAGAAGAATCCACGAGGATACAATTTCCATAATAATAAATAATAAAGAGGACGGGTAGATGGACGGGGAAGCTTCAGTCCTGGAAGATCCCAGGACTATCTACGTTCCATACAAGAGGAGCTTTCCACAACACGGCCAAGGCCTGCTCAGTGGGGGTGAAACGTGGCAAGCAGAGCTGCTGTGGACATTTATCAGCGTGGAAAGCCAGAATCATCTCCAGCAACAACTGCAGCTATGGGCTGAGGCTGAAATAAAAAGCTTAAAAGCAAGACAATGAACATTATTATCAAGTCCTTTTCCTCTCCATGGCAGGTAGAAGCACCTGGCAGGTTGTTTAGGCCTGGAACCCCAAGTGAAAGATCACAAACTCTGCCTGGAACAGAATTTGGAAGGAAAATTGTCAAAAGAACAAGTTGAAGTCAGGCATTGCCCTCACACCTCTCTCTTTGAAGTCTTCTCTTTGAATGCTGGAACACTTCTACAAGGACAGGCTGAGAGAGGGACAGCCGTCCCAGCACAGAGAGCCAACACAGCTCCACCAGAATTGTCAACTAACCACCCAGTGAACCAGTTAAACCAGTTCCTGAATGTCTTCTAACCATTAATACCCTTTGCAGGGGGAGAAGAGTCAAGCCAGGGAAGCTTCCTGGTGGACGTATTTCATAGAATCATAGAACTGTTAAGGTTGGAAAAGTCCTCAAAGATCATTAAATCCAACCGATTTCCACCAGGACATCATGACCAAGGGTGAGCCTGTTTATGGATGCTTCCTCCTCCTTTGCAGGTCACTGTTGGAGCCATCTCTGCACTCCGAGATGGCACCATGCTCACTGAGAGCACTCCAACTGCATTGGATCAACCAGAGGGCAACGGCTTCCCTGTTACAGGTTACAATTATAACCCTGCTTTCTGAAATGTCACCACCCGCGGTTCCTGCCAGAAGACATCACAACAAGATCTAGGAGGTCCCTGCATACTAATGGTCAAGCTATTTTGGAGTTACAGGGAAGAAAATTGGGTACAAATAAATTATCAAGAGGTCAAACAAGGCTAAAGAGCTATGTGGTCACAGCACTCGCTGCAGTGAAGCTGGGGAAGGGTCTAGAGCAGGAGTGTGGTGAGAAGCAGCTGAGGGACCTGGGGACGTTGAACCTGGAGAAAAGGAGGCTCAGAGGAGACCTTCTCACTTTCAATGGTGGGAGTTGGGCTCTTCTCCCAAGGAACAAGCGATAGGACAAGAGGAAACAGCCTCAAGTTGCATGAGGGGAGGTTTAGGTCGGACATGAGGGGAAACATCTTCATGGCAAGGGCTGTGAAGGGCTGTCCCAGGCTGCCCAGGGCAGTGGTGGAGTCCCCATCCCTGGAGGGGTTTCCAAGCCGTGGAGATGTGGTGCTGAGGGCCAGGGGTTAGTGGTGCCCTGGCAGTGCTGGGTTAACAGACTCACTGATCCTCAAGGTCTCTTCCAACCAAAATGGTTCTATGATTCTATGATTACAAGGGTGGCAACCTCTTTGTCAAGAGGAAGAGTCCAAAGCACGCTCTGTTGCTATAACGCTGAACGCCTTTGCCCATCTGAAAGTCCACTTACTTAAAGGGGAGCTTCTCATCGTTCGGCTTGATGCAGCGCACGTAGTGTGGGGTGGTGGCGTTCAGAGTCTCCATGAGCAAATGCAGCGAGTTACGGAACTGAAAGAACAAAACCACTCGTTTTGAGATGGGATGAAGGAGCATGGACCTCCTCACCAGCCCAGCACATGCAGGAGCAATTCAGAGAAGACACTGGAGGGCTTCCAGGTCAATGAGGTACAAGAGCAACAAGCATCTGCTCGGGATTTACCCAGTTGGGTCTTGAAAAAACACCAGGAGTGGAGACAGCGAAACCTCTCTGGGCTCCTGTTGCGCTGCTTAACTGTCCACACTGAGGAAAAATGCTCTTTTTCTCCAGTTCTTTCACTTTATGAACACCAGAGCACACTGGGAAACAGTCCAGTGAATCCCAGAGTGGCCTCCACCCTCCTTAGACCATGTCTTAACTGCTTCAAGCCAAGAACAGCCAATCCTGCTTTTCTACAGACACTGCTAGAAGGTGTCCAAAATGCAACACAGAAACCGTTCTCATCCCACAACACGGGTCATGGCAAAGTCTTCTCAGTTTCCCCCCAGCAGCTGTTTATTTACGTGTGCTTCAAACTGAAGAAACGGGATCTTAACCATAAAAACATCTCTGGATTCACCTGTCCCGTTCCTCTCCATCGACCGACTCACCCACATCATCCGTTACCTGGTGTCCCACCGTTTTCTTGTGCTCCTTGTTGGCAGCTTTGATGGCTGGTCTGGCAGAACGGACACTGATTTTGGATGTCCCCTTTCCCACGGCAGTGGTGGGTGCAGCATCCTTCTCATCTCGGAATAAGTCTGCGACCATCTGATACTAAAACAGAAGACAACGTCTGAGCACCTCTGGTCCTGCACTTTGCTGAACGAACCCACCCAAGTCACACGATTCTGCTCATTTTTTACCCATCTTTAAGCAGGAAGGGAAAAAAGGGTGATGAAGTGAAACCAAGAAGCGTTGCCTACATAAACCACATCAGCAGAACCTTTGGCTGTTCTGCTCAGTAAATCATCAAACCTTGAAACGTGCACATTAAATCAGAGCATGGTAGGGGTTGGAAGGGAAATTTTTCCTCATGTCCAACTTAAACCTCCCCGGTGCAACTTGAAGCTCTTTCCACTTGTCCTATCATTTGTTCCTTGGAAGAAAAGATTGACCGTACCTTGCACCAACCTCCTTTCAAGGAGTTGTCATGAGCAAGAAGGTCTCCCCTGAGCCTCCTTTGCTCCAGGCTCAACACCCCCAGGTCCCTCAGCTGCTCCTCACCACACTCCTGCTCTAGACCCTTCCCCAGCTTCCTTCTCTGGACACACTCCAGCCCCTCAAGGTCCTTCTTGGAGTGAGGGGCCCAAAACTGACCCCAGGATTCNACCTGGGCACACACTGGCTTATCTTCAGCCAGCTCTCGACCAACACCCCCAGGTCTTTTTCCACCAGGTACTTTCCATCTGCTCTTCCCCCATCCTGGAGCGTTGCAGGGGGTTGTTGTGGCCCAAGTGCAGGACCCAGCCCTTGGCCTTGTTGAAGCTCATAGTATTGGCATCAACCCATCGATCCAGCCAGGTCAGATCCTCCTGGAGAGCCTTTCTACCTTCAGGCAGATCAACACTTGTGTGTCATCTGCAAACTTACTCAGGATGCACTTTATCTCCTCATCAAGACCACTGATAAAGCTATTAAAGAGAACAGGTCCCAACACTGAGCCCTGGGGGACTGGCCAACAACTGGATGTCATACAACTTGGTTGTACTTCCATTAAGATCCCAAGAAGAATGTGGGGGTTTATCCCTTTAGAGACATTAACGGACAGCCCCATGCCACACCCATGGTCTCAGAGAGGAACATTTCCAGCCTGGTTCCACGGGCTGTCCCCACAGCTTCCCAGCTCCCAGCACACTGAGGGTGGTGAGACCTCCTGCGAGAGGTGGTCGCTGCCCCATCCCTGGCACCATTGCAGGTGAGGTTGGCCGGGGCTCTGAGCAACCTGCTCTAGTTGCAGATGTCCCTGCTCCCTGCAGGGGGGTTGGACTAGATGACCTTGAAAGGTCCCTTCCCACCCAAAGCGTTCTAGGATTCTATGACTGCTCCTGCACAAACACTCGATGAGAATCTCCGAGGTGAGCTTTCAGCTTGCTCAAATCAAACCTGGTGTGACTCGGACCATCGTTAGCAGCCCAGGAGCTATTCCACGGAAGCGAGGAGGACAGATCCCTCCTTCCCAGCTGGCAGAGTCAAACCCGCTGGTGCATTATTTGTAATTACAGACACCCGGAACTCTTGAACTTCACGCCCATCTGCTTTCGGCGAGCGTTCAAATCCGTTCCCTTAACTCAAAGAACATCAGCTCTCAAGCGTTTTCGCTGACCAGCGCTCACACAACTAATTAGCTGCTTTCTAAAGCCTCTTTCAGCATCTCGTTGACGGCAGTGATGGCATTCTAATTAGCAGAAGGCAATTCTGCCTTGCTGGGAGCACTTCATCAGCGATGGACTTGCTGACGGAGGGTGTTTAAGTCCTTGCTGGGTTACATCGAGTGTTCCCCCTTGATTTAGTAGGAATATAAAAGAAGAACGGGGTGAGTATGAGCCGTAGGTCAGGTCCTGAGGACAGGATAAAGTCCTCGTGGCACAGCCCGTTGCAGCAGATCTTGAAGTTTGAGGGAGATAAGGACATTTGAGCAGCAGACTCAGCACTGCTGCTGCGGCTCTTCTCGGTTCAGAGAAGCCGGGTTGATTTTAGAGCGAGAGGGGAAAAAAAAAATAATAAAAAATTCTACTTGTTTATAACCGTGAAGGGCACACGGCAGGGGAGAGGTAAAATATCAGGATAACTGAATCTGCTGGCCAAAGGGGTTGCCCCATGGAGAAGGACCTTGGAGTCCTGGTGGACAAGTTGCCCATAAGTCAGCAATAGGCCCCTGTGGCCAATGGTGTCCTGGCGTGCCTGAAGAAGAGTGTGGGCAGCAGGTCAAGGGAGGTTCTCCTCCCTCTCTACTCTGCCCTGGTGAGGCCACATCTGGAGTATTAGGTCCAGTGCTGGGCTCCCCAGTTCAACAGAGACAAGGAGCTACTGGAGAGAGTCCCATCAGAGGCTATGAGGATGATTAAAAGACTGGAGCATCTCTGTGCTGAGGAAAGGCTGAGAGCCCTGGGGCTGCTGAGCTGGAGAAGAGAAGCCTCACAGGGGATCTGATCAATGCTCATCAAGAGCTCAAGGGCCCATGGGGGGCAAGAGGATGGGGCCAGACTCTTGTCAGTGGTGCCCAGTGACAGGACAAGGGGCAACAGGCACCAACTGGAACCCAGGAGGTTCCATGTGAGCAGGAGGAGAAAGTTCTTTGGTGTGAGGGTGTCAGAACCTGGCCCAGGCTGCCCAGAGAGGTTGTGGAGTCTCCTTCTCTGCAGAGATTCCAAAGGTGCCTGGGCACGATCCTGGGCCCCCTGCTCTGGGTGAGCTGCTGGAGCAGGGGGGTTGGAGGAGATGATCTCCAGAGGTCCCTTCCAACACCCACCATTCTGGGATTCTCTGAAAAGAAGAGCAGAAGATGAAGTTTTGGTGTGTTTTCAGGAGAAGGGCAAGGATGGTCCTGCCAAGGGAAGCATTGCTCTTCCTCCTGGGACAGCACGGCAGGGACTGACAACAGACACTGCTCCCACATTGTTAAAGATCCAAAGCTTTGGTCCTCAGAACACACACAATGGCTTTCTAGGTGAAGCAAACCAGTTGCAAGGCACAGGGCCTGGTTGCTTTGCTATTAAATTGAAGCCCAGCTCTGATATTATATTATCGTCCCTCTATGAGGGAGAGAAGAGTCCGACTGCAATCCCTGTCGGACATGGCCAGTTCTGCAGCTCTACCTCCACCAGCATCTTCAGCACAGCATAAATAATTCATCATCCAGCATCAATTATTCCTGGTGTTTCTAATAAGCTCTCATCAGGCCCAGTTTTTACCTTGGGAAACCTGTGAGCTTCGCAAACATGCAGAGATCTTGATTTAGGTGTTATTAAAGCCCAGCTTCATGGTTATAAGACTCACAGCTGCCCCCATGGATGACACAATGGCTCATCTTGCCATCTTCAGATGGATTCATTGCTGAGGTGGAGGACAAACCTCAATTAAGCTCAAAAATGCTCAATTCATTTCCCATTCTCATCTCTTTCCTTGAGAAGAACCACCACCTGCTTAAAAGAACTCCTACAAATAATACTTCCTCCCTCTTCCTCATCACGCTCCTTGTTTAGGGTGGCATTTGGAAGGTCACAACCAGCCATATACCCAACGGAGGGTGGCACAGAGAGGAGAAATCTGGATGAGAGACAGACCTTCAGCAGGTCCAGAGAAGGGCAACGGAGCTGGGGAAGGGTCTAGAGCAGGAGTGTGGTGAGGAGCAGCTGAGGGACCTGGGGGCGTTGAGCCTGGAGCAAAGGAGGCTCAGGGGAGACCTTCTGGCTCTCAACAGCTCCCTGACAGGAGGTTGGAGTGAGGTGGAGTCTTCTTTCTCCCAAGAAACAAGCGATAGGACAAGAGAAAATGGACTCAAGTTGTGCCAGGGGAGGTTTAAGTTGGACATGATGGACTACAGCCATTTATATACAGAAGGGTGGTAGGGTCACCAACACTACCCACAATCCACAAACTACACTTATGACTGTGGCTTTGAATTCCAAGATCATCTATGGCTCCACATGCATTTGAGAACATCTTCAGTGCCAGGTGATGGGTGGCGAGCTCTGAGCAAGAGCTGAGTGGGATTTACACTGCCCCATAACTGATTTTTGCTCTCGGTGAGCAAAAAAAAGAAGAAGATTAGAAGGTTTGGAAAATATTTTAGTGATAAACCTCAATGGGACATCTCCACCAGGGTGGAGGAGAGCAGAGGACCACACATATCCCCACCTGGTTGCAATGACAGCCCCCAGCAGCTTCATCCCTCCTCTCCCACCCCATTTATGGCCCATTTTTTACTGCTGTTCATGTTGATGCCTCCAACAAACGCAACCTCCTGCAGCAGGACACAGGAACGCAAACGTGAAGCTCACACTTTGGAAAGCAGCAGCACTGAAGAGCTCCTGCCTTGCTGCTGTTACCTTGCTGGCCTTCAAGATGTTGATCTGCTCCTCGTAAACGGTGTCCCTGTTCTTCTCCAGAAATCCCTCACTCTGGTATTCCACCTAGAAGGAGACAAAGGAAGAAGCTCAGAAGGTAAAGCCCTACAACACAGGGACGAGATGCTGCATCCCAATGCTCCCCTATGGTCAGGAGCTCACCTGAACAACCTGAAAGGAAGAAGAAGGAGGGAACAACTGGAATTTAAAGGTCATTTTTCATCAGAGAAAGTGAATCTGAGTGAAGGCAAAATCCTTATGGAAAACACAGATTGTTCCGTAGTCATTAAACTGGGACCCAACCACACTTCCATGGAAACCAGGGATAAAAAAGCAAAGACCATCAGCACCTCTACATGCTCTTCTTGTTCACCCCAAGCTCCTTCCTTGTCCTACTCCAACCTTGGCTGCTGGGTTAGATGACCTTTAAAGGTTCCTTCTAACCCAAACCATTCTATGATTCCTTCTAAGCTAATCAATAAACCTCAAAACATATCCTGGCTATGCCTCTCTCTTGGTTTTCAAGCTACAGATGGTTGGGAGGCAAAGGAAGAACTTAGAGAGGACAGAAGAAAACCTCATTTGAGTTTTTACATTTGAAGTTTGCTGAAATAACTGACCACAAAAGAAAAAAAAAAGGGGAAACTTGCAAGGAGATACTATTTATAAAGGACACGTGTGTAAAATCACACGGCTAGAGAACAGCGAGCATCAAGCTCTGCCATAAAACCTGGTCAGAAGCACCTCTACCGAATCACAGCACTTGGATGTTCTCTGGTTCCTTGGGCACATCCCCAGGCTGGTCTTAAATTTTCCTTTGATAAATGTGTCTTTGATAACTGGAAGCTTTTAGGATTCTTATTTGCTCTGAGTGACCCCTGTCACATCAGGATTTCAATGAAGCCAATCTGGCCAAGATGGCCACCAGCACCCTGGCTTGTGTCAGCACTAGTGTGGCCAGCAGGACTGGGGCAGGGATTGTCCCCCTGGACAGGGCACTGGGGAGGCTGCACCTCAAATCCTGGGGTCAGTTTTGGGTCCCTCACTCCCAGAAGGACCTTGAGGGGCTGGAGCGTGTGCAGAGAAGGGCAAGGAAGCTGGGGAAGGGTCTAGAGCAGGAGTGTGGTGAGGAGCAGCTGAGGGAGCTGGGGGTGTTGAGTCTGGAGCAAAGGAGGCTCAGGGGAGACCTTCTTGCTCATGACAACTCCTTGAAAGGAGGTTGGAGCCAGGTGGGGTTGGGCTCTTCTCCCAAGGAACAAGTGATAGGACAAGAGGAAATGTCCTCAAGTTGCACCAGGGGAGGTTTAGGTTGGTCATGAGGAGAAATGTCTTCATGGGAAGGGTTGTGAAGGGCTGTGCCAGGCTGGGCAGGGCAGTGGTGGAGTCCCCATCCCTGGTGGGGTTTCCAAGCCGTGGAGATGTGGTGCTGAGGGCCATGGGTTAGTGGTGCCCTTGCAGTGCTGGGGGAATGGTTGGACTCCTTGATCTTAAAGGTCTCTTCCAACCAAAATGATTCTACTTCTATGATTGTAAGCTGGAGCCCATGGACAAGACCCTACAGCACCAGACACTGAGATTTAGAATCCCACATAATCTCCCTCAGAAGGGCATGATCAGCCCCAGGGTCACCTCTCACATGCTCCTCCCCACCATGCACCTTGCTGACACTCTCAGCTCCTGCTCTTCAAAATTAATTCCCTTTTCCAATAAGTTTTCAGTCAAGCTGCCCTTCACAGAAATTCATTTTGCCGCAGCTTTGAGAAGGAGGATTTTGCTCTCCTCTAGAAAGCACAACTAAGGTCAGCTTAGTTCAGAGGCTCCAGTCCTCCAAACTGATCTAGATTTGAGCACTCCACCGAGATTACTGCCAACCAGGCATGTCTATCACTAAAGAGCAGCCCAGCGGTGCTAGAAACTCATTTTCCTTCATGAAAGGTTTTCATTTCTCCATGAGTTTCCCATTTCTACGTTCAAGTCCCAGCACACGCGCCGCACGTCCCGGTTACCTTATCGGCAAAGTGCAGGATGATGAAGGAGGTGTTGGACATGCGGGGCTTCTGGAAGTGCTGGCTGCTGGCGTGCCGGTCGTAGAGCTTCTGTGCCCAGTTCTGGTCGGTGCCTTTGGGAACCTGGATGGGGAGAAAAGGGACCAAAAAGTGGTGGTCAGGCACATAAAGGAGGTGTGGGGAGGTTTGGAAGAACCTTTCTGGTGGGTTTCCTTCCTAGATGATATTTAAAGGTCTCTTCCAACCCAAAGCATTCGATGATTCTAGGCGTTAAAAGGAATTTATTTCCACAGTTATATACATCATTTATTTATGGAAGATCATAGAATCATAGAATGGGTTGGCTTGCAAGGGACATCAAAGATCACCTAGTTCCAACCCCCTGCCATAGCAGGGACACCTCCCACTAGACCACGTTGCCCCAAGCCCCATCGAACCTGCCCTTGAACACCTCCAGGGATGGAGCATCCACAACCCCCCTGGGCAACCTGTGCCAGTGTCCCACCACCCTCAGAGTGAAGAACTTCCTCCTCATTTCCAACCTAAATCTACCTTCTTTCACCTCATCCTATCACAACAGGCCCTTGTAAAGTCCCTCCTAACCTTCTTGTAGACCCTCTTCAGATACTGGTAGGCCACAATTAGGTCTCACTTAGATAGACATGCACATTTAAACCGTGGACTTACATAAATACAGACGGATTTCTTTTCATCAGTTATAGTTCCTCTGTTAAAAATCACCCTTTCTGGAGCTATCATTAGGTCTTCTCCTGCTCAGGACCAAGTGGTGGGTGCAGAGCAGAAGGACCGCAGCCACCTGAGCTGCTGGATGCTGCCCAGAGCAGATTTATCCTGCACCAAGCTCTCGTTCAGCCCACCCACTTTGCTGAGAAACCTGCTTATCTCTGACTTGAACTTCAAAGGCATCTCTCCTGCTTCCTAGAAAAAGGGTTTTCATCCTTCCCACCCTGATCCCCACTCGTTGCTGTGCATCCTGGGTATTTTTAGCTGCCTGAGAAGTACCTGATAGCGACCAAGTCCTGGAGATAAAAACCTAACAGGGCCGTTATCTGTACTACGATAAAAGCTTTGGGTATTGGGTTTGCAGATTAAGGTCTTCAGAGCTTCTGAGAAAGTTATTTAGAGACTATCTCATCAGCGCAAGAGGTTCTTGAGGGGATGGGGAGGAGGGAAACCGGCTGCCTCACAACTTGGCGTGGAAATCTCTGAGCAGGGAAAACTTCAGAACAGTAATTACATAAGGTCACTGCTTCTGCTCCTCTGTCCTCACCATCCCTCCACAGAAAACTGGTCGAGTAGCATCACTTCCCATCTCCATACACTGTCCTCTGAGCTACCAGGAGCTACTGCCACCAAGCAAACTTGCCCAGCATGGCCAACATCAGCCCACTGGCTTGAGTCCACAGCTTCTGTATCAGATCTATCCCAAAGTCAAGAACCTATCATGACCACCAGACAGCCAACGAGAAGTTTGCAGCTGAGCGGACTAAAGGGTGGGATTCCCTCCACCATCATCTCCAACACAAGGACAATGAACTAGATAAAAGTTATAATGATTTAAGGGCCCCTCATTCCAAGAAGGACCTTGAGGGGCTGGAGCGTGTCCAGAGAAGGGTAAGGAAGCTGGGGAAAGGTCTAGAGCAGGAGTGTGGTGAGGAGCAGCTGAGGGACATTGGATTGGTGAGCCTGGAGCAAAGGAGGCTCAGGGGAGACCTTCTGGCTCT
>VZZY01024304.1:27346-61239 GCA_013400335.1 Eurystomus gularis
TGAGTCTAGAGCAAAGGAGGCTCAGGGGAGACCTTCTGGCTCTGCACAACTCCCTGAAAGGAGGTTGGAGCCAGGTGGGGTCGGGCTCTTCTTCCAAGGACAAGAGGAAACAGCCTCAAGTTGTGCCAGGGGAGGTTTAGGTTGGACATGAGGAGAAATGTCTCCCTGGCAAGGGTTGTGAAGGTCTGTTGCAGGCTGCCCAGGGCAGTGGTGGAGTCTCCATCCCTGGAGGGCTTTCCAAGCCGTGGAGATGTGGTGCTGAGGGCCATGGGTTAGAGGTGCCTTGGCGGTGCTGGGCTCATGGTTGGACTCGATGATCTCAAAGGTCTCTTCCATAAAAGTCAACCCCCTGAAAACACAGTAGGAATTATTTGCATTTTATTTCTTTTCTCCTTACTGCTCCAAGATCTGCTAAAGCCTGAAGAGAGCCGGGGCTTCCTCCACGCTCCACAGGCACGCTCCACTGCAAGTGATGTGCTTGATTTGAAAGTCATAAAAGCTGACAGCATGACGTAGGTGAGGTTATTCTGCCATCAGATTAGATGGTCCACCCAACAGCAAAACCCAGAGGTCCAACCTCCACGTATCAGCTCACGGAGCAGAAATCCCCACGGTCCTGAAGGTGACACGCTGATTCCTGACGTTCAAAAATCTAACAAGCCCAGACAAGGGAAACACATTTGCTCAGATTCCCAAGTTCACGGTGATGCACAGAGAAAAGGGGGATTGAAAACCAGTCCGTGAGGAGAAGACTTCAAATGTTTCTGGCACTTGACAGAAGGGCACAGGAAAGGTTGAAGAGCATCCTTGGAACAGCGTTAGAAAGTGGATTTGGCTCGTTAATGGCAGAACTCGATGGCAATGTGCCATAAAACACAAAATGGATCCACGAGAGCGTTGGAGAACATGAGGGAGCTCATGGGTTTGGTTAGACACGTCCTGCTTCGGCAGCCGCAGGGTCATGTTGCTCCTCAGCGGAAAGAATTTCACTGCGATCCATAATAAATACCTGGACAAAGATGCTGTGATTGTCCAACCAGCCTGTCCTTGACCAAAGCCTTTTAGATGCACTTCATGAAACATTTTTTCATTCATTTCTCCATTCCTGCCCCCACCCCAACAGCATATGCAGGCAGCGGGACATCTTTATGGAGAAACCTGGACATCTCCTGACTCCCAGATGACACTTAGGAAGCATATGAAAGACATGGAGCAAGCAGTCTCAGCAGGACATCTCACCCAGCTTTGATATAGAGCCCTGACTACATCTCTTCAAGAATTTTCCATTTCCTCTGAGGTTCATTTAAACCCTTTGAAAGATCAGCCCCAACTGGCTCCTCCTCCCCAGAGTGCTGAACTTGCTCTTCACGTGTTCCCTCCAAGCACAAAGCCTTCAAAAGTCTTCCTAGGAAGTCTGCTGTACCCTCCGCCAAAGTCATTCCCTCTACAAGGCCAATCCAAACATCTAAGCAAGTCTTCCAACATGTGGTCTCAACTTCCCACAACTGGATTTTCATAAGACAACTCTCATGATAGGCTCTACACTGGTCTCCTTGCTCTCTTCAAGGGCTCTGCTCTTATCCCAGATTATTTCCCACCACCACCGTGGGCCCTGTGGTGACTCCCTCCACATTTCACAGCTCACCAGCAAGGAGGTTCTCCTGGATGCCCATCTCCCCCTTTCCTTCCTCTTCAGGATCATCAGTTTGTGCTAGAGCACTTCAATGTTGTGCCTGTCATGGTGGCCTTGGCTTCTGGCCAAGGACATTTCTGTGTATGGGACATGAACCTGTGCAGTTCCTCCAGGATCTTTAAGCCAAAGCAAGGCCAAGAGGTCCTAAAAGCTTCAGATCCAGGCAGGTGACTCTCCACTGCAGGAAATGGGGAAGAGGCTCTGAGGACTCCACAAGGTCACGGTTCCAGGGAGGTTATAAGGCTTCCTGGGCAGACCAGGGACATATCAGGAGGTTGGACCAAATGACCTCCTCCAACAGCACCCAACTCCTACCACCTCAAAGCTGTTTAAAGCCCCCCAAACCCAAACACATCCAAAATCCCTTTTATTTTCCAGACCTAGAAGCTTTCTAATTTGCATTCCCGAGACAACTTTAGACCTTAAAACTCCAACCTCATTTTGAAAGCCCTCAAAACTGAGAGCTTCGTCCCGTTTTCTAAACGGTGACAAGACTCTCGTATGACCTTCATCAGCAGAACTGCTCCAGCATGGACCCAACCACCCCCTCCTCAACCTCACACCAAAGATTTAATCAAAAAAAACCCCTACTGTGAAGCGAGAATGTCAGCGACAAACCCTCCGCCTTCACCCTCATGTTTCATTACGTCTCCAGGACCCCCTCGATGTCCTTTCAAGCCCTAGGGTATATTTATCCACCGTTGGACGTGCTAACGAGATGACTCGTGGTCGGTTCTCCCCAAGGGGCGAAGCGTTGTTGCTGCGGGGGTGAAGGTTGCCATCCATAACCTGGTGCTTTGGGTTGACAGGCTTTGCTGAAACGTTCATAAAGCTGGAGAACGTTGGCAGGTTATTATAAAAGAGTCGATCACAGGGCCGGTGAGTAATGAGAGCGTTCCCCGCGGGCAGGTAAATACCCAGATAATTAGCATTTGATGTCAGAATGGGGAATAAATCTTGTGTTTCTTTTTTTTTTGGGGGGGGGGAGATGAAAAAGCATGGATGAAAGAAGTAGCACCAGGTAGATCTACAGCAAAGTTGGCCTTAGCTAAGAGGTGGAGTTGTTCAGCCTGGAGAGAAGGCTCCAGGGAGACCTTCTGGTGGCCTTGCAGGACTTGATAGGCAGCCTAGAAGAAAGATGGTGACAGACATTTGAGCAGGACCTGTTGTGACAGGACAAGGGGGGATGGTTTGAAACTCAAAGAGGGAGATTTAGACTGGAGAGAAGGAAGAAATTGTTGCTGCTGAGGGTGGTGAGAGCCTGGCGCAGGTTGCCCAGAGAGGTGGTCGCTGCCCCATCCCTGGCACCATTGCAGGTGAGGTTGTCCAGGGCTCTGAGCAACCTGCTCTAGTTGCAGATGGCCCTGCTCACCGCAGGGATGATGACCTTGAAAGGTCCCTTCCAAGCCAATCCATTCTATGATTCTACAATATTCCCACTGTTGCACAGGAATTGTTCCATCTAATGCAACGTCACCAGCAGCAACCAGCACCAGGTGCTTCAGAGAAGATCAAAGGGCATTAACAGCCCATATGGCAGGAAGGAAACTTTCCTTATGGGCCTCACAACACCCAGGAGCTGTTTCAAGCTTGAAGAATTTAACAGGCTTAATTGTGCCGAGACCAAGTTAAGCGGTGCTGAATATCACAGAAATAATCTGACCTCCTTCTGGGCTAAGACATTATTTTTAAGAGCATCAAATGAAGTTTAATTTATTCTCATTTTTAAGGAGTCTTCCCGAGACCGGATTTGAGAAGGGCAAAGCCCCAGCTCCAACTCATTGCTGAGTGATAACTGAGTGTATCTACTCGTCCAGACAAGGGCTGAGCTCATGGGACATGCAGGTTGGGACAACCTCATCATGCCTGGGAAGGCAGCCTTGCCACATGGAGGAGAGCAGCCACTTAACAAGTCACATCCCCCCCAGACAAGGACAGGTTGTACACCTCCTGAAATCCCAACAGGGACACTACTCTAAATAACGGATCCGAAATCTTTCCCTTTGATTCCACATGACACTCCTGCTTTTGGGCCTCTGGATCTGTCCCGTACGCATGGATTCCACAGAGCCAGCAAGAAATTGTTGTGTCCTCCTCATCTCCTTGCCTCACTCTTTCCTGGTTTCGTTCAAAACCACCCAAAGCCCTTTCCACAATCAGCATCAGTTTCTTTCTCCTCAATAGCATCATGTTTCAGAGCCCTGCTCTGATAACACTCTCTCCAGTATGTCCTCATCAAGACCTTCAAAAAAGGCATCCCAACTTCCCAAGAAAATCTCCCATTATTACATTTTTAGAAGGCCCTGTTGGGACAGGACAAGGGGTGATGGGTTGAAACTAAAAGAGGGAGATTTAGACTAGAGAGAAGGAAGAAATTGTTGATGCTGAGGGTGGTGAGAGCCTGGCCCAGGTTGCCCAGAGAGGTGGTCAATGCCCCATCCCTGGCACCATTGCAGGTGAGGTTGGCCGGGGCTCTGAGCAACCTGCTCTAGTTGCAGATGTCCCTGCTCCCTGCAGGGGGGTTGGCCCAGATGACCTTCAAAGGTCCCTTCCAACCCAAATGAGTCTGTGATTCTATGAGATTTGATAATTCACAAGGTCTCAACAAGGAGTCCAACAGTTCTTATGGAGTCTCATGAAGGTTTGAGGTTCTGGCCTTTCTTCTCAACTTTTAAGCAAGATTTAATTCAGGCTGGTATGACAAAGAGAGGGTAAAAGCCACCAAACTACTCCCTCAACATTCAAGCATCTGAAGTCTGACTGTACATTAAATGCCATCACAGTTGGACTCGATGATCTCAAAGGTCTCTTCCAACCAAAATGATTCTACGATTCTATGACTTTACCCCAAATCGCTATCACAAGAGGACTCAGGTTTCCCTCAAGACAAAAGAAGGCTTGAGACATGGAGGAACTCCAGCTCCTGGATATTGAAGAAATCCACAAATCACAAGCAATTACTACCCCTAAGTACAGCCAGGCCAGAAACACGAGTTCTGGCAACACATGGTGAGATCAGGTACCCAAGTTGGTAGCAAACATCTGCCAAGGGTGGCTTTGAATGGTCCTAAAGCAAAACAAACACCAAGAGCCAGCCCCATGAGCACCCCAATGAAAGGAGATGTTCACCCTCCTGCAAGGTTAAATCTTATTCTTTAACCTCTGAGAAAAATTAAAATCTCAGTGAAAAAGCAGGTGGTCATCTTTACCTTGCACTCTTCATCCAGTAGGTCCAAGATGCCAAGTTTTGCCTCTATGAGGTCTATGCAGGGCTGGTTATCGTAGAAGTCTATGAGAGTCCAAGGGATTCCCTCCTTCATGTATTCTTCTTGTTCCAGCTTAAACACGTGCTTAGAGCAGAAAAACAGCAGAGTTACTGACCGTGACCCCAGCAGGCCCAGCGCCAGCCCCTTCCCCTTCTCCCAGTGGAGTAGGGTATTCCCTCAAGCATATCCAGAAGCTTTAGGTGTCTTCACGAACAGCTTTAAACCAGCTCTGCCATTTACACAATCTGGCTTCCGGAAAGAAAAGCTTTAGTCTAGGAAACCATGGGGCAGGAGAAAAAAAAGAACTCTTTCAAAGAGTTACAGAATGGTAGGAGTTGGAAGGGACCCCTGGAGATCATCTCATCCAACCCCTCTGCTCCAGCAGGTCACCCAGAGCAGGGGGCCCAGGATCGTGTCCAGGCACACTTGGAATCTCTCCAGAGAAGGAGACTCCACAACCTCTCTGGCCAGCCTGGGCCAGGCTCCGACACCCTCATACCAAACAAGTTTCTCCTCCTGCTCCCATGGAACCTCCTGGGTTCCAGTTGGTGCCCGTTGCCCCTTGTCCTGGCACTGGCACCACTGACAAGAGTCTGGCCCTGTCCTCTTGACCCTCACCCTTTAGCTCTTGCTCAGCATTGATCAGATCCCCTCTGAGGCTTCTCTTCTCCAGCTCAGCAGCCCCAGGGCTCTCAGCCTTTCCTCAGCACAGAGAAAATGACTTTCATTAGAAGATAAGTGAAGCTGTCCCTCCATCTAGGTGGAAGCTCTATATAGAAACAGCAATGACACACCCATCTCCTAGGCTGAGACAAAACCCTCTCTCCTTCAGCGCTCTGCTGATCAAACCAGTGACCCGCAGCAGGATCACAAGCCTGGAGAGCAGCCAGGGCTGAGCCTTTGTCCCCATCTGCGAGCAGAGCTTCACCAAGAGCCCTTCTCATCCTAGAAGGGCTATCAGCAGCAGTATCTGATTGACTTGGGAACGCTTCTATCGCGGATTCGTATTTTTAAGAATCCAATCTTTGCATGGCTTATGTATCTCAGACCTCTTCCCAAGCACATAAATTGTCTCTGGTTATTGCCGAGACACTCTCAGCTTATTAAAAAATGATTTTTCCAACGCACTTTGTTCTTCAAAGGCAGCTTTTTCCAAATCTCCTCAAACGTGTCATTGCAGAGCTTGAATTTCTAAACTTCAGAAGCTCTAGCTGGACATACTAAGATATGAAGAGTGCAAACACAATCCATAATTTACTTTGTGTTTTTAGCAGCAGCAATTTGATGCACTTCATGGGCAGGTTTCCACCAGGAAGACATTTCCACCATAAGACATTTCTTCAGTATGTGGGTTGGTCTCCCACATCTTTGTCTCACAAAAACTCAGGACTCGGCACAAGACCATCCAAGATTGAAACGACACCCAAAAACATCAACCCAAACTGGTCAACGACTTACTCAAAGCCATCAGTGAACCTCTGCATAAACCATTTGCTTCCAGTATCGAGCTTCTCAATCAACCAAGTGATGTTTTCAGTTTATAAATAATTATCTTGGGGCCTACAAGAAAGCTGGGGAGGGACTTTTTAGGAGGGCTTGTAGCGACAGGACAAAGGGCTGATGGCTTTAAAATGAAAGAGTGGAGACTTGGGTTAGAAATCAGGAAGAAGTTCTTCACACTGAGGGTGGTGAGCCACTGGCCCAGGTTGCCCAGGGAGGTTTATGGATGCTCCATCCCTGGAGGTGTCCAGGACGAGGTTGGACAGGGCTTGGAGCAACCTGGTCTAGTGGGAGATGTCCCTGCCATGGCAGAGGGGTTGGAACTAGATGATCTTTGAGGTCCCTTCCAACCCAAACCATTCTATGATTCCATGATTTAGCGCAATTGTGACACACAACATCACCCAGGAGAGGTGGCACCCCAAGGACCACGTTCACCCTGGCCACGTGAACAGTAGATGAAGTTAAGGAGAAACCAGACATACAACAACCCAGCCTAGATACATTTTCTGCTCCGCTTTCTGGAATGTTTCCAAGCTGACCTTACCGAGTTGAACTGCTGCTGGAGCTTTTCGTTGGCGTAGTTGATACAGAACTGCTCAAAGCTATTCACTTCAAACGTCTCAAACCTGCAAAGCAATGAATAAATCAGCGTTAAGCATTGCTTGGTCTCCAAAATCTACTTTTTTTTTCCGCAACGGTGTCATCTGCATGATGGGGAACACCAGGTATTCAATGATCTCTTTGCATTCCTCCTAGCCCAGGTCTACGCTTCATTCCTCATTCTCCAAAATGTCTCTTTTTCTTGCCACAGCTCAGGGGATTCAAGAGACCTCTCCTGCTATGCATGAATGAGATCCTCAGCATGACTGTAGCTTCAGGAGGAGAAATGTAACAGCCACTCGGGGAGGGAAAAAAATATTATGAAATATTAAGTCCAAATAGATTCGCTCCAAAGGTGCTGAAGAAACAGCTGCCGCCTTAGAAGACCCAACAGGGGATTTTTAATGCGATGCACTAGAGCAGAAAAAGAAGGTATTACATTCGCAGCGTATTCTGCAAAAATTAGATCCACGTGAGCGAGCGACTTCTGGAAGGCGGCTGAAGAAACGGGGCTTTCATCTCCAACTCCAAGATGTTCCTTCAAGGGAGTTTGGTGGAGGTCTCGGTGATCCGAGGGCTTCCAAAGCTCCCCTCGCTGAATTCTTATCCCACCCCTCCACCAGCCACCAGTCAGCTCCAAATTAACTCAAAACCCACTTCCTAATCCTGATTAGAAAAGGAGAAATATGTCATTTAATAACACAACTATAAGCGAGCAGCAGAGGGGCAGCAGAGCCCCTGGGGCGAGCGGGGCTGAAGCACACGACACAGAGCCAGGCTTGCTCTTTAAGCCGAAAAAAAAAGTAAAAAGGACATTTTTCAGCTACCACGGGGAACGAGGTTATTTATATTTCTATTTTTAAGGCGTAGATGGAAGGAGGAGGGGAAAAAAAAAGTGTCTTTGCCACCTGACATAAGGATTAAGCCGAGGGAAGAAATGACAAGGCTCCCTGCGCGGAACGAATAAGCTGCCGGGATGAGAAACGCGCGGTGCAATAATTGCTCGGGTAATAGGTGCTGCTGGAGCTGCCAGAACAGCCTTAAAGCACTACACAAAAGCTGCTCTTTATTTTTTCCTGCCCTCTCACCCCCGCAAAAAGAAAAATAATCAGCATTTCTCTACTTGCTGAGGAGTACCTGGTTGTTATCCACACGGTAACGCCCTCACCGTACAAAATCTCTTGGGAAAAGGCGATGGAAAAATGCAAAAGGAAAAGGGGGAATGGGAGAAAGGAGCCGTTTTGGGGCTTTTATCAGCCTCAAAGTCCTTGAGGAAACCTGGGATTGATCCAACTCCACCCGCCCCAGGGCTGGAATTGCCCTCGGAGCCAGCGCAGCCCGTGCTGAGCAGAGGATGCTCAATCCCACCCCATCCCAGAACTGAGCTTTACGACCTTGAACACAAGGAAATCTGGGACCAAGGAATGTTGGTATTAAACACGTGGTCAGAGCCTCGGTGAGGAACGTGTCCTCGAAGAGCTCCTGCTGTGCTTGAATTGGGTTGTGTGGCCGTTGTGGCGAGCAGATCGGTGCCTTCAGCTCTTGCAACTAAAGGGATGGGACTTTCCAAGGACTCCTTGGAAATCCCAACTCCTGCAGGTTAACGATTGGAGCAACAGGGCAAGAAAAGCTTTAATGAAGACGGAGGTGGAACGGGGCCCAAGAGCAAAAAGAGTTTCCATTCCCATATCTTTTCTACTTCAAAGCCACCAGACGTGATTTAGGAACCTTCTCAGTGAGCACTGGCTGGGGACAGAGCTGCTGAACGACACCAACTCAAGAGATACATCATCAAGTCGCTAATTAAGGAGCCCATGCCAATGCAATTTGCTAATTGATGGAGCAGTTTGGTCGCCAGAAGGTCCTACCCGCACTAAGATGACATCCAAATGGGAAAAGCAAACCAACGGCCAGTTGGTTTGGCATCCTTTCAGTGAAAAATAAGCATGTTCACCACTCCAGCCCATCACCGTGGCTCCTGGGAAGGTACATCCCAGCTCAGGGACAGCTCTCCTGAGCAGATGTCGAGAAGCAAACGCTGCGTTTTGGTTTTTCTCCTGTTTGCTGCATGACTGACATCTCCTAAATCCACCGCAGCACCAGGGTTCATACTAAAATATTTAAAGTTCATAAATAAGTCCGGCATGCAGCTGGCTGCCTGGGTGTTCACACTTCCCTTCACACGGCAAACGGAGGAAAAACAAGTTGTACCCACCAAGTCCAGGAACGCCACAGGAATCCACTCTTCAGACCACCTGCAGTATTGCTACGATAGCCAATGATGCACTTTCGATCACAGAATTGTTCTGCTTGGAAGAGACCTTGAAGATCATCAAGTCCAACCGTTAACCCAGCACTGCCAGGGCACCACTAACCCATGGCCCTCAGCACCACATCTCCACGGCTTGGAAACCCCTCCAGGGATGGAGACTCCACCACGCCCTGGGTGGGACAGCCCTTCACAGCCCTCGCCAGCAAGACATTTCTCCTCATGTCCAACCTAAACCTCCCCTGGTGCAACTTGAGGCCGTTTCCTCTTGTCCTATCACTTGTTCCTTGGAAGAAGAGCCCAACCCCACCTGGCTCCAACCTCCTTGCAGGGAGTTGTGGAGAGCCAGAAGGTCTCCCCTGAGCCTCCTTTGCTCCAGGCTCAACACCCCCAGGTCCCTCAGCTGCTCCTCACCACACTCCTGCTCTAGACCCTTCCCCAGCTTCCTTGCCCTCAAGGTCGCATAAATCCATAAAGGCTTTTTAATGCTGCACCCTCTCACCTCAACGTCAACAGAGAATTAAGAACGTAGAGTCAAGCACTAGAGAAGTTAGCCAGATATCCTGTTCTGGAAGGGATTTGTGGTCTCTTCAGGAAACCAGCCTCACACACAAGCATCAGAGCCCGGAGCGTGGACATCCTTCCCCTACAAACCTGCCACTTTTGATAGCATCTGCAGGTGCCCATGAAAAAGAAGAGGCAACCTGCTGTACCCCAGGGTGACACCACCGCTGGAAAAGCACCTGCTGGCCTCCATGTGGACATGAAGCACAGGAGATTTGCAGCTAAAGAGAGGGTTTTCTTCCACACTAACAGGTTTTCAAGCACATTTTAATCTTTCATGAGTGTTATCTGCAAGTCTTGTTTTATTCAGGTTTCTGAAGGACCACGGCTGATTTTGTGACATTCAATTTTCTGCACTGACTTGCTATCGTCCACACGACTCCATCTTGAAGCTTTATCGTATCCCAGCCTGCAGAAATCTCTATTTGTATGGACACTGATGGGAAAGAGCTTCTCCATCTCATACAGTCTTCCAAGCAGACTGTGCCAATCCCAGATGATTATTTAAGATCTTCCAGGTCCTGTGCTACCTACTGAGGAGAGTCCAGACACTTGCAAACCTCAGAAAGCAACCTCCCCATCTCAAGCCGTCCCACTGAAATCCCAAACCAAAGAGGACTGTATTCTAACCACATTGGTTCCTGTAACCCTCGTCATCTGGCAGCAGTTGCCAACGAAGAGGAGCAGGCAGTGGGCAATGTTGATGCTTCAGCACAGAACAGCTTTGGATGGATTTAATTTGGAGCTTCAGGTTCACCAAGACCTGAGGTAGCTTCTGAGGAGTCTGCCATTAGACGAGATTTTTGATCGAGCAAGCACAGCAACCACACTGGGTAAGGAATCGGTTCTTGGAACAGCTACAACTCAATCCAGCCCAACGTCCCTTCCAAAACAGGAGCATCGAGCATGGTGAGGAAGCACAGCAGGTCACTGCTGTCCCACCCAGAACAACAGAGTGGTTTTGGTTGGAAAGGACCTTTCAAGGTCATCCTGTCTAACCCCCCTGCACTGAGCAGGGGCATCGGCAACTAGAGCAGGTTGCTCAGAGCCCTGCAAAGTAAATTCCTCAAACCCCACAGCACCCGGGCAGAGCCAAGACCAGTCTCTGGTCTCCACATTAGCATTTTCACCCCAGCTCATCTTTAAGCTTGATGCTTCAAACAGCGCCTGGGAAAGAAAAGCCAAATGGGAATGGCATGGGAGGTAAATCCCAGAAGTCAGTGCTCAAAAAGACCTACATGAATCATTCTGGAGTGAGAACTGCATGACCTGAAGGAGGGTCAAAATAGCAAAACACATTGCTGCGCTTCTTTGCATCGCTTTCTCTTCTTCATAGAATCATAGAATCACTTAGGTTGGAAGAGACCTTCAAGATCATTGAGTCCAATTGTTGACCCAGCACTGCCAGGGCACCACTAACCCATGGCCCTCAGCACCACATCTCCATGGCTTTGAAACCCCTCCAGGGATGGGGACTCCACCACTGCCCTGCCCAGCCTGGGACAGCCCTTCACAACCCTTGCCAGCAAGACTTTTCTCCTCATGTCCAACCTAAACCTCCCCTGGTGCAACTTGAGGCTGTCCCCTCCTGTCCTGCCACTTGTTCCTTGGGAGAAGAGCCCGACCCCACCTGGCTCCAACCTCCTTTCAGGGAGTTGTGCAGAGCAAGAAGATCTCCCCTGAGCCTCCTTTGCTCCAGGCTCAACACCCCCAGCTCCCTCAGCTGCTCCTCACCACATTTGTGCTCTAGACCCTTCCCCAGCTTCCTTGCCCTTCTCTGGACACACTCCAGCCCCTCAAGGTCTTTCTTGGAATGAAGGGCCCAAAACTGACCCCAGCATTCAAGGTACAGCCTCCCCAGTGCCCAGTCCAGGGGGACAATCCCTGCCCTAGTCCTGCTGGCCACACTAGCGCTGATCCAAGCCAGCATGCTGGTGGTCTTCATGGCCACCTGGGCACTTGATGGCTCACCTTCAGCCAACTGTTGACCAGCACCCCTAGGCCCTTTTCTGCTGAGCAGCTTTCCAACCACTGTCCCTATCCCAAGCCAAGGTCAAGGTTGCATTAGCAGAAGGGCAAGACAAATCAGGAGGGACTAAACAGCCTCAAAAGCAGAAATTGTGCCTACCCGTAGATATCGAGCACACCAATGAAGGAGTGCTGCTTGACGGTGGTGTGCAGGACCTTGTTGATGTGCTCCACAATCCAGTTGAAGAGCTGGGCGTAGATGTGCTTGGCCAGGGCGTTCCTGGTGTTCACCACTTGCTGCACAGACAGGCTCTTCACGTAGGTCTCGGCGGCGGTGACGAGCTTGCGATGGCAAAGCCAGTGCTGCATCTGGCTGTGCTCCACACCCAGCAGGCTGCAGAAGTTCTTCAAGTGCTCATCTTCACCCTGGGGGTAAGGAGAAGCAAAGTCAGCAGGTTGGTGACACTCCACTTTTAGAGTTTTAACACGAGCTTCATAGAATCACAGACTGGTGGGGTTGGAAGGGACCCCTGGAGATCATCTCATCCAACCCCTCTGCTCCAGCAGCTCACCCAGAGCAGGGGGCCCAGGATCGTGTCCAGGTGCCTCTGGAATCTCTCCAGAGAAGGAGACTCCACAACCTCTCTGGCCAGCCTGGGCCAGGCTCCCACACCCTCACACCAAACAAGTTTCTCCTCCTGCTCCCATGGAACCTCCTGGGTTCCAGTTGGTGCCCGTTGCCCCTTGTCCTGGCACTGGGCACCACTGACAAGAGTCTGGCCCCATCCTCTTGCCCCCCATGGGCCCTTGAGCTCTTGCTCAGCATTGATCAGATCCCCTCTGAGGCTTCTCTTCTCCAGCTCAGCAGCCCCAGGGCTCTCAGCCTTTCCTCAGCACAGAGATGCTCCAGGCCCCTTCATGGACACGGCTGAAAGGTCTCAGACAGAGATCTGAATGGTGGGACACCCCATGGCTTTGCCCTGCACTCTCCACTTTACTCCTCCTTGAGCTGCATGTTCCTTCAGCGTTACCTTGCTGCAGCCTGAAGTTAAAGCCTGGAGCACATCTTACCTCGTGCCTTTTACAAACTAATTCCATTTTTGAAGAACAAAGCTGACAAATGTGCTTGTGTTGTGCATAATCAATAAGATGAGAAATGAGCACAGCGTATTTTTGTCCCCTCTCAAACCAAGACAAGGCATTTTGGAGTCTCCGTTACATGAAGATAACAAGCACTGCCTCCTGGACAACGAGAACTGAAATTCCCTTTCCTCGGTGTAGTAACACGTATCTCAAGAAAGTAAATTATTTCTGGTTAGATACCCGCAGGTACAGAAGCTGAGTGGCTTTGGGGATGGAGGAAAAAAATCCACTTTAAAAGATCTTCAGGATGCTTTATCCAACATGGATTCATGAGCACACAAAGCTCCTCGAGCACCCTACTCTTGCTGGTGACCTACCGATATGCTGCAGGCATCACCGTCACGTTCCGCTTGGATTTCCAAGTTGCCTAGGTGCAGAATGGCAGCAATGATCCTAAAGATGGTTGTTTGGTGAGACTCCTTCACTCCTACGGGAAAAACGGATAGTCAATTGTCACAACAGAAATAAACCACTGTTTTTTGATTTCAAAATGCCTGTGGTGTTTGATTGCCTTCTCACAGAATCCCAGCATGGTGGGGGTTGGAAGGGACCTCTGGAGATCATCTCGTCCAACCCCCCTGCTCCAGCAGCTCACCCAGAGCAGGGGGCCCAGGATCGTGTCCAGGNTCCTGTCACTGGGCACCACTGACAAGAGTCTGGCCCCATCCTCTTGCCCCCCATGGGCCCTTGAGCTCTTGATCAGCATTGATCAGATCCCCTCTGAGGCTTCTCTTCTCCAGCTCAGCAGCCCCAGGGCTCTCAGCCTTTCCTCAGCACAGAGATGCTCCAGGCCCCTCAGCATTTTCAGAACCTCTTGCTGGACTCTCTCCAGTAGCTCCTCATCACTCTTGAACCCGGGAACCCAAAACTGGACCCAATACCCCTGAGGTGGCCTCACTGGGGCAGAGTAGAGAGGGAGAAGAACCTCCCTCGATCTGCTGGCCACACTCTTCTCCATGCACCCCAGGAGACCATTGGCCTTCTTGGCCATGAGGGCCCCTTGCTGGCTCATGGGCAACTTATTGTCCCTTAGCACTCCCAGGTTCTTCTCTGCAGAGCTGCTTCCCAGCAGGTCACCCCTCACCTGTACTGGTGCAGGGGGTTGTTCCTCCCCAGGGACATGACCCTACACTTGCCCTTGTTGAACTTCACAAGGTTCCTCTCCTCCCAGTGCTCCAGCCTGTCCAGGCCGCTGGTTTTCAGACATCTCTCAATAAACTACCATTGCGAACGTGCACAAAACCAAGAACTCTACCCCATAATGCTCAAACCAGATCAGAGCCACAGGGGCTCCACAGCTTTTACAGAACAAGGAGTCGCTTCTCTGCGGCCGTACCCCAACCGTGAGATCTCGCTGACAACTCCAGCACAGCAACGACAACTTATTACCAGCGTCCCACAAACAGAAGAGAACATGAAAGCAAGAGGCCTCCAGGCTACAGCAAGCCACCAGGGAGGTGATGTGAAGCTCTGCCTCGTGCTCCTCGGTGTCTCAACAGCAGCTACGTGTTGTGGGTCTTCACTACGAGCGTAAGATGTTATCCCTTTATCTATTTCTCCGGCAGGTTTTTGCTCCCAGCAGGAGCTTTGCTTCACACGCAGGGTCTCGCATTTCTTGATCCCAACTGGGTTTCCGTGTCCCTTTTGCTTTCAGTGCCGCTGTCCTAATTATCCACCCAAGGTCGGAGACATCACCTGCTGGTTTTTGAATTATCAAGAGCTTCCCTTTTTCTCTCTCTCTCTCGCAGGACTTTTCTGTTATCAGCACAGTGAGGAATGTTTCAAGGTTACGAAAAAGAGCAACGTCTCTGCTGTTACTTGGCAATTTAATCGGAGTTAAGCCCGGCTAGGGTGGGGATGGGCAGATAAATTTGACTTCTCCTCGACACACAAAAAAAAGGCAAGACTAGAAAGTGTAGCAGCAACTTCACCAGGTCCTCAAGAGAAGCTGAGCTGGGAAACACTGAAGGAAAACAAGGAACGGCAGAGCCAGGAGGAAGCACGTGAAGAGGATGGAAACATCGTCAAACTGGTAGATGAGGAAGATGTTCAGAGTTCCACCAAGGAGGCCTCCTGCTCTCTTTGGACTCTTTCTCTGCCTCCCCAAGAGACTTTCTGCTTGGAGAGGAAGAGAAGAGGTCTAAAGAGAGCCTACACAGGGAGAGAGAGTTACCTGGGGTTTACAGCCCCGCGGGCAAGTTGGGAGCCACAAGTGGAGTCTACTCTTGAGTAGTAGTAGACTCTAAGTAGACTTTTGAGACTCTACTACTCAAAAGTCTACTACTTTTGAGTAGTTCAGAGAGGTCACACAAGTTGGACAAGAGAAGGGTAAAGAGAAGACTCTGCTGTCACCCCAAAGAAAAAGAGATCGAGCCCATGGAAAAGACAAAGAGGACAAAATCGGGGGAAATGCTTCTACCTATAAAACTTGAAGTAAGTCCCCGTCAGCACAGCGATGGAGCTGCTGGAGGGATTTCACAGCTGGCTGTGGACACCACGAGCTCCTCTCCCAACATCTGAACCGCACCAAGACTTCCCAGGATTTAAACACTTGGATTCACAGAAATGTTGATAAACCGGGCAAGTTTTCCCTGCAAAAATTGGTTTTCCACACATGGGAGGTTGTTCCAGCAGTAGATTTTTGCAGCCACCCAAGGAAACGTGGACTCTGCAGAGCAGGGATGTTCTCAGCTTATTATTTCCAGAAAGCAGCTACTCGGTACGATGCTGTGATGGTCCAAGAAGTGGTATCACCCTCAACTCAGATACAGATTGAACTGTGGAGGAATAGTTCCTAGCCTGCTTGTAAATAGGGTGAAAAAGAGCAAGTCAAAGCTGCAGCAGAGCTTTGACTGCAGAATGGTTTCTTTGGGATCATAGAATGGTTTGGGTTGGAAGGGACCTTGCAAGGTCACCTAGTCCAACCCCCTGCCCCAAGCAGGGACAGCTGCAGCTAGAGTAGGGTGCTCAGAGCACTGGCCAACCTCACCTGCAATGTCGACTACCTCTCTGGGCATCCTTAGCCAGGGTCTCACCATCCTCAGAGTAAAGAACTTCTTAATTTCTAATCTCAATCTCCCCTCTTCCAGTTTCAAACCATCACCCCTCATCCTATCACTACAAGCCCTGCTCAAAAGTCCCTCCTCAGCTTTCTTCTAGGCCACCTTGACGTCCTGAAAGGCTCCAAGAAGGTCTCCCTGGAGCCTCCTCTTCTCCAGGCTGAACAAGCCCAACTCTCCCAGCCTGGCCTCCCAGCAGAGGCCTTCCAGCCCTCCCATCATTGCTGGGGCCTCCTGTGGCCCCGCTCCACCAGGTCCATGTCTCTGCTGTGCTGAGGACTCCAGAGCTGCCCCAGCACTGCAGGGGGGTCTCCCAGAGCGCAGCAGAGGGGCACGATCCCCTCCCTTATTTAGGTTTCTCTTCAGTGTCCTCCTCCATTTCACCACCACAAGAAACTCTGCTGCAGCTCATACTAAAGAACAAGGTAACACCAAGTAGGTCAATAGAAACATGGATTTAGACCTCATAGTGTTACAGGAGAGCCAGATAATTCATGCAAAACCCCAAGAAACATGTACAAGAGACTTCTGCTGGGAAGGCTCCAAGCAGAGCAACCCCTTACCAAGCAGGGTGAAGGCGTGTCTGGTTTTCTCAAAGTCATCAGCATCATCCACGCCATCGATGGATGTGTCACCTCCCTGAGAAGTGTAGAAAAAGTCTTCAGCACATGCTAGGAGAGAAGAAATAGAAGGAATACATCAACAAGCAGGAGCTTTCCAGAGCTTTCCCTGTCTCCCATCCTGCCTGTCCCCAAAGGGCACCCTTTAAACCATGGTTAAGGTTGAAATGGATGAAGAATAACCTTGATAAGTGACTGCAACTACTTCTTGCAGCGATGAAACCCCTTCCCCATGTAAAGCAAGTTCAACCAAGGCAGACCTGTGCTATATTTGGAATTTATAACTGCTCTACAGCACAGGTTGACTGCTTCAAACATCGAGGTGACTACTTCCAATGGTTTTTATCCTGTTTTACATACCCATGACTGATTTAATCTCTTCATCAATGACTTGGTGGGATTTAGTGCACCCTCAGCCATCTGTAGATGACACCAAGCTCAGTGGTGCAGCTGACATGCCTGAGGGATGAGATCCATCCAGAGGGACGAGATCCATCCAGAGGGACCTGGATAAGCTGGAGAAGTGGGCTCAGGTGAACCTCATGAGGTTCAACAAGGCCAAGTGCAAGGTCCTCCACCCAGGTTGGGGCAACCTCTGGTATCAACACAGGCTGAGGGTGAAGGCCTGGAGAGCAGGAGAAGGACTTGGGGTGCTGTCCAGCCAGTGTCCTCCTGGGCTGCATCCCCAGCAGCGTGGGCAGCAGGGCAGGGAGGGGATCCTGCCCCTCTGCTGCGCTCTGGGAGACCCCCCTGCAGTGCTGGGGCAGCTCTGGAGTGACCAGCCTGCTGGTAACCTTTAGAATCACTGCAATCTGCACTTTTTTGGACTCATGCTGCCACCAGAAGGTCTCCAGCCCTCCTGTGGGCTTTTACATTAGCTCTGCGTTCAGGCTGGGAAAAAAACATTTAATTCTTTTTGGCATCCAAAGCCCCAGGACCAGGAGGTTTCAGTAACTCCGCTCGTCGCCGGAGCATCGGGAACAAGGGGCAGAAAATGTTGATTGGGGTCAGCAAGACCACGATGTGTCATGAGATAGTTCATTTTATTTTTGGTTTTAAGTGGAGTCATAATTCACTTTCTTTTATATGCTCAGATAAATTCTAAACCCACCCTGGTTTTCCTACACTGGAATTCAATTTTTAGGAGGATAATGAAGAAAGGTTGACATCCTGAAGACCACTGGCAAAGAGAAACACATGGGATGGGATAATAAAGTGGTCATGAAAGACCAGAACATCACCATTTGAACAAATTTTACTTACTTAATGATCTTAAAGGTCTTTTCCAACCTAAACAATTCCATGATTCTACTCTGTGATCAATTTGAGACCCTTAAAGACCAAAAAGGAGCCCCAGGTCCATCACACGGAGCCAGGTTTCACACTATGGCTGGTGCACATGGAAAACCTTCACCTCCCACCCAAGTGTCTTGGGACAGTCATGAAGGTTACACTTTGTCTCAGAAGTTCCCTGACTCATAGAGGTGGTTGTGTGGTTTGGTGTCACACGACTAGAGCAGGGCAATGCACTGAGGCTTACTGGTGACAACTGGACAAGAAGAGGAGTGGTTCCACCAACGCTTCATAAGTGCAGCCAACGTGCCCCTGGTGACCCAAAAAGTCCTTACCACAAGCTCAGAAACCAAAAGCCTCTCTCTCAATCTACCACTTCTCCAGAGCTATGATGGAAACCTCTGCAAGACTTCACAGTCAAGATGTTCTGCGTTGGGATCTCAACCTCCCTTCCTCACCATTTGAAATACTTCAGAAGTGAAGGAAGGCTTAAAACATGGCTTGAAGCAACAGCAAATATTCAAGGTCAAAACTTCACTACACATCTCTGCAACCACCTGCAAGTGGAAAGCTTCTTATTAAGTGTTCTCCTGAGGTCTTGCTGCAAAACCTGGGAAAAAACCCAACTCGAGATACGTCCCAGGAGTTAATCATTGAAAAAATGGCATAGATTGAAAGGACACAACAAAGACTCTGGCCAGACCAACCCATACTCCATCTCCATTTAAACCACGGCTCTTTAGGCACGTTTTGTTTAATATTAGGACACGACTGCCCAGCAGCTGGTATCTACGACGGCATGTGGGTCACTGCAGTTCCAGAGGTATCTTCCACAACATTTCCATCTTCTTTCACCACAGCTAACCTCCAGCAACAGCTCCTACCCACCAGCAGCGCTTGCAGGAGCCTAAAAGCACCGACCAGCACGACACAAACTTCACGTGTCTCTATTTTATATAGAAACTTCATATTTTACGCAGCGGAGGTGACAAGGCTGATGTCTCAACTGAGGGGACACGTTCCTGGAGATGTGCACCACCAGGGAGAAGAAGCCCTTCAAGCTCATCTCCCTTTACCTCCTCCCACTAAACAGGTACACATGACCTCATCCGTGACCTGAATTTCGAACCCCACCATGTTTTCCTGTTGCCATCAAACCCAGGTGCACGAGGAGGTCAAAGTACTTACTTAGTCCAAGATCTTTGAATTCTGGAAGACTGGCTGAGGCACAAAGCTGATAGAAGATGTGGTAGTTGCGCTCATCTTCTGCCTACAGGGAAAAACACTGAGTTAGAGGTTACAGTTGAGGCCCCACTGAGCCCAGGGCAACCCTGACCCCATCCCTGCTTCTACCCATCACGATCTCCTCAAAGATGGAGATCTTTTGTCACCTAGGAGAAAGGAGGTGCCAAATCCTGCCCTAATCAATACACATTGTCCATCTTGCAAAGGAAATAACTAACTGGGCTAAGCTCGCCAACAAGCATCATGTGGCAACCCAATAGTAACATAAGAAGGTGGCCTACACTCGTGGCCTCCCAACGTTGTTTGGTTTTACCATATTTGTAGATGGGGTTGGTTTTTTGTGTAAGGACAAAGGTTTTGCAGCTGTTTCTGAGCTAGATCTCATGCATAAACCAAGAAAGCTTGTCCTGAGGCCCACACAAGAAACTCACAGGATGTGTCATGGCAGACACATCATAGAATGCTTTGGGTTGGAAGAGACCTTGAAGATCATTGAGTCCAACTGTTAACCCAGCACTGCCAGGGCACCACTAACCCATGGCCCTCAGCACCACATCTCCACGGCTTGGAAAGCCCTCCAGGGATGGGGACTCCACCACTGCCCTGCCCAGCCTGGCACAGCCCTTCACAGCCCTTGCCAGCAAGACATTGCTCCTCATGTCCACCCTAAACCTCCAATGGTGCAACTTGAGGTCATATCCTCTTGTCCTATCGCTTGTTCCTTGGGAGAAGAGCCCAGCCCCACCTGGCTCCAACCTCCTTTCAGGGAGTTGTGGAGAGCCAGAAGGTCTCTCCTGAGCCTCCTTTGCTCCAGGCTCAACACCCCCAGGTCCCTCAGCTGCTCCTCACCACACTCCTGCTCTAGACCCTTCCCCAGCTTCCTTGCCCTTCTCTGGACACACTCCAGCCCTCCTCCTGCCTCTCCTCCCTCTTCCCGGCTTTTTATGAGGCTCAGTAAAAATCTCAGCAACTGCTCAGAGAAGGACTTTCCAACCCTTTCCAGCAGCCCGGCCAGAAGCAGAGGTCCCTTTTCAGGGCTCCAGCCTCACCTGGAAAACAACTCGTGACTTCTCCAACAGATAGGTCCTCATGTTGGCACCGATGATGTGGTATCTTTTATCGAAGCCGATCTGAATGTATTTCCCAAAGCGACTGCTGTTGTCATTCCTTGTTGTTTTAGCATTTCCAATTGCCTGCAGAAAACCCAATTAAATGTTCATTTTTAATTTCATTTTGAATTTTTTAGGGGGGAAACATTTCCATTTGGAATCTGTGTTACGTAAAGGATTGTGGGAGGATTTGAGGATGAGCCGTTCCTCACCACACTCCTGCTCTAGACCCTTCCCCAGCTTCCTTGCTCTTCTCTGGCCCCACTCCAGCCCCTCAAGGTCCTTCTTGAGATGAAGGGCCCAAAACTGACCCCAGGATTCGAGGAGGAAGATGATAAAACACTGATGGTGCTGTCAGCACTGCTCAAGCTCTCCACTCTGGAGCTCTATCAAAGCCCAGCTCCTGGAGTTACGTTGAGGGTGCTCTTGAAGTTGGGCTCAGCTTCAAGACCATCAAAGAGAAGAGCAATTGGGGTGAGATAAATGGAGGCTATCAGTGAATTTCTGCATTTTCAGTCCAGCTCAGTGAGGCTGCAGATCAGGCCTGGCTCAAGCCTCTACGTTTTCACTGCTGTTGTGACTTCTGGAGAGACGCAATGATCACTGTAAGCAGGACAAAGGAAATCACAGAGCTTTTACCTCCATAATTGGGCTTGAGGCGAGGACTTTGGCTTCGATGTTGCTCTCACTGGCAGAACCACCGACGGTTGCAAAGAAGCGCATGGCGTATTTGGCAGAGACTGTCTTTCCAGCACCTGACTCCCCACTCACGATGATGGACTGGTTCTTCTCATCCCTGTTGTGGCAGAGAAGAAAAGCTTTTGTGAGTGAATTCATCTTCTTCCCACCCTTCTCCAGCCATGATGGGAGCAGCTACTGATGTCTCATGCCTGGGTTGGTGCTGGGTTGCAGGAGTAGCTCTGATGAAATCAGAACTAGCACAGAAGTAGCATAGACCACCAGATACCTCCAAGGCATTGGGGAGTCGATGGTGCATCACCTCATGTAGCTTTTGAGCCTTTCACAGATCATGAGACTCATCCAAACGTCTTCTTCTACTTGCAAAGTTAATCCTTCACACAAAAAAGCTTGCTCAAGTCATCACAGCTATAATAAAGTACTCCTTCCCATCACAGCTGTAGAACATGGCACCCACTAGATATGTCACATTAATTAATCATAGAAGGGTTTGGGTTGGAAGGGACCTCAAAGATCATACAGTTCCAACCCCCCTGCCATGGGAGGGACATCTCCCACCAGACCAGGCTGCTCAAAGCCCCGTCCAACCTGGCTTGAACACCTCGAGGGATGGAGCATCCACAGCTTCCCTGGGCAACCTGGGCCAGTGTCTCACCACCCTCAGAGTGAAGAACTTCTTCTTGATTTCTAACCTCAACCTTCCCTCTTCCAGTTTGAAGCCATCACCCCTCGTCCTATCACTACAGACCTTTGTAAAAAGTCCCTCCCCAGCTTTCTTGTAGGCTCCCTTTCAATAACCAGTTTAATGTGCTTGAGCTGCATGGCAGAGAAGGACCCAGGCAATCCCAGGAGCTTTATTCCAGAACTATACCCCTCTAGGCAAAGATCTGCCAGCACCAGGAGCAAGTATATCTGCAGCAGCAATTTGGCCATGGACCTTGGCGGGGAGCGAGTTTTCACTGCAGGATTTGATATAAGCTCCCAAAATACCAGAGCTATTGAGGTAAGCTGTAAATATGTAATTGAGTGTAGATTTAAATTCCGAAGCAGATCCAGAGGAGGCCCCAGCAATGACAGGAGGGCTGGAAGCCCTCTGCTGGGAGAAACTGAGGGTGGTGAGACCTTGACCCAGGTTGCCCAGAGAGGTGGTCACTGCCCCATCCCTGGCACCATTGCAGGTGAGGTTGGCCGGGGCTCTGAGCAACCTGCTCTAGTTGCAGATGTCCCTGCTCCCTGCAGGGAGGCTGGACTAGATGACTTTGAAAAGTTCCTTCCAACCCAAACCATGATTCTATGACTCTGCCCAGGTTTCATGAATCACCTCTGAATGCAGACACACAAAATCCTAGATATGAAAAATAAATTTCCACCTCGCGCTTCACTTGACATCAAGAAACACCATAAAAATGCATTTAAATTTACGATACTCCAAGTTCATGTCAGCCAGAGACGAGAACAGAGGTTAAATGGCTGCCATATACCACTCGTGCACCTTCAACAAGAACAGAAAGGTGCTGCAACATCACACCACTACTTCCTCCACTATCAGGTGTGTACATCTTAATTCCTTCTATGCTCAAGACAATTGGCTTGGAAAAAAAAAACTCAGTCAAGTCAAACACAGAATATTTTTGCTTTGAAGAGACCTTTAAGATCATGGAGTCCAACCGTTCGCCCAGCACTGCCAGGGCACCACTAAACCATGTCCCTCAGCACCACATCTCCATGGCTTGGAAACCCCTCCAGGGATGGGGACTCCACCACTGCCCTGCCCAGCCTGGCACAGCCCTTCACAGCCTTTCCCAGGAAGACATTTCTCCTCATGACCAACCTAAACCTTCCCTTGGTGCAACTTTGCAACACTTCCAGCAGGACAGGACTGGTCAGCTTATTTTCCGCAGTGTTTATATTTTTGAGGGATCAATTCATAAAGTACATCTTAACTCAGCTCCACCACTTTTCTGGGCATCCACCAGCAAGAAGACAAGGGGAACCTCCAACCACTCCAGCTCTCAGGTGGTTAATGGAGAAATACCAGCCCTTAAGTGAGCACAACCTCACCCAGGCAGCTGACAACCCTGAACCAGTGCTCCTGGTGACTCATCCTGGGTGGGGACAACCTGAACCTGTCACCAAAGACTTGCTAGAGTCATTGCTGCGTGCCCTCTGCATGTCTTGGCAAAGCCACCATGACTCTCCAGCAGGCAGGCAGCTGGCAGGAACCCAGCACAGGGCTGCCAACACGCCGGTCTCACACCTTTAGACGTCCATGGGTGTGGGATGAAGCTCATTTTGAGGTATGAGCCATCAGACACATGAACCCAACGGAGAAAAACCAGCGTCAGCTCCAAAGTGAGAAAGGAAGACTAAGCACCAAAGAGAAATTGCTGATCATACAACCACAGAATGGGTGGGAAGGGACCTTTCAAGGTCATCTTGTCCAACCCCCTGCACTGAGCAGGGACATCTGCAACTAGAGCAGGTTGCTCAGAGCCCCGGCCAACCTCACCTGCAATGGTGCCAGGGATGGGGCATCAACCATCAATCGGGGCATCACCCTCATTGTCTTCCTTCTATCTAGTCTGAAAGTCTAGTAGATACCAGGTTTTTATTCAGGCAACATCTAAAGGTGCTGCCCAAGGTGAAAGAGAAGTCAGTTGTCTCTGAAGACAAGCAGATACCTGCACTCATTAGGACTAGCTGCTACTTACCAGCTTCTACATTAACGAATCAAACTTCCCCGATTTGTTTAAGCATCAATTCTTCACCTACAGAATGTCACTACCCTTGGAGGTGCCTCCAAACAGCCTGGGAAAGCTCTGTAGAAATGTCCAAGCTTCAAGCCTGCCCAGCTCTCCAGCCACACTAAGAGCTCCACCCGTTTTGGTTGCAAAAGAGCAACCAGAGATGAAACACTGCTCAGTACTGACTCACGAGCTTCTCAGCCTGAGAATGTCCTTAGTCATTGCAAGAGACGATTTCCCATCAATTGACCTGGTGAAGACAGGGCTGAATGTCCCTGACAACTCCTCACTGTGGGAAAGGGGATGGTCAAGCCATGACAATCTCAAAGGGGTTGAACCCAAGGACAGAGTGATGGGTCCTACCACCCCTTTGTGAAGAAGAGTTAGGGGATATCTTAGTGCACGTGTAGACATGCAAGATTCTCAGTCTTCACCAACACTGCTTGAAAACATGGGTATTGAAGACCCTAAACATTCTACACGCTGTTTAACATCTTTGTCAGTGACATGGACAGTGGAATTACGGGCACCCTCAGCAAGTTTGTGGATGACAACCAACTGAGTGGTTGGGATCCATCCAGAGGGACCATCCAGGCTTCAGAGGTGGGCCCATGACAACCTCATGAAGGTTCAACAAGGCCAAGTGCAAGGTCTTGCACCCAGGTCAGGGCAACCCCTCGTATGAGTTCCAAAACTGGAAGAGGGGAGGATTGAGATTAGACATTAAGAAGAAGTTCTTTACGCTGAGGGTGGTGAGACACTGGAACAGGTTGCCCAGAAATTTTCTGGATTGTCCTTCCCTGAAAGTGTTCAAGGCCAGGTTGGACGGGGCTTTGAGCAACCTGGTCTAGTGGGAGGTGTCCATGCCCATGGCAGGATGGGTTGGAACTTGAATATCCTTAAGGTCTCTTCCAACCCAAACCATTCTATGAAGCTCCAGACCTAAAAATCACAGTCACAATCTTTCCAAAAGCCCCTTTTTTTAAAGCAGTCATCTAAAGGCATGAGAAGGAACCCAGACCTTGGAGGACTTGTTTTCAGAGTCATCTCTTCAGAAAGCCATCACTCAGCAGCAGCTTTAGCAAACCGCTGCTTCATCTGGAGCTCACCAGTGAGACCAAAAGCACTTCCACTAAAACCCGGCTCTTCTGAAAGGGAAAAAGATCCGAAGCAAAGGAAGGCAGAGCCAGACCCTGTGAATAATTATCAGGGGTCACTCCGCCTCTAATCCCAGATCCGACGCTAATTCTCCGCGTGGTGGAACGAGTCAATGAGTCTCTCCACCATGGAAATCATATTTAACCTACTTCTTTCAGGCTGCTTGGAGGATTAGGGCTCATCAAGCAATCTGAAGATTAAATACGCTTTAAGAACTGTCGCTTGAATTCAGCCCGACCACAACAAGACCACGTAAAGCTCCGACGCAGAACAGGCTCTAAGACGCTTGTGGTTGTGCTGTGGAGACCAAAAATGAGTGTGACTGTTACATGACATTCCCAGCGAAAGAGAAAAACGCAGTAATTTAATTACCACGGGATTACAACCCCCAGGAGCTAACGACGGCGAGATGTTCTAATGCTGCTTTCAAATAAGCAAACGGGAGTTGCTCATGGTGAAGATAAAAATCAGAGCGTCCCGGCATCGTAACGCGGAGAGGAGCCGCCACCGAAGCCAGGAATGGTTCCCATTTTGGTGGGATGACTGGAATTTGGAGCAGCGGCGCTGATGAGAGCGGCAGCAGCTTCTTGAGCTCGTTGGCTTTGATTTGGGTTCTCAGGAAACCATGCTTGGCATTGTTGGTCAGTGGAACTATGAAAACACAGCTTTGGGGTAGTTGGACACCTGTAGTGATAGGACAAGGGGTGATGGGTTTAAAGCGGAAGAGGGAAGATTTAGATTGGAAGTTAGGAGGAAACTACACTCTGAGGGTGGTGAGACACTGGCACAGGTTGCCCAGGGAAGTTGTGGATGCTCCATCCCTGGAGGTGTTCAAGGCCAGGTTGGACGAGGCTTGGAGCAACCTGGTCTGGTGGGAGGTGTCCCTGCCATGGCAGGGGGTTGGAATGAGATGATCTTTGAGGTCCCTTCCAACCCAAACCATTCTTTGATTCTATGATTCTTCCCACAGAGAAAGCCAAGAAGATATTATTTAGCATCTGCTCAAACAATTGTGAGGTTTTTTTGGGCGTAGGTAGCCATTTTTACACAGTAGCTCATACTGATGGGGGAGAAGAATCCATGTTTTCACCTATAACCTAAACCCACACAGGCCAAAACTGTCCCACACCTGCTGTGGCTCTTCCTCATGCTGTAAAGATAACGTCGCACCTCAATGCAACCAACTAGAGAATGAAAACAGCAGCTTCCCATTTCAGCAGCGCCGAAGTCTGGGGTGACATCACTCAGCTGTTGGGGGTGTCCCCAGAGGGTGTCAGATCCTGCACAGCCCATCCAGGGGCCTACTCAAGAAGATGCATCAAGGACAAGGTAGAATCAGCGAATGGTTTGGGTGCGAAGGGACCTTTAAAGCCCATCTAGTCCAATCCCCCTGCGCTGAGCAGGGACATCTGCAACTAGAGCAGGTTGCTCAGAGCCCCGGCCAACCTCACCTGCAATGGTGCCAGGGATGGGGCAGTGACCACCTCTCTGGGCAACCTCAACCAGGGTCTCACCACCCTCAGCATCAAAATTTTCTTCCTTCTCAGCACTCTAAATCTCTCTCTTTCAGTTTCAAACCATCACCTTTGTCCTGTCACAACAGGCCCTGCTCAAAAGTCTGTCTCCAGCTTTCTTCTAGGCCTCCCATAAGTACTGGAAGGCTGCAAGGTCACGTAGCCCAAATTAACCTTCTCTTCTACAGCTCTCACCAGCAGCACCACGTTTTACCTCCCTTCTCTACATCACTATTTAATACGCGCCTCAATCCGACATCTCCAAGGCTGAGATCAAATCCCACGGTCCAATTAAGATGTCACTGCAGAGGTCAGAGCGCTTTTCCGCGACGCTCCAGCAAACCAGTTCCTCCTCCTGCGAGAGCGGTGGGAGTCCCACTGGTCCCAGCTCATTAAGGTCCTTTCTCCCCGTCCTGCTTTGTGCAGCTGGCTGGAAATGCCCCTTCCACAGCAAAGAAAATCCTGCGTGCTCCCAAGTTTCTGCAAAACACTGTCTCCAGCCTCTCCACCAATTCCTGAGGGCAGGCAGGAAGGATGGATGACCTTCTCCTGGGATTTCTGCTTTGCATATCCCCTTGGAGAAGAGCTCCTCGGCCGCTCTCAAACGAGGTCAGCAGTTCTTTTGTGCACTGTTTCTAACGAGAGCAAAACAAGCACCCGGCCAATTTGATCAGCTCGCTGGCACCCTGACGCTCTTTTCTGTGCTGGGATGGCGGCACAGAGCATCCCTGGCTCCATCCCAAGCCACCCACGAGCAGCTGGCCTCTGTGGAGCACTGCGGATGGAGGAGGCTTTGAACTGCGTCCTCCCAAAAAGCATCACATGGGGGCAAGAATCACGCTGGGTTTTTGCTCCCCGAGCTTGTGAGATGCTACCCCAGCAATTCAGCTTCGCAGGCACCAGGGCAAGTCAGTTATTCTTCAGCCCCATGGTAGCCCCAGAAGGAAGGTCCTTCATCACCTTCTCCATCACCAGTTACTGGTGCTTGTAAAACTCCTGCGCAACCATCTAATTAATTACAGTTGATATCCACTAGGAAAATCCCAGAAAGATTTTTCAGAAACCAGTGGGACTATTGGCTTTTGGGCTCATGCTCTGGGTTCTCCACCCAGAACTTCTCTTCAAGCAGAGCCTGGGAGGTGGGCAAGGACAATCGCAAGTCTTTGTGCTCTGATGTAATCATGGTGCTCATAAACACCCTTTTGACTATTTAATGGTATTTAATGTTACTGCTTCCACACCTCAGAGACTCCTGAGTCGCAGCAGTAATTACCTGTCTGATGTAGCCTATTAACGACGCCTTCCAAGTCGGTGATATTTCACACACAAGATCGTTCCTCTTAGTCTACGCTGACCTGTCTGGACCTTAAGCTCTCCCATGTCAGTGCTGTCCCATTAGGACTATTTATGATTTCTGCTATAAGGGATGGCTCATTTCTGACTAAAGCTGGTAGCAGACAGCATTGTCCTCATTTCCAACGGCCAAAAAGAATAGAAAAGAAACTAAAAAAAAGGATCATTTAGATGGCCACTTCTCCTCAGAGCATCTCTGCCCTCTTCTACAGCAGGGCAAGTAAGACTCGAGGGTCTCTACATTGGGAAATATCACCTGGAATCTCCCTCCTATTTTTTTGTTTCTCTTTGTATCACCTCTGGAGAAGTTGTGTCCAGCTGCTTTTCAAACGCTGAAGTTTAACAACAGCGCCTACATTTTTATGGGAAGGCTTTTCCAAACCTTCACCCCATCCCACCTTTAACTCTGCAAAGAAGAGATCCTCTTTGGTTTCCTCCCTTCCCAAATTCATAGAATCACAAAATGGTTTGGGTTGGAAGGGACCTTTTAAGGTCATCCAGTCCAACCCCCTGCAGGGAGCAGGGACATCTGCAACTAGAGCAGGTTGCTCAGAGCCCCGGCCAACCTCACCTGCAATGGTGCCAGGGATGGGGCAGCGACCACCTCTCTGGGCAACCTCAACCAGGCTCTCACTACCCTCAGCAGCAACAATTTCTTTCTCTTCTCTAGTCCAAATCTCCCTCTTTTGAGTTTCAAACCATCCCCCCTTGTCCTGTCCCAACAGACCCTGCTCAAAAGTCCCTCCCCATCTTTCTTCTAGGCTCCCTGGAAGTACTGGAAGGCCACCAGAAGGTCTCCCTGGAGCCTTCTCTTCTCCAGGCTGAAGAAGCCCANCTGCCCACGCTGCTGGGGATGCAGCCCAGGAGGACGTTGGCTGCTGGGCTGCGAGCGCACGGGGCCGGCTCCTCTCCAGCTTTAACCCCCCCAGCACCCCAAGTCCTTCTCCGCAGGGCTGCACACAGTTCAAGGCTATCGAGCATTTCTTCTTCTGCCTCCACTTTTCGAGCAGAGCTGTGGTTTGGGGGCTGGTACCTGCCGCAGAGCCCTGCTGAGCTGCAGCACGGAGCGGCCTCAGCTCGCTGCAAAGCCCCGACCCAGCCTCATTCCCCAGGAGACCAAAACCCTTCCCTGTCCTTCACACAGCACAGCAACCAGCCTTATTTACTGCTCCACTCCGATTCCTCTTCCATCTCCGTCGGGGGTTAATCTCTCTTTTAGCTCCAAGCTGCGGTTTTAAATCCTCTTGTAAGGCTTGAAATTTCAAGTGCTATCAAAGGCCGTCCCCCACCGGGCCCCTACCCCTCCCACCCTCCATTAGGTTACAAGAAGGGTCGATGCTGGAATTTCTGCTCTTTTCCAGCTCCAGAAGTGCATCCCATAGGAGCAAAGGGAGTGGATGTGGTCATGCACAGGCCCACCAGCACCTGGATCTCTGCAGGACACAGATCATCAGCGGGGGTGGAGGCAAGCAGGGATTTTTACATTCAAACATATAGAATGGAATCCTAGAATTGTTTTGTTTGGAAGAGACCTTGAAGATCATGGAGTCCAACTGTTAACCCAGCACTGCCAGGGCACCACTAACCCATGGCCCTCAGCACCACATCTCCACGGCTTTGAAACCTCTCCAGGGATGGGGATTCCACCACTGCACTGCCCAGCCTCAGACAGCCCTTGCCATGAAGACATTTCTCCTCGTGTCCAACCTAAACCTCCCCTGGTGCAACTTGAGGCTGTTTCCTCTTGTCCTATTGCTTGTTCCTTGGGAGACGAGCCCAACCCCACCTGGCTCCAACCTCCTTTCAGGGAGTTGTGGGGAGTGAGAAGGTCTCTCCTGAGTCTCCTTTGCTCCTGGCTCAACAAGATCACATCCCTCAGCCACTCCTCACAAGCCTCATGCTCTAGACCCTTCCTCAGCTTCATTGCCCTTCTCTGGAAACACTCCAGCACCTCAGTGGCCTTCTTGGAGTGATGCATCTGCAGCCTGAGGGATGCACAAGTGAATAAAGAACATGGCCCTTCACCTGCCCCACGCAATTCTTAGGAGGCTTTTGCAAGTCCTTCATTACCCATAACATTTGACCATTACATTTATTTTCTTAATAGACTCAGCTCCACATCAGGAGACAACATGGTGGCTGCACCAACAAGCTGACCTGGCCAAGAGAAGAAAAATGGGGCTACAGACATGCAGGAGAACATGTAAACTTTAACTAAAGGCCCCAAAGGCTGGGAACGGGAAGCTGGTGTTGCACCATCACCATGTCAAAGACTTCAGTCACTTCCATGAAGCTGGAAACAACTGATGGGACAGATTCATCTCACCCTGTGCGTCAGGGTGAGAAGTGAGACAATCCCTGCTCATCTGGGGAGAGCTGCTGGTCAGGCTGACTTCAGCAGATGGAAAGTTGCAAATTTTTGATTGATTCCAGCGTCCTGCACAGAGCGATGACACACAGGGAAATCAGAGCCACCGCTGGGATTTGGGCACACAAGGGATCTTTTGTTCTTCTAGAAGAAAAAGCAAGGAGCAATCAGCCAGGGCATCACGGCTGTGCTGGCTCTCAGGTGATCCTGGATGTTCTCCCAAAGTATTAAGTTGGCTTTCAGGAGGACAATGTTGATTAATATCTAAAGGATGGTGGTCAAGAGGATGGGGCCAGACTCTTGTCAGTGGTGCCCAGTGACAGGACAAGGGGCAACGGGCACCAACTGGAACCCAGGAGGTTCCATCTGAACAGGAGGGGAAATTTCTTTGCTGTGAGGGTGTCAGAGCCTGGCCCAGGCTGGCCAGAGAGGTTGTGGAGTCTCCTTCTCTGGAGAGATTCCAAACCCGCCTGGACACGATCCTGGGCCCCCTGCTCTGGGTGACCTGCTGGAGCAGGGAGGCTGGGCAACAAGATTTCCAGAGGTCCCTTCCACCCCCGCCTTGGTGGGATCCTGCAATTCTGCAGCACCCAAAGACACCAGCACCCAACGCATCTCTCCAGGTATTATCAGGATGACGCAGACCAAGGCCAGCGAGGAGATGGTTGCAGATAACACACGTCCCAAAGCACAAACAGCTTTAAACCACAACCTCAACTCTTAGCAATCACTCCACGATCCTTCCAGCACCCCAACACTTGACTCCACGACCTCCAGTTGCAGCTCTTGGAGCAAATTTAACTCCACGCTGTGTGTTTTGCCTCAAACACTTTCAATGAACCGAGGGCTCTTGGTCAGACACTGGGTAGGGAGAGAGTTGCTAAAGAGCTGGTCAGCGTAAAAATTGGAGGCAGTCACAGATGAATTTTAATAATTCACTTTTTTTGAAGCTGTTTTACATGCAAAGCAACTCTCTGCAAAGCGTCCTCTTGGGGAAAAGCTCTCGCTGGAAGGGGAGGTGGAACACGTGCCCACATCCTGGTAGCTGTTTAGATGCCTTCTGAATTATTTTGACCCAAAAAAGGGGATCGGGTGTTGTTATGCACCCGTTGCGGCCTCATGTCCTGCCCAGCCACAGCTTTTCTTTTTCTGTTGGTTTTTTGTTGGTGTTAAACAAAGAATCTTAGATTTTGGCCCTTTTTTCTTGTTATCTTCTCAAGCCCATTCAGTTACCTCCACTGCATCCTCCCAGTGTGCTCTGGGCCAATAATGAAGCTAAAACATACATATGTATATTTATTACATACACATTTCCTCTATTAAGAAAAAAATTCTCCACTGAAAAGGTTGTGAAGGGTTGGCTCAGGCTGGGCAGGGCAGTGGTGGAGTCCCCATCCCTGGAGGGGTTTCCAAGCCGTGGAGATGTGGTGTTGAGGGCCATGGGTTAGTGGTGGCCTTGGCAGTGCTGGGTTAATGGTTGGACTCAGTGATCTGAAAGGTCTCTTCCACCCAAATTGATTCTATGACTCTATATTATGTATTTTATATATTTTCTATTATATAGGTGTATAATTCTATTTTACGACCTTGCCTCCTGCACTGGAGAACAGCTATCCAAGGTGACTTCACGGTTCCTGATGAAGTCCTTGCTCTGTTTGTCCTACAAAAACACAGAACCACACAATTGTTTTGCTCATCCAACCCCCCTGCTCCAGCAGGTCACCCAGAGCAGGGTGCCCAGGATCACATCCAGATGGACCTGGAATTCCTCCAGAGAAGGAGGCTCCACAACCTCTCTAGTCCAAGGCTAACTTGGTCCATCCAGAAGCTTTCATATTTAAAATACAACGTGCAGCCTGTTAAGGCACATTTCAAATAACGAGGCAGGTTCCTACAATCCACGTTCCAGTCTCCTCTCAGCCCCGTTTGAATCCCTCCTTTGTACCCAAGGTTGCAATTACCATAATACCAGCCTGCGACAGAAAGCACCAGAGCAGCTCCGAACAGCACGAGTCTTGTTTAAGAGCTTCCAAGGTGGTTATTTCCATGTCCCCTTCCAAACAGAGCTCTCTAAACCATCCGGAGATCACAGCTATCACTGAGAGGTGGCTGTCAGTAGAGCTCATAGAATTCTAGGCTGGTTTGGGTTGGAAGGGACCTTGCAAGGTCATCTCATCCAACCCCCCTGCAGGGAGCAGGGACATCTGCAACTAGAGCAGGTTGCTCAGAGCCCTGGACAACCTCACCTGCAATGGTGCCAGGGATGGGGCAGTGACCACCTCTCTGGGCAACCTCAACCAGGGTTTCACCACCCTCAGCATCAACCATTTCTTCCTTCTCTCTAGTCTAAATCTCCCTCTTTTCGTTTCAAACCACCACCCCTTGTCCTGTCACAATATCCCAGACTTGAGCAGAAAAGCAAGTCCTCGTCTTATATTTTAGACACATGCCCAGGAAAATCCATAGGTCCTGTCCACGTTGGTCAGCAAACCATCACATCTTCTAAAAAAAAAAAACCCAAAGCTTTGTAGCTTGCTGCTCAGCCTGGATTCACATAACCAGAACCCAGGTCCTAAGCATCCCTCTTTCCATAGACAGCTCCCCAAATCTCTAAATTCTTCTCCAAGCTGTTTTGGCCAAAGCAAGGTTTGAATTGCAGGTTGGACTCGAGTTTGGGTACGATCCATCTGATCTCTGTCCACGGCAGTGCTCCTCCAGATGAATTTCTGGATGCAACTCTGGCTCTTCGTTGATTAGAAACGCATCTTAACTCATCACTTAGAGCCAAGACAGAGCAGAAAAAGGGCTGAAATCTTTGGAAAGTGGTTCAGGGTAAGTATTCAAAGCCAGAGCTGTAGAAAAGTCACAGCTAATCCACAAGCAAATCTGAAGACACGCTGTGACTCCAGACATCTGTAATAAACCAACTTTCAGCTTCCTCTTAAAGTCTCGTTGAGATCTGGTACAAGCAAAACCCCACATCTGACCTCAGCTACACAACAAACACAGAAATTAATGAAGTAAAACTCACGTCCCGTTCATCTGGTCAAGACACTGCTTTGAAGGACCCATAAATATCTCCAAGTATCTGCCAGTCACCTCCTCACTCAAAATCACAATGTCTCCATAATAAAGATTAACATTAGCTTCTGGGTTTAGTCTGATTATCTCACCAAATTATCTGAAATGAGGTTTCCTCCAAGCTATTAAACATGACATTTGCAGAGTGCTTTGAACTTCTTCCAGGAAACTCATCCAAGCAGCAACAATAGAAGGATCCTCATCTGAATCATGGTTGCACTTGAACCCATGAGTTCCTGAGGACCACAGAGATACCATAAGCCCAGCCTGCCCAGTACTCCCAGCAACGGGTAACAGGGTCATGGAATAGTTTTGGTTGGAAGAGACCTTTCATATCATCAAGTCCAACCATTAACCCAGCACTGCCAGGGCACCACTAACCCCTGGCCCTCAGCACCACATCTCCACGGCTTGGAAACCCCTCCAGGGATGGGGACTCCACCACTGCCCTGCCCAGCCTGGCACAGCCCTTCACAACCCTTGCCATGAAGACATTTCTCCTCACGTCCAACCTAAACCTCTCCTGGTGCAACTTGAGGCTGTCCCCTCCTGTCCTGTCACTTGTTCCTTGGGAGAAGAGCCCGACCCCACCTGCCTCCAACCTCCTTGCAGGGAGTTGTGGAGAGCCAGAAGCTCTCCCCTGA
>VZZY01024304.1:67550-97440 GCA_013400335.1 Eurystomus gularis
ACCCCACCATTCTGGATTCTGTGACACCAACATCACAGCACCAAAGCTGCTTTTGGTCTTCACCTTAAAACCAACCCCCCAACCAAGCAACACTTAGAGTGACCCAAGAGTTAAAGCAGTAGCAGGAGCCACCCACCAGCCTGCTCCACAGCTGAGGAGCAATAGATCCTTCCACGTACCTTGTGTCATTAGTTTTAGAGCCGCTCAATAGCTCCAGTAGCAAGAACCTTTTGATGTTAATGGAGCTACACAAACATCTTGCCAGAACAGCAGTTTTTTTATCAGGGAAGGGAATAAAAATCAAATCAATCAATCAATCAATATTTCTCAGCACACCACCTCACGAGCCTTCGGTGCTTTTCCTGCCATGAGGAAGGGAGGCTGCTGTGGGGAAGGGACCTGTTGGGGACCCCCTGGCCCCAATGTCTCCTGTCCTCTCCAGCAAGCAGCATTGCAAGAGATGAAACATCCCTGCAGCTCATCCAGGAACCTCAAATTTGGCTGGCCCACAAAGGAGTAGGTGCAGCTAGTGAGACGGCTGGAGATTCAGCTCTCCTCGCCCCAGTTTCTCCAGGTTCCAACACCACAGGAAGGGCTTTACAGACCACTGCTGCAGTTCTCAGCCCCCCTGAAAAGTGTCTCATCTGCCTTTTCATCCCCACCACCGTGGTTTCATCCAGTGCCAGCTTGCTCCTGGCAGAAGAGAGATCAAACACGCTCTAGAAATGCCTGAAATAGCCGGGGATCAGGATGTACCCGGCTCGAGGCAGCCTCAAAAATAAGATGTTGCTGGTCTTGGCTGGAGTCCTACAAATTCTTCACCTGCACATGGGGCTGGACTGAGCCATGGACCTGCCTGGACAGATGGATGCAGAGAGGGGCACGTTGAATGCAAAGTGACCCAAAACCGTATCCAAAGAAAGGCAACAAAGCTGAGAAAGGTTCTAGAGCATAAGTCTGCTGAGAAGTGACTGAAGGACCTGGGGATGTTGAGTTTGGAGCAAAGTACACTCAAGGGAGACCTTCTCGCTCGCCACAACACCCTGAAAGGAGGTTGGAGACAAGTGGGGTTGGGCTCTTCTCCCAAAGAACGAGCAACAGGACAAGTGGAAAATGCCTCAAGTTGCACCAGGGGAGGTTTAGGTTGGACATGAGGAGAAATGTGCTCAGGGAAAGGGTTGTGAAGGGCTGTCCCAGGCTGCCCAGGGCAGTGGTGGAGTCACCATCCATGGAAGGCTTCCAAAGGTGTGGAGATGTGGTGCTGAGGGCCATGGGTTAATGGTGCCCTGGCAGTGCTGGGTTAACGGTTGGACTTGATGACCTTTAAGGTCTCTTCCAACCAAAATGATTCTATGATTCTATAAAAACCACGGTGGTATCCGTGCACACTTTGGTGGGTGAAATTTAGGCCCACCTCCAACAGCATTAAGAGGTCATGTTGGCCTCTCAGGAATTCATCACCAACCGTGGCCAGGGACCACCCAACACCCATGCGAGATGTAGCAACCGCTGGTGGAAAGTAGCACTCTCAGCATCCACCACCAAGGGATGGACTTAGAACGTCACAGCACACACACACACATCCAAAATAGGACCACTGTGATGTACAGTGGGACAATCCCTGCCCTAGTCCTGCTGCCCATGGTGATGAGAGCCACAAGGCCACCAAAACCATGTTCCCAGGTAGGTACCCACCCGGGCAAGAGGAAAGCATCTCCATGAACCTCTACTTCCATAATCTCACCTCCAGTGTCATTACCCCACTTTATACACCATGGTCCTGGCTTCGTCAGCATTAACAACCCCTTGATCTTCTGGAGGAGCTCGTTATGAAGGGAATGAGCAGGCAGGTCTGTCTCAAAGCACTGGGAGAAGAGGATTAGTCTGACTTGAGGCTCAGGAGACACAACCCTGAGAAGATCACTTAACCTCCCGACACACCCGTGGCTCCATCCAGCAGTGCAGAGAGAAAAGCATTTCTTTAATCCTCGAGGACATCCTTGAATGATGTGTTCGAATTAATCAGAAATAGCTCCGCGTGCTCAGCCTCTCAAGAAAAAAAAAAAATTAACCTGGTTTGGTTTGGGTTTTTAAACCAGATTCTCCATAAAACCAAAGCGAAACTTTAAAATTATCTGTCTTGGTTTAGTCTGGGCTCTTTGGTGGTTGCAAGATTCTTCCTGGCAAGCTGGACTCAGCAAATCCATCTTTATTATTATTGGGGTTTAATCTCCGGAGTTATTTCAGGAATGGCAACACTCACAGCTGACCCCGGGGAGTTGTCGTAGCTCCCGGGTCATAGAATCCTAGAGTTGTTTTGGTTGGAAGAGACCTTGAAGATCATGGAGTCCAACCGTTCCCCCAGCACTGCCAGGGCACCACTAACCCCTGGCCCTCAGCACCACATCTCCACGGCTTGGAAACCCCTCCAGGGATGGGGACTCCACCACTGCCCTGCCCAGCCTGGCACAGCCCTTCACAACTCTTTCCATGAAGACATTTCTCCTCGTGTCCAACCTAAACCTCCCCTGGCACAACTTGAGGCTGTTTCCTCTTGTGCCACTGCTTGTTCCTTGGGAGAAGAGACCAACTCCACCTAGTTCCAACCTCCTTTTTCCAGGAGTGTACTTCCAACAGGACTTCACAGAGAAATCCCACAATACTGGCAATAAAATAGCCCAAACCACCTAGATACTAGGAATTCAGTAACAAAGATTAAGATACAGCGTCTCATGACCAAGGCTCTTCCCTCTTGGAGCGGTGCCACAGGAGGCCCCAGCAATGATGAGAGGGCTGGAAGGCCTCTGCTGGGAGGCCAGGCTGGGAGAGTTGGGCTTGTGCAGCCTGGAGAAGAGAAGGCTCCAGGGAGACCTTCTGGTGGCCTTCCAGTGCTTCAAGGGGGCCTAGAAGATGGGGACAGACTTTTTAGCAGGGCCTGTTGGGACAGAACAAAGGGTGATGGTTTGAAACTCAAAAGAGGGAGACTCAGACTAGAGAGAAGGAAGGAATTGTTGATGCTGAGGATGGTGAGAGCCTGGCCCAGGTTGCCCAGAGAGGTGGTGGCTGCCCCATCCCTGGCACCATTCCAGGTGAGGTTGGCCGGGGCTCTGAGCAACCTGCTCTAGTTGCAGATGTCCCTGCTCCCTGCAGGGGGGTTGGACAAGATGAGCTTTAAAGGTCTCTTCCAACCCAAACCATTCTGTGATTCCATGCATGTCAAGGAAAACTCAAGAAAGGACTTTAGTTGGAACCAGACACAGTGATGGGCACCTTAGAAAAATCAAAAGCAAACCCACATCAGCTAAGAATGAGGTGGAAACTAGGACAAACATCTGCCTACTTTTCTTGGTATAACAAGCAGACTTCTCCTTTTCCCTGTTTGCAGTTGGCTTCTTGCCAACCTCTTCAATGAAGCAGCAGGATCCAGCACTACTGGAGGCTCTTGAGGAGCACAAAAAGACATACAGAAGAGGACACAGCACAAGCTGCAGTTCTGCCTTACCACAGAATCATAGAATCATTATGGTTGGAAAGGAGCTCCAGGATCATCAAGTCCAACCTTCATCCCAACATTTCCCAAACCACTAGACCATCGCCTAGAGCACATGAACGGTTCAGCAGATGACTCTAACAGCCAGTAACTACCCCCCACCTCTCCCAAGCCACCTACTCATAAAATCAAAGTTCTCCCAAGCATTGTTTTCCTCAAGGAAGCAGGAATTACTCCCAAGAATCACAGAAGGGCAGGGACCTCTGGAGATCATCTCATCCATCCAGCTAAAGCAGGCTGGACTCAGCCGTGCTGAATTCACTCGTACAACCAGTGCTGGGAAGAGCCACTCCATGGGTGTTGTCAGCAGGAGGGGATGGAAAAGCAACGGATCCAGGGCTCCAGGGCTTTCCTGGCCTCCTGCAGCCTTCACAATCCCTTCTGGCCTACTTGGCAGTGACTCAGGAGAAAAATCTGCTTTGCTCGTGACACAGCAAGGCACAGGCGAGGCGCTTCGGCGGCAGGGCACATTGAACGTCGATACTGAACACGATATTGAACGTCGGGGCAGATGGCAAATCGTAATCCTCCCTTTCCTGTCCTCCCAGCAATAATTTCATCCCAGGAGTGATTCCTCCCCTGTTCGACAGACGAGCAAAGCCCATATTTAGGTCAGAGCTCCCCAAGCTGTGCAGGGACTCTGGGAGCTGCTGACCCTTCATCTGACCCCAAGCTGGCTTCTCTGTTTGCTGCCAGGTTCTGAACCCTCACAGTGGTCAGGAGGGGTGGCAGAGGGTTTCACTGCTTGCGACAGAGCAGGCAGGGATCAATGAGTCATGGAATCATTTTGCTTGGAAGAGATCTTTAAGATCATCAAGTCCAACTGTTAACCCAGCACTGCCAGGGCACCACTAACCCATGGCCCTCAGCACCACATCTCCACACCTTTGCAAGCCCTCCAGGGATGGGGACTCCACCACTGCCCTGGCCAGCCTGCGACAGCTCTTCACAACCCTTGCCATGAGACATTTCTCCTCATGACCAACCTAAACTTCCTCAGGTGCCACTTAAGGCCATTTTCTCTTGTCCCATCGCTTGTTCCTCAGAAGAGCCCAACCCCACCTGGCTCCAACCTCCTTGCAGGAAGTTACAGAGAGCCAGGTGGTCTCCCCTGAGCCTCCTTTGCTCCAGGCTCAACACCCCCAGGTCCCTCAGCTGCTCCTCACCACACTCCTGCTCTAGACCCTTCCCCAGCTTCCTTGCCCTTCTCTGGACACGCTCCAGCCCCTCAAGGTCCTTCTTGGAGTGAGAGGCCCAAAACTGACCCCAGGATTCAAGGTGCAGCCTCCCCAGTGCCCAGTCCAGGAGAACAATTCCTGCCCTAGTCCTGCTGGCCACACTAGTGCTGATCCAAGCCAGGATGCTGGTGGCCTTCTTGGCCACCTGGGCACACGCTGGCTCATCTTCAGCTGGCTTTGACCAACACCCCCAGGTCCTTTTCTGCTGGGCACTTTCCAGCCACTCTTCCCCCAGCCTGGAGCATCGCAGGGGATGCTCTGGTGATGCACACTCCTCCACTGCCCAGCTTCTGAACCAGTACTGCCCAATGCTGGGACACCACACAAGAGCCCAGCATTCCCCAGCCTGGTCAGAGGGCATCCAGCCACACAGCAAAGACCTCTAAGAGGAGAAGACCCACTTCTTCCTCACCATAAAAACCCCAAGAAGGCTGAAAGGACAAGTCATGACTGGCAAATCACTATTTCACCACACCACGAGGGACACAGACAACCCCAATATCACACTGAGGGGGTAGAGCAATAGAAATAAGTTGTTTACTTGTTAAAAAACATCATTTTGAGCCACAGAACTCAAACGTTAACTTGCTGAGAGTGTTCAATGCAACAGGAATGACAGAAGAACCAGCCTGAAGTCCTCAACATGAGAAGGAGCAATTTCTGTGTTTCCCAGGGCCTAGAAAAAAGCACAAACCCAAACATCCAAGCCAAGGTAGATGAGCTCATCTCCACCATGTCTCATACTCCCTATCCTCCTTGTGCTACCACTGTGGAGATGGAACCAGGGAGAGCACACAAATGTCCCCCCAGACCATGCTCCTGGCAAGGTGGGGCTCCTAAAAATTTGGAGAGCATCTCTGAGCGCTGGCTGGAGCCGCTGGATTTGAGCTGGCAGAGCACGTGCTGGTGCCTCCTCAGTCTGGGGAGGTTTTCCTCCCCCTTGGAGAGCTGTCACGCTGATGGATGGCTCCACATCTCCCACCAGCACTAAATCTGCTCCATTTCCCTTCGCCGAAATTTCTTCCCCCACCCAAATGAACTCAGATGATGGTTTGCATAAAGTGTTAAAGCAACCGAGCGCTGCTCAGGTAAGTGGCAGTCTGCAGTGTTTCTCCACCAGCTCGTTAGCTGCGTTTCTAACAAAGAGGTGGGTCTAAAAGCTTCAGTTCCTCATTGCACCAGCTTCATCTCAACAACGGCTTAGATAAAACCAGCACCGAGCAAGGGGAGCCCCGACACCAGGACATAAATACTGAGAGGCTTTAATTAATCCTGATTTCCAGGACTAATCAATAGTCCCACACGTACCTAGCAGTCAACTCATGTCTTCCCATCTTCTCCCCTACCATTTCTACAGCAGCATCACAGCGGTGCTCGTTACCGCAGCTTAATTAAGAGTGATGGGTTCAGCGCCAAGGTCTCGGGCCCAAATGCAGCCCCGCTCTCACCGCAGCGACGGGCTGAAGGTCAAAAGTCCTTCTTGCAGTAAGTCTGGTAGAACCGGGTGCTTTGGGAGAGCGCAAACAAACCACTGGGTGTCAATTTTGGTGGGAAAAGCCCCTCCTGGGTTGGGGAGCGATCCCATCGTGGGCTGCAAGACCAGGATTTGCTTTGGGCGGCACAACAACTCTTCTGGTTTTCACTTTGCTCCCCTATTATTTAAAAAACAAAACCAAACCTCTCTATCAGGGTCAAGATGCTTTCACCCACCTGGAATGTGGTCTTTAGGATCATGGTTGCTACCAAACCTTCTCACAGCATCCTGAGATGTTACAGATCACGGGGTACAGGACAGGGTTGATGTCTAAGTCTGGATTTCAAGCATGACTCCATCAGAGGATCTGCTACAAACCCTGGCAAAGTGCCTCCAAAACCTCCACCAGCATTAAAGAGCTGAACCAAGAGATGCCAGCAACTGGTCTCCTGGGTAGAAGATCTTTCTGAGGTCCTGTCCCAGGTGTAGGAGATCATCATCCCAGGTGATCACCTGTATTGAGCACCAGGTGTAGGAGATCACCATCCCAATGAGCCACAGCAAGAGCTGAATTGTTCTTCTACCAAGCCTGGCTCACCTCTACAAGATAAAATCACCTAATTGTTTTGGTTGGAAAAGACCTTTAGGATCATCAAGTCCAACCATTAACCCAGCGCTGCCAAGTCACCACTAAACCATGTCACAGAACTCACCATTTGCTCTACAAGACGCCTACCATGACCATCCAGTTGCAGCCACACTGCCAGGGAGAGGGACACTCTGCACACCCTCTAAGTCACTGTCGAGTCCCTGGGGAAGCACGGAAAGTCTGGTGATAAAGCCAACCCAGACAATCATAAAGTCATCAGATGTTCTGGGTTGGAAGGGACCTTGCAAGGTCACCTCATCCAACCCCCCTGCAGGGAGCAGGGACATCTGCAACTAGAGCAGGTTGCTCCAAGCCCCAGCCAACCTCAGATGCAATGGTTCCAGGGATGGGGCATCAACACCTCTCTGGGCAACCTCAACCAGGGTCTCACCACCGTCAGCATCCAACAATTTCTCTTCTCTAGTCTAAATCTCCCTCTTTTGAGTTTCAAACCATCCCCCCTTGTCCTGTCCCAACAGACCCTGCTCAAAAGTCCGTCCCCATCTTCCTTATCACACAATCACAGAATGTGTGACTCGTACCACACAGCCCGACACGTCGCACAAGTTCAATCCTTCCAGGCTACCTTCTGCAAATCCCAGTTGATCGGCGTTAATTACCCTTCTTCGTGGCTAATTCTCAATTAATCAAAACCTTGAGCAGTGCCCTGGTGTAATCTCGCCTTCGCTGTCCCGCTTTCCAGCTGAACTCCATGTAACCACCTTGAAGAAGACAGGCTGGATCCAAACCACGCTCAATATACATCATAGACATTTGATTATTAATAAAGGAGATCAAAACCCGCTTTTAGGTTTTAATTAAATAGTTTAAAAGGCCCTTTCACCTCAGGTTTTTACAGACCTCTATGTAGAACGTAGCCTTGTGATGCTTTAGGGAACCTCATCAGCACATTCCTTCCCCGGTGCAGTGACCACAAAATCATGACATGATCTTATAAAAAAATTATTCTGGGAGGAGCTGAGCTCAGCAGCACTGGGCAGCTCTGACCATGGGATGGAGCCCGGGATTTCACCTGGAAAAGGTGAAATGCAGGGCTCAGTTTTTGGGCCCCTCACTCCAGGAAGGACCTTGAGGGGCTGGAGCGTGGCCAGAGAAGGGCAAGGAAGCTGGGGAAGGGTCTAGAGCAGGAGTGTGGTGAGGAGCAGCTGAGGGACCTGGGGGTGTTGAGCCTGGAGCAAAGGAGGCTCAGGGGAGACCTTCTGGCTCTCCACAACTCCCTGAAAGGAGGCTGGAGCCAGGTGGGGTTGGGCTCTTCTGCCAAGGAACAAGTGACAGGACAAGAGCAAACAGCCTCTCAAACCAAGGGAGGTTTAGGTCAGACATGAAGAACAAGTGGCACCTGAGGAAGTTTAGGTTGGACATGAGGAGAAATGTCTTGCTGGCAAGGGCTGTGAAGGGCTGTTGCAGGCTGGGCAGGGCAGTGGTGGAGTCGCCATCCCTGGAGGGCTTTCCAAGCCGTGGAGATGTGGTGCTGAGGGCCATGGGTTAGTGGTGCCCTGGCAGTGCTGGGGGAACGGTTGGACTCCATGATGTTACAAATCTTTCAACCACAACACTTCTGATTTTATCTATGAAAACAGCAGCTGCTACTGGGCTGCAACTGCAGTAACACACACGGCATCCATGGTGTCACGAGCACCTTCTGAAATTCAAGTTGCACACCACCTCTCCTGCTGCTTGGGCACTCAGCACCATGCCCAGACAGTACCACCACAACCCACCTTTAATTGCAGAGCAACATCTCCACCAGACTGGCTTTTCAACCTCACTAAGAAGACGTAATTGGATTAATCACCCTGTATCTTTACCCCTCACCTCTCCAGAACTCAAGCATTAAAAACCATCTGGGAGCATCACTCCATGCGTGCTGAATTCAAAAGAGGTTGCTGACCTCTAGTTGTTATTTATGGGGCATTTCTTCAACCCTTTCTAAGCAGAGGGTGCGTTGGAAACGACCCCGGGGTCACCTCTGCATCCTTTTCTTTGCTGAGCAACTTAGGAAAACTAATTGATGACTGAGGATTTCAATAAGCAACATCTTACTGGTTATAATTAAAAAATTCCAGCAACAAGGGTTGTTAGGAAGGAGACTTTAGATGCCTAAATAGCACCAGGTTTTGGGAATGTGACTTAAGCCTGGCTCCACTTCTAACAGGATGCCATAGAATCAGAGAACGGTTTGGGTTGGAAAGGATCTCAAAGATCGCCTAGTTCCAACCCCTCTGCAGGGACACCTCCCACTAGACCAGGTTCCTCCAAGCCCCATCCAACCTGGGGGATGGAGCATCCACAACATCCCTGGGCAACTTGGGCCAGGCTCTCACCACCCTCAGAGTGAAGAGCTTCTTCCTCATTTCTAATCTCCATCTCCCCTCTTCCAGTTTGAAGCCATCACCCCTTGTCCTACAAGCCCTGCTAAATAGTCCCTCCCCAGCTTTCTTGTAAGCTCCTACTCTTGCTTCTTTCCCTTAATATCCTGGCAGGTGAGCAGCACATAGATGCTTCAAAACCTTAAGACCATGCCCACCTTCTTTACCACCTGCACCCACAGCCAAGCAGACCCTCAGACACCAACCGCTCTTTGCCACCATATCAGTCGCCTCCTCCCTGCAACGAGAGCACCAATAGCCACAGCAACGCAGGAGAGAACGTGGCTGTCAGCAATGGGCACAGCACGGCAAAGAATCGAGCTCTTTTTGGCTGCCAGTGCTGACATCCCAGTAAGAAACCCCGAGGGACTGGTTTTCACAACAGCTCTTTTCATACCAAAAGCGGCTTAACCTGTTTAAGGAGTATTTGAGCCGGTTCTCAGAGGTTTCCCCTCCATCGGCCACCACTGGCAAAAGGTTGGGCTTCTTTTCGAAGGAAACAACCAGACTAGAGAGAAGGAAGGAATTGTTGATGCTGAGGGTGGTGAGAGCCTGGCGCAGGTTGCCCAGAGAGGTGGTGGCTGCCCCATCCCTGGCACCATTGCAGGTGAGGTTGGCCGGGGCTCTGAGCAACCTGCTCTAGTTGCAGATGTCCCTGCTCTCTGCAGGGGGGTTGGACTAGATGAGCTTTATCCTCAGAATCATATGTTCAATCTGCAGAAATCAAATGCAAGAAGAGACATCTCCAAAAACTCTTAAAATCCCCCAAAGTGGGGAGTGCAACAGAAGTAGAGAGGTCAGGAACCACCAGACCTGTACAGGGGCTCTCTAATTCATGAGGGTCGCAGAAGCCTCATGGATGGAAGAAACCCTCAGCAAGGCTCATGCCTGGTGGGAAGGACACTGCTCCAGCATGCAGCTGCAGGACATCACCACCAGCATCAGCAGCATCTGGTGATGGAAGGGACGCATCAAGATTTCACGTGTCATAGAATCATAGAATGGTTTGGGTTGGAAGGGACCTCAAAGATCATCTAAATCCAACCCTCTTGCCATGAGCAGGGACACCTCCCACTAGACCACGTTGCTCAAAGTCCTGTCCAACCTGGTCTTGAACACTTCCAGGGGTGGAGCACCCACAACGTTCCTGGGCAACCTCAACCAGGCTCTCACCACCCTCAGAGTGAAAAACTTCTTCCTTACATCTCATCAAAATGTCCCTTCTTCCAGTTTGAACCCATTACCCTTCATCCTATCACTACAAGCCCTGCTCAAAAGTCCCTCCCAGCTTTGATAGGCCCCCTTGAAGTCCTGCAAGGCCACCAGAAGGTCTCCCTGGAGCCTTCTCCTCTCCAGGCTGCACAAGCCCAACTCTCCCAGCCTGGCCTCCCAGCAGAGGCCTTCCAGCCCTCCCATCATTGCTGGGGCCTCCTGTGGCCCTGCTCCACCAGCTCCATGTCTCTGCTGTGCTGAGGACTCCAGAGCTGCCCCAGCACTGCAGGGGGGTCTCACAGAGCGCAGCAGAGGGGCAGGATCTCCTCCCTGCCCTGCTGCCCATGGTCTTTTTGATGCAGCTGAGGAACTCCACCACCACAAATATTCATAGGTGGTTTTGTGGCTAAAGGCCACTACAATATTGTCACACCTGCCCCAGCTGCCCACATTTGGGGCAACCGAGAAAGTGATTATGGGATGGAGACCCTGTTCATCACCTCATGCAGGCTTACTACCAGAGCATAAGATCTACACATGCTTCTCTGGTGGCTCCATCTTTTCTTAAGCTGTTCCCGGAAATTAAGGGTGAAAAAAGCCAAATCTCCATTTTTAACCATCCTGCATCCATAAAAGAACTTCAACATCCTTAATACAACCCACCATCAACCCCTCGGATTGGTGCCATGACCCATAAGAGACTCCTCCAAGCCTGAATTGTGGGCACTGCCAACTTTTAAAGCAGACCTAAAGTAGGTACAAAACCTGTAAGAGACCCTCATGGGATTAAACTGGGTAAGGTGGACCCAGCAAAGTCCTCTTCCATCTCTTGGGGTGTTTCAAAAGCTCTTCAGCTTTCAAACGACAAGCCCTAGTTCAGACTCACATTTGTCTCCAGCACGTCCAGCTGCTGGGTTGGCTCCTTCAGGCCTTGCCCACTGTGTTTTGCTCTGTCCTGACTTGCTAAATGACCTTCTGTGAGCATGAGAAGTTGAGCCAAGTCCTTCCAAAACAGCGTCTTTCCTCCCAGACAAACTAACTGTACTCAGCTTTAGCCTGACCGTAGGACAGGTTTGTCCAGATCCCAGGTATAATTTAGGTCTTCCCAACTTTCCAGCTGCTTCTCAGGTACGTGAGACTGAGCAAGCAAGGCCACCATCCTGCCTGACACCTTCTGCCAGCACAACTATGGCGTGGCAAAGCCTTTCGTCCTTGATAGGAGAGGTGAACGCATGGCAGGACACATCTCTTGGTGGGACAGGCATGAGCCAATCCCTGGAGCTTGCAGAATCACAGCATCAGAGCAGCAAGGGCTGGAAGGGACCTCTGGAGATCATCTCATCCAACCCCCCTGCTCCAGCAGCTCACCCAGAGCAGGGGGCCCAGGATCGTGTCCAGACACACTTGGAATCTCTCCAGAGAAGGAGACTCCACAACCTCTCTGGGCAGCCTGGGCCAGGCTCCTCACACAAAACAAGTTTCTCCTCCTGGTCAGGTGGAACCTCCTAGGTTCCAGTTGGTGCCCGTTGCCCCTTGTCCTGTCACTGGACACCACTGACAAGAGTCTGGCCCCATCCTCTTGCCCTCCACCCTTTAGCTCTTGATCAGATCCCCTCTCAGTCTTCTCTTCTCCAGGCTTAAAAGCCCCAATAACAATAAAAGCTTGAAAACTCAGACCCCCTTCCAGAACCCAACAGCAGCTCCAGCACATCTCTAAAGTGGAGATTTTCCCCCCAAAACGCTGCCCATGCAGCACAGCTCCTCCTCCCATTTTCAGATGGGCTCTGACATTGCTCCACCACCTTGGACACGGACTCCAGCAAGTTGCAAGAGACCACCAGTATTCAGCAACCAGATGAAATGAAGACAGAAGTGTTATTTCCATACTCTGAACGGGTTACAGAGCTCTTTTTAATAAGGGCTTTAAGAAGTTTTAAGCAGACTAAGTAGGTTTTGCTCAGCTCATACAGCAGCAGAGGGAAAAACTTCCACAAAGGAACGGCCACAAGTTGCTTGACAGAACTTGCCACACCAAAAATGAGGTGGTTACTACTTAATGAACGTTCTCTTTGGTTGTTTTTGAAGAAGAAGTTTATATACAACAACTTTAACATCAGGTTTGGCTTTCTCATCGCTTTACATCACCTCTAATTTCTGCTGCTGTTTTGGCCAGAAGCCTCAAGAACACCAGAATAGCAATGAAGGACACGTAAGGTTTGTGGTATCGAAGAAAATACAGAAATCTAACTTGACAGACAAATATTCTTCTGTCTTCACGTACTCCAGATGCACTTCATCAGGTGGGTACCTTCCTGAGCTGGGGCACTCAAGGAAAATTCCAGGTTCCCCATCTGCAGTTAATGTGGGTCACCAACAGTTGGATCATAGCTCCCAACACCCTTCATCACAATATCCACGAGCCACCCCCTGTACCCAAGGGAACATCCCAAAGGTGATGGGCATCTGCAGCCTGGGGATGATGGTCTCCAGGTAACACAGATTTGTGGAAAACCAAGTAGAAAATCATTGAATTATAGGGTGGTTCAAGGTCATCTAGTCCAATGGGGGGTTGCACTGAGCAGGGACACCTGCAACTAGAGCAGGTTGCTCAGAGCCCCGGCCAACCTCACCTGCAATGGTGCCAGGGATGGGGCAGCGACCACCTCTCTGGGCAACCTCAACCAGGCTCTCACCACCCTCAGCATCAAAAATGTCTTCCTTTTCTCTAGTCTGAATCTTCCCTGGTTTAGTTTCAAACTATCACCCCTTGTCCTCTCACAAGAGGCCCTGCTCAAAAGATTGTCCCCATCATTCTAGGCCTCCTTGAAGTGCTGCAAGAAGCACCAACATTTTCTTTTCCTCTTAAAAAACAAGGAGAAAAAGAAAGCAAACCCCTGAACCTGGGAAAGGGTCAACATAATACAATAACATTGAATAATTCGAAATAATTATGGATTCTTCCTATCCTGTGAACTCTCCTCCCTCCCCCACCACGTTCTACCCTCTATTGTCTGAAAAGCATTTATCTGAAAGTGGGTCATGTCTCCTGGCATTACTAAATCTTCCCCAATTTCCCCCGATGAGTCAAAGGCGATATCCTCGCTGACATCTGAGTGATGGAGGTAGTGGCTAATGCCATTTCTCCCCTGAATGAGCCACATCAAAGAGGGCGATAAAGCCAGGAGATGGCACGCCGGAGAAAAGCCACCAACAGATTGTCCCTCCAATGCTACCAAGGAAAATTCAATGAGGTTTTGAGAAGGTTTCTCCTCTAGAAACGTTCAGCCTGAATGTTGAGAGACAAGAAAAAGCCTCCAGAGGTGCTCAAAGGATGAGAACTTCCTGAGTGTTGTAGTCCAAGAGTTAAAAATGCTTCTGAGCATAAAAGTCCTGGGGGTTTTCTCTTGGCCACACCAGCCAAGCTGCTTCTGACACCAAAAGACACCACACCGGAGATGAGTGATGGTTTAAATTTGGGTGATAGCTCGCAAATGATTGGATGTTAAAACAGAGTCATCTGAGATTAAAAAGGAGAACCATAAAATGGTTTGAGATGGAGGAACCTTCAAGATCATCCAGTTCCAAGCCCCTTGCCATGGGCAGGGACACCTTCCACTAGACCATATGGCCCCGTCCAACCCGGCCTTGAACACCTCCAGAGATGGAGCTTCCACAACTCCCCTGAGCAACCACCCTCCTAGTGAAGAGCTCCCTCTTCACAAGAAAAGAGTTGGAGCTTCTACGTAGCAATCAGGTCAGAGATTCGATGAGACTGGGGTAAAGTTTAGCGAGTACCGACAGAATTTGTGGTCTGCTGGTTACTTCACGTGACCTTCCAGCGATGAAACTTTGTACCAGAGCAAGGGGTGTCACAAGGGAGTGCTCTTTTCAGGGAAAAAATGAAAAATAAATTAAAAAAAATTAAAAAAATATAAGTAGTGAAATCTTGGAGAGTCAAGACCCTTTAGCATTGCCAAACAAAGTTCTACTTCTAAGAAAATACTTGTTTTTTTACAAAAAATATGGGTTTTTGGACCACACCATTCCTTAGACACAAAGAGGGGCCCCAAGGAGGCTGCGTTTGAGAGAGCTCAGTGGTTTTTCTGCCCGATGTTGGACTTTGAGATGCAAACAACAGCATAGGGGAGGGGAAGCCCACCTGCAGCTCACCCTTTGGGGACTGCAAGGAGTTGTGTAGCCCAAGGCATCCTCAGTCATCTCACCTTCTCCAGCATGGGGTGTCAGGTGCTGAGGGGTAAATTCAAGCAAGGTTTGTTCTAAAGATGATTTAAACCCACCGGGAGGGTTGAGCAAATGGATATTTCAGGTTTCTCAAAGAGGGGCACTGCTTCTGGCCATCGAGCATCATCGAATTGTTTTGGTTGGAAGAGACCTCTAAGCGCATCTAGTACAGCCGTTAACCCAGCAATGCCCGGTCACCTCTAAACCATGTCCTCAGCACCACATCTCCATGGCTTTGGAACACCTTCAGGTATGGGGACTCCACCACTGCCCTGGGCAGCCTGCAACAGCCCTTCACAGCCCTTACCAGCAAGAAATTCTTCCTCATGGCCAACTTAAACCTCCCCTGGTGCAACTTGAGGCCGTTTCCTCTGGTCCTATCATTTCTTCCTTGGGAGAAGAGCCCGACCCCACCTGGCTGCAACCTCCTTGCAGGGAGTTGTTGAGAGCAAGAAGGTCTCCCCTGAGCCTCCTTTGCTCCAGGCTCAACACCCCCAGGTCCCTCAGCTGCTCCTCACCACACTCCTGCTCTAGACCCTTCCCCAGCTTCCTTGCCCTTCTCTGGACATGCTCCAGCTCCTCAAGGTCCTTCTTGGTGTGAACCTGACCCCGGGATTGGAGGTTGGGCCTCCCCAGTGCCCAGTCCAGGAGGACAATCCCTATCCTAGTCCTGCTGGCCACCCTAGTGCTGATCCAAGCCAGGATGCTGGTGGCCTTCTTGGCCACCTGGGCACACGCTGGCTCATCTTCAGCTGGCTCTTGACCAACACCCCCAGGTCCTTTCCCACCAGGCACTTTCCAGCCACTCTTTCCCCAGGAGCATTGCAGGGGGTTGTTGTGACTCAAGTGGAGAACCCAGCCTTGTTGAACCTCATCCCATTGGCCTTGACCCATCAATCAAGCCTGGCCAGATCCTTCTGTAAAGCCTCCTACCCTCAAGCAAATCAACACCCCTGCCCAACCTGGTGCCATCTGGAAGCTTACTGAAGGTGCCTCAATCCCCCCGCCTAGATCATTGCTAAAGTTATCACGGGGATGGTCTCCATGCTCTCACTCTGGGCAGGGATTTCCCTGAAATAATTGGGTACAAGCAAAACCATCACCCTCGGAAACAGCAGCAGGAAGAGCGAAGCGTGAAAGGATGAAGATTAGCTCCGACAGCCGCGGCTCCGAGTTTATTTTGGCACGGCAAGAGCACAAAGGCTTCAAAGCAGTTCCCAGCAAGGGGCTGGGCAGCAGAAATCACCCCCAGGCTGATTTGCTGGTTCCTGCCACCAGTTGCACCAAAGCACCGGTTCTTTAACCTCGAGCATAGATATCGTAGGTTCTACAGAAGTGAGTCATGACCTTCCCATCTCTCTGGCCAGGGGCTTTAGAACACCCAGGGACATAAAACACGTGCTGAGGGACAGCCAAGGGCAGGTTCAGCTCAAAGGCTGAGTTCTTCACACAGGGTTCTTGGTCCCTGAAAGCCTCCCAGCCACAAACATGTCCTCAGCTGCCATGGCCAGATAGGAGAGGAAAAGCAAATTGCATCTCTGGAACACGTAGCCATGAAGTCCCTGCAGACACCCCAAGGGCAGCTCTCCACCAGCCCCAGGGTGAGATGTTCACATCCCATGCAGATATGGCTTCAAGAAGAGCTTTTTACTGGTGTCAAAGGTCTTGCTTCAGTCAAAATATGCCTTGTTGGTACATTAACTACAAGATGGTTCCTCAGCCCTGCCACCATTGCAGGTGAGGTTGGCCGGGGCTCTGAGCAACCTGCTCTAGTTGCAGATGTCCCTGCTCCCTGCAGGGGGGTTGGCTAGGTGACCTTTAAAAGTCCCTTTCAACCCAAACCATTCTATGGTAGCACAGGTCTACCCCAGTGACTTCTTACAAGGCCAGGTGGAGACAAAAAGCAAGGGGACAGCACGATGACATGAGACACCAACAAAACACTGGATGAGTGGAACTCAGTCTTCCATTTCCTTCATTATTTTATTTGTGACCACTGAACATGGTGGTGAAGGTAGGCATCAGCCAGGCAAGAAATGGGCCCTCCACTGCAAAGTAAATACTTGTGAGAGCCACACCAGTATAACAGAAATCACAGACTGGTGGGGTTGCAAGGGACCTCTGGGCATCATCTCATCCAACCCCCCTGCTCCAGCAGATCACTCAGAGCAGGGGGCCCAGGATCACATCCAAGCACCTTTGGAATCTCTCCAGAGAAGGAGACTCCACAACCTCTCTGGGCAGCCTGGGCCAGGCTCCCACACCCTCACACCAAACAAGTTTCTCCTCCTGTTCAGGTGGAACCTCCTGGGTTCCAGTTGGTGCCCGTTGCCCCTTGTCCTGTCACTGGCACCACTGACAAGAGTCTGGCCCCATCCTACCCATGGTTCCCCATGGCTACCCATGGTTCAGTAGGATGGGAAATGATCATAAGCTGAAAGGGTTGGTCAACCCCAAGCATGGAGGTGGTGTTCTCAAGGAAGAGCTAAAGGGTCTTAGATGAGAGTCAATGGGAACATCCAACAGGCAGGATGGACAGGTGGACGCAGCATACATCTGCTGTTGAGAAGCCAAGCCATGCTAGCACCAAACAGCTGAAGAACACCAACACCAAGCACCCAGACAACTCAAAACCACCCCAACGGTACCACTACCAATGCCTATAGGGAAACAAGGACTGAAGGAGGAGGCAATGACCAAACCCTTGAGATACCACAGGAAAGGCAAAGAGCAGAAATACCAAATCCCATGTAGCTTCATTAGTAAACCTGATGAGTTTACCATGACCTGGACACCACATTAAAGAGCCTTCAAACAAGGAAAGCTTCATGAAGCCCATCACCCTCCAATCCCCAGTCCTTCCCAGCCCTGCCACCACCTCTAGCCAGGTCCCTGCTCATTTCTGGAGGACCAGACTAAGCCAAAACCCAGCCCAACCCATCTTACAGCAGGCCAGGCATTGCTTTATACAACCAACTGAAGCCACAGAAAGATCACAGGGAATTTGTTCCATGAAAATTCTTCACTACAGTGCTCTGCAAACATCTCAGGTGCCTCCAGAGCTGGAGGTTTAGCTGCAAGCAAAGCAATCATTTTCCCAACTTGAATTGTACTTCATTCTGATATTCCTTTAACTGCCGCAAAACGTTTGCAGGGTCAAAGACCAGACAGTAACGCCACAGAAAACCCGACTCACGGTGTCACCGACGCTACCTGCTATTTATTACAGTGCCGACTAACTGAGAAGGTCCAAAGTCCACCTTCATGCTCAAGTTAGTTGTCCAGGAAGGAAACCACAGGAGTAGCCTATCGCAGTGAGGGTAAACTTCTCCTTTTTTGGCCAGAGCTACAAACAAATTGGCGTATAAATTAAGAATTCAACATGCCTAGAACAGCATCAAGAAATATCTTGTTTTTGAAATCCAAACACAGGTAGGCTCCTCGCTTGGTCAGCAGAAGGGACACACGTGGTCACGTTCAGGGTTGTTATTTCCTCGACCTGGTTATTGGCAGCAGAGATGAATAATGAAGCAAAAATCTTCCGCTGTAAATAAATTCCTCAACAGCAGCCGGGCTGCCTGTGGCAAATAACCTTAGTTACAACTTCTTTTGGGTAAAAAAAGGGTAGAACCAACTCATCCCATCCCATCTCACAAGGGCCACCACAAGCCACGTGCCGCCTCAGGCCCTGGACCTGCTGCTGACCCCATCAGCACAGAATCATAGAATGGGTTGAGTTGGAAGGGACCTCAAAGATCATCTAATTCCAACCCCCCTGCCATGGCAGGGACACCTCCCACCAGACCAGGTTGCTCCAAGCCCCATCCAACCTGGCCTTGAACACCTCCAGGGATGGAGCATCCACAACCCCCCAGGCAACCTGAGGTTTCCATCCTCCCCCAGCAAACCGCTGCGACTTTGGGCTTGTGCACGCTGGGATTTCACCACTTTAACATTTAAAAACAAAAAGCAGGTTGACAACTGAAGGCCTCGATGGGCTTGAACCCCCAAATTTGGCCTGGCTTTTTTCTCCTCCCTGCCATTCTGAGGAAGGCGAGGAGGTCCCCGAGCCGCTGCGGAGGTGGCCATGCCCTTGGCACGGTCCCCAGCTGCAGAGAGGGAGGCTGGAGCAATTATTTTACATCTCAATGATTTATTTTTTTTTTTCCTCTCTACAACTGCAGCTAATAACAAGGCAGGATTGGGAGGAGACCGGGAATGCCAACAGATCCAGCTCCTTCAGCAAGATGGTCCTATCTTGAAATAAAAAGCCCAGAGTGGCCTCCAAGCTGTCCCTGCCCTTTGTGGCATGACCCAGACACGTTCTCATCCTAAAATACAGATGAAAAAAACCCAAAACCTTCAAGTATAAGCCGCTTTTCTCAACAGCAGAGGTAGGAGCTCTGCAGCAGAGATCCCATGGATGTCCTGGGACTGAACCCTAAATTTTCCCCATCTTCCACATTTATTCCCAGAATTTTTTCCTACAGAACCCACTGAAAAAAAAAAATAAAAATCTTCCCTGTCCTTCCCGGCTGCTCCCCAACCCCACAGAGACACCCAGCTAAGGAGGAATCCTCACCAAGCCTTGAAGGAAATCTCATTTTCAGAGAGGTTTTACACCAAAAAGGTTTATGCCAATTCATCACCTCAATCAGCGTGTGCAATATTTATTGCCCTTGGAAAAGTTTCTTCCCGGGGCCAGGAACCACCGATTCAATCCAGCTACTTTATTTAACACCACCATTTCAACCAAAAACCAGACAGCTTTCTAGACTCAAAGAGGATATTTTTTAATGCATTAAGTTCTAGCACCTATTTAAAAAAAAATAACAAATAACAGTTGCCTTGCGCAACGGGAGGAAAGAAAATTTAAAAATAAACAAATACCCTGGTTTCTTACTCATCCAGAGCCTGCAAACCTTCTGAGAAGAATATCAGGAGCTGCACAAGACCCCAGGAGCAGAAAAGCTTCTTCCCAGCCCGGCAGAAGAGCTGTTTTGGATGAGGCTGTGCTTGAATTAATGATGAATGTATTTTGAGAAGCACCTTTAAGAGTGCAGAACATCCAGAAGCGAAAGAAATTCTATTTGATTTAGTAATGTAGAAACATAGAATGGTTTAGGAGGGACCTTCAAGGTCATCTCGTTCCAACCCTCCTGCCATGGGCAGGGACACCTCCCACTCGACCAGGTTGCTCAAGGCCCCATCTAGTGTTGGGGCATCCACAAGCCCTCTGGGCAACCTGGGCCAGTGTCTCACCACCCTCAGAGCAAAGAACTTCTTAATTTCTAATCTAAATCTCCCAGTTTGAAGCCATCACCCCTCGTCCTATCACTACAAGCCCTGATAAAAAGTCCCTCCTCAGCTTTCTTCTAGGCCCCCTTCAGATACTGCAAGGCCACCAGAAGGTCTCCCTGGAGCCTTCTCTTCTCCAGGCTGAACAAGCCCAACTCTCCCAGCCTGGCCTCCCAGCAGAGGGCTTCCAGCCCTCCCATCGTTGCTGGGGCCTCCTCTGACCCTGTCCATCAGGTCCACATCCTTCAGTGGCCCAGAATCACCTTCCTCAGCCTGCTGCCCATGCTTCTTTTGAGGCAGCTTCACCTTAGACTAGCCACAAAACCCAGCCTGATCTCCGCTTTAATGCTGTAAATCAACCCTGTTGCTGGAGAAAGCATCTCCCAGGGGCCATCTCCTCCCTCGAGCATGCCCAGCACCCAGCTCAGAGGAGCAGAGCCACCTCATTATCTCATTACTGCTGGTATCTACCCAGGCTTACAGGGATTGGACTGTGGTTACCTTGGCTGGGAGTTCAGCTGCATCAGCACCAGGTTTCTTTGGAGGGCTCTGGAGCTCAGCATGCAGAGAGCTGCCTTTGCCTCCTGCTTCAGCTGCAACCAGTTTGGCTGGGCATGTCCCACTACTGCCACACTCCAGTAGGAACCTCGAGACGTGGCAGGAGCAAGATGAGCCCCAAGCAGCCTTAGAAAGATGCTTTCACAGGGTAAACTGGGGATACACAGGGAAAGCTCCACCAGTTCTCCATCTGGAAGAGGTCTTTGCAAGCCAGAGTCCTCAACGCCACCACCTCGCCTAGTCCTCTTGCTCACACTGGTGCAACAGCCTCAGGACCAGGCCTGGGCCCTTCACCATCCAGCTCCTCTTCTGCTGGGACACAATTCACACTAAATTCCCCGTTTGCTTCAGCAACAAAACTAAAATCCACAGCCAGACAATCCCACAGGCCTCAGGAGCTGCGTTGGGAGGAAGAAGAGGTTGCCCAGAGAGTTGGTAGAAGCCCCATCCCTGGAAAAATTCCAAGTGAGGGTGCATGGAGCTCTGAGCAACCTGCTCTAGTTGCAGATGTCCCTGCTCCCTGCAGAGGGGTTGGACTAGATGAACTTGAAAGGTCCCTTCCCACCCAAACCATTCAACAAGTCTCAGATTATAATGGTCTCCTCATAACTATTTACCCAAGAGGAGTCCTATGTGCTTGAAGGTTGATGTAGTTTTGGAACTACTCTCATGCTCATAATTAGGCACTGCTTGCTAATTATCTTCTTTGATGGGGGCTATTAAACACCAGTCAACCCTGCTTTGAAAGGGGTCAGGTGAGACTTCACATGGAGAGGGCCTCCACCAACAACTCACAGCTGCTGGTGTTTCCCAGATAGGTTCCTCTCCAGTTTAAGTGCTCCACAGGGCAGCACCGAGTGTAACACAGCAAATTCATCAGCCTGGCTTAACGAGCAGGAACCTAAGCACCTAAAAAATACTACATGTCCAACAAGGTCCCAGAAGACCTTCTGCAAGCATCAAGCGGGCTACAAACATCAAGTTAAGGGCTTTCTACACAACACAGAGCAGCTCCCATTGCAGCCCAGCAGGAAGGAGAGGTGGGAGGACCTGAGAAGTCCCGCTCGGCCACTCCAAAGCATCTCCTCGGCAGGTTCAAGCAGGAGGAGGAAGGACGGACTCCAAGGGAGGTACCATTGTGGCTGTGCTAATGCAACGCTGCACGTTGGATCGATAGGCTTTTAGCAAGATGGTCGTATTGATTCCAGCGAGCCGGATCATCCGCCTTCCCTCCCACTGCATCTTCCCTCAAAAAGCCTCATCCTGCCAACGAGGTGATCCAAGAAGCGCCAACTCTGTGCTTGGAAAGTCATCTCCTGAAGCGTACCACACCACTGAAGCTCTCCTGTTCCTCCTCTCTGTCCACTGTCATGCCCAGTTACTCCACAAGAGTATCTTCCGGCATCTGAGCACAGAGGGAGCAGCAACACCCGACCCCTCGGGGCAGGACAACCCTCCAAAGCAGGTTGTCTTCTCCCCACCACACTCTCGGAAGCCTCTACCCTACACGAGCTAGAAGTGCCCAGCAGAGCTGCAGGCCAAACACCCACATCCACACAACGATGTGATGTACAAGCAAGCACCAGGACCCTCCTTAATGTTTTCCAAGAGCAGGCTAGAGAGGAACACATCTTGGGGACCTCCATCAGCAACCCACCAGCCTCAACATCTTAAGGCTGTTGGGTTTCCTGTGGTTTTTAAAGCCTTTTTTGCTTTTTCTTACACACTCCAAGTCACAGGGAACATTTTCCTGCTGCTTCAAAGCCCAAAGCTGGCACAGACACCCTGTGCAGAAGACAACCCAGTAGGACAGTCCTAAATTCCACCACAACACCAGCGCTCAGGCCCAGAGATGACCCATATGTGTTCAAGGTCCTACCACACCAGCCACATCCCTAAAATATCCCCTGCAAGACAGACAGACAGACACCAGCAGAAGGGCCAGCGCTGAATCACCAGCTCTCACCAAGGATCTTTGTATTAAAAATTAATTAGAAATTAATGACACGCACAGATTGTCACCAAATCCCCAACGCTTCCCAAGCGATGCCCCAGGAGGCACCTGATACCCACCCAACAGGAGAGCAGGAATAGAACCCTAACCACGTTAGCCCAACACCACAACGGGGGGTTAATGACTCGATCAGCAATTTAAGAATCAATTAACCCCGTCGTTACAACTGGTCCATAGATGGGGGTAACCCAGCGCCCACAGCCAGCCTCCCTCCTCCCCAGGGCTGCTCCATGTCGCATCCACACGCTCATCCAATGGGATGCCGCGGTCGGCGCACCGGAGAATTAACCCCAGATTTCCTCACGCTCCCCTTCAGATTTTTCCAAGGGAAAAAGCTTTTCCAAACCTGAGGCTTTGCTCTCAAAGCGCTCTCGAGAAGGACGGGGGTCAGGATGCTGAGGGACAGCCCCGCTCAATCCGGTGGGGCTTCCTAAATTCCCACGGGTTCAAAGGAGAAGCCTTTGAACTTCCTGATGATTCCCACATCATCCCGCACCCGCCTGACATCGATGGCCAAAGAACTAAGCGGCCACCCCCAATATTACATAAAAGCTGTCCACAAAATGAAGTACAGAAGCAGAAATCTGCAGCAAAGTTAAGCCCGGAAGACTGGCACGGAGCCAAGAAACGGTTCCTTGAGAGGGCTGGTGTCAACCTGGCAGCATCTCCACGCTGACCACAGGCGCAGGAAGGATTTAAAACACTAAAATTCTCCGTATTACAGTAGGCGATGCTGGTGATTTCCAGCCTTTCAGCAAAAAATTATTTTGAACCAAGCACTTTTCTCCCTGCCTAGCATCACTGACAGCTTTCACTGAGCACATTCCCTGGATCCCGGCTGCCCGCAGCTCTCCCGGGAAGACATGGAGCGCAGGGAAAGGGCTTTCTCCCTATCGCTGATGGCTCCGTACCGGGCGGATCTCCCGCTGCGTGCGAGGAGCAATTTCATCAGGCAGAGTCAAACAGCAGAGATGTCTCTGGACACGCTGGAAAGGGAAGCCCCAAACCACGCAGGGTGTATCCAGAGCCCGCTTTGGCCACAGAGAGGGAATACCCTGCACCCCAAGTATCCCACAGCCATAAAATAATTACAAACCAGATTAAACCCCAGCGTTATCTCGTGTAGATCGCAGGCTCCGCTTGAAAACCAACACCTGAGCTGCCCATTGTTGCAAGGGCCACTTTTTTGGAGGAAATTCGGGTTTCTCGCTGGGAAGGGCTCACCAAGGTGCGCAGCACCCTGCGAGGCCCTCAGCCATGTTCCCTTCCCGCCTGCCGTGAGGAAGCGGGTGCGTCCCCTCGTACCCCTGCTCCGGGATTGGATCTGGGAGTTGGGGAACAACACAAAAACCCCCCAGAGGACTCGGGAAACCTTCAGAACATCGGGGTTAATCAGGGCAGTTGTCAGGGCCGGGTTTTCCTCTCCCTCCGCCCTGTTGTTTTTGGAACAGGAGGGAGATAAGAAGTCCCTGAGGATCTGGGGAAGCTTGAGGGGGTTTTGGCTGCCCGCTCAGGTGACGGGCCCCACAAAGGACGAAGCCAACAAAACGCCGAGCCACGGGCGAAGTTCACCCTTTGTCCTACACGAAACCACCCCTGTCGTTCACCCTGAGAGCCCGGGAGAGGCCCCCTCACCCCGGGAGGGGCGGGAAATCCCCGGCCTGACCCGGGCCGGTACCGGCGGGGGAAGCAATGCGCGGGCAGAGGGGAGGAGGTTCCCTCCCGGGGGTGCGGGGAAAGTTGTGGGTTCCCCCCGAAATATAAGACACAGACAAACACGTACCCCCCACCACAGCCCCCCCTCCGCCGCCTTCCGCGCCCCGCTCACCTTGGTGTAGAGCTCCGCGGCGGACATGGCAGGGGCGGGCGGCGCTAAGCGCGGGGCATGGGGACGGCAGGCAGCGAGCGCCGCCGGACCGACCGCCGGACAGACAGAGCGACAAACGAGCGACCTTTACACCTGCTGCCGCCGGCCGGGGAGAGGGGAAGGGAAAGGAGGGGCGCGACGGCGGAGGAGGAGGCGGAGGGAGGGAGGGAGGAAGAGGCAGAACCGCCCCGCCTCCGCCGCACCTCGCTCAGGTATGGGGCGGCTCGGCTGTGCTCGGCTCCGGTTCGGCTGAACTCGGGTCGGCTCGGCTCGGTTCGACTGGACTCGGCTCGGTTCGGCTGGCTTCGGCTCGGCTCGGCTGGGTTCGGCTGGACTCGGCTCTCCCGCCAAGCGCCCTCATAGCCCCTCAACCCTGCCAGGGTTGGGGGAGGTCAGTGCTTTGCCTCGCTGCCTGCGTCGCTTTTTTAAAAAAAAAAAAACCAAAACAAAACAAAACACGTTTTTATACACATTTTTCCTTCCCCCTCCCGGTCCCAGCCACTTCCCCGGGGGGCCCCAGGCCCTGCCCTCAGCCCTGGGCAGGGTCTTGAGGGAGCCACCTTGTTTCCCTCACTTGAAGCACCGTGTTTGGGTTTTTTTAACTTTTACTGTCTTATTCTGTTTTCCTTTCCCACAGAAAAAAAAGAGGAATTAAGCCCCAGGCAGGTGTCCCTCGCTGATTTGAGGCCCTGACAGCTCCACCAGCCACTGGTCACCCATAGATCCAAGTGCAAGGTGCTTTAATGGGGTGGCCTTTGCCAGGACAGGCAGCGTTGTCCACATGAACCCACTGGAAATGCATTCAAGGAACACACCAGAGATGGGTTTTGCTCCATCTTCTCCTTCCTGGAGGTGGGTTTGGGTTCCCACCACCAGCACGGCTTGTGTACCTCTCCATCCTACACCCACATCAGGAATCATTTTTTGGGCAGAAACAGCCAAAAATCATCCCCAGCTTGTCAGTCTGGAGCTTCCCTCCATCCCCTGGAGCACCCTGTGCTTCAATTCATGCTTATAAGGCACTTTTTGAGCCTGAGAAGGATGATGCAAATGCAAAGTGTTCCTAATTAATCACTGCTGCTATTCATTCTCATTTCAAGGTATTTTGCATATTAACTAAGCTGTCAGAAAACGTCCTCAGCGGGGCTTATTCTCCGCCACACTTTGTTTACTCCGTAACTGGGAATGCCTCTTCCCTGGAGGCACCCACAGCTTTCCCTGAAAGCAATTGCTGGTGGCATCTCCCCCTCTGCTCCTCATCCCTTGGCAGGGGTGAAACTACTCCCCCTTTGATATCTTTGCCCTCAACACCCCCACCGGAGCCTGATTTGGTGGGAGGGCAGCCAGCATCGCAGGTCTCTCACTTCTCCAGCTCTGATGTCCTTGGTGAATCCAAATAAAACGCAGGTGGCTCCGGGGGAAGTTTGGGAAGGAGCGAAGAAAGGGAGAGAAACCTGCACCCTGTCTAAAAATTCCCCTGGGTAACATGTTTAACAGCAAAGCCTCCGAGATAACTTTGTCGGGAAAACAAAACTTCCTCCTCTCCTTTTATCAAAGCAACTATGGAAACAGAGTGGGAAATAGCGGCACAATCGGGAGCAAAGGTTTTAGTGAAGCTCGGGTAGAAGTGATCGCCCAGAGGCAAAGCTAAGCCATGAAATACCAGCTGGTGCCGTGTGTGATCTTCCATCAAATTCATCATCATCTAAAGGTTTAATTAAAGTTGGAAAATAAAAACCCCAAAAGACATGGGAAATCCCTGTAGTGCGTCCTAAGTGCCAAGTTGCTGCAATCACCTCGTTGGGAAGGCAGAAGCTGCTTTCCATGTGGGAATCAAAACTTGCTGGATGGCTTATCATAGAATCATAGAATGTGAGGGGTTGGAAGGGACCTCTGGAGATCATCAAGTCCCGTGCAGGGCTCAGGAGCAGGTCGTGGAAAACTCCGGAGCTCCAAACACCATCGAGACAGAGCTGACTGTTGCTAAATATAACACCAGGTCCTGAATTTTTGCATGCAGAGCTGTCCTAAAGACCTCGAAGCTGGACTTTCATCGTGCTGGGCCACGTGGAAGTCACCACGTGCTACATCCAGGCACGATCCTCGGGTCTGGCTGGGGCTGGGGTGTCACCATACCCTGGCCAGGGTGGCACTGGTGGTTCTGCAGCGAGCGTTCCTACCTGTGTGAAAGTAATGAATAATTAACCAAGATGTTAAAGCAATGAATATTTAACAAAGAAGGATTTTCCTGTAAATAAATTCTGTCCAAAGCTGGATGTAGCTTTGTGGTGAAGCTCCAGCTCTGAAGGTTCTCCCACAGCCCCAGGAGCCTCCAGCCCAGCTCCAGGGAGCAGCGACCAAGCCAGCACCATGCCGCAGGGCACCAGGAACTGCTCCTTAGCTCAACACCTCTTGAGTGGCCGAAATCATCCCCGTGGGAAGTCCTGTGGTCAGTATCAAAGCCCTCGTGAGCAGATGGGTGGGTGCAGAAACATCTTAAAGCCGTGGCAAGTGCTGGGGGGTTCAAACCTTGGAGTAGGTTTGGGGTGATGTGATCGGAGACTGGTGTTCCCGGCTCTTCCACGGCCAACGGGAAAAATGTAATAAAAAAATACAAGAAATAGTATCTTCATAGAATAGCTTGGGTTGGAAGGGACCTGAAGTCTATGAAGCCCTCACAGCAAGGGGGGTCAGCCCCAGCAATGTTCCTCAACCCCCACTTTGCTCTGGGAAGAGTTGGGTTGCCTGTTATCCCGCAAGAATTAATTTCTGCTGAAAGCAAAGCTTGTCCACCCTGATCTTTTATTTTTGCAGACTTCACGTTCCTGGCAGAGGAATTTTGCCTCCAGGAGCAAGAGCTCAGACCCTTTATAAATGCTTGATAGCTCTGACCACCTCTCCTGAGTTATTATTTTATTAAAAAGAGATTTATTATGGTTGTGGATGGCTCAAATTCACCGAGCTCACCAATGTGGTATTTTTTTGTCTCTCGTATCAGGTGTCGCAGCCTTTAATAACAGGCTTTAATTAATTCTGGAATTATGATGGTGCCGTTACGTTCATTTTTCAAAGAGGGGTCACGGTAGTAAAGAAAAATCAACCTTGCTTGTGCAGGACCACACCAGGAGTCTGCGGCACAGCAGGAAATGAATCTCTTCATCGTTCTGCCGGTTTGACCCAGCGGTGAGAGAAGAGCCCTGTGACTCTCTGAGCTTCTCCAGACTGATGAAATTATTTCTATTATCTGGGATGACGTTTCGCACCTGGAAAATGGGAGTATTCATAGAATCATGGACTGGTTTGGGTGGGAAGGGACCTTGCAAGGTCCTCTAGTCCAACCCCCCTGTGAGGAGCAGGGACATCTGCAACCAGAGCAGGTTGCTCAGAGCCCCGGCCAACCTCACCTGCAATGGTGCCAGGGATGGGGCAGTGACCACCTCTCTGGGCAACCTCAACCAGGGTCTCACCAGTCTCGGCATCAAAATTTCTTGCTTCTATCTAGTCTCAATCTCCCTAATTTAGTTTCAAACCACCACTCTTTGTCCTGTACAACAGGCCCTGCTCAAAAGTCTTTGCCCATCTTTCTTACAGGCCCCCTTGAAGTCCTGCAAGGCCACCAGAAGGTCTCCCTGGAGCCTTCTCTTCTCCAGGCAGAACAAGCCCAACTCTCCCAGCCTGGCCTCCCAGCAGAGGCCTTCCATCCCTTGCATCACCTCTGTGGCTTACTCTGGACCTGCTCCAACAGGTTGTCTTCATGCTTCCACACAATAAAAACCCAGGTGTCCTTGGACTTGCCAAAGGGCTAAGCACTGAAAGTAGGGAGGAAGATGAAGGTAAAGAGGGGGAAGAAGGTAGAGGAAGTGCTTAGAGAGGAAGCTGGAGAAGAAAGAGGACTTTCTTTGGGACTCAGATATTCCACAGCTCATTCAACAGCTATCGGAATATATGCAAAGCGACACCAGCTCTTTCCTGCCCAAGCCCATAGTAGAATAGAGTCAGAGTCTTCTATTTAACCAGGAAAATGAGGATGAGTCACTGAGAACATTTTGTCGAGATACAAAAAGCTTTTGCAAATATTTCCTGCGTGAAAGGCATTTTAATAAAAGTTTGCTGAAGCTCTTCGACGCCTTCTCTTTGGGCAGACTTGAAAGAACGCCGGCCTCTCGCTCGTGTCATCGTGATGCATCATTACACTGCAGAGAACATACAATATCCCTCTATCAAAATGTCATTTCGACCAAAAAAACCTACATTCCTATGGAAAAAATAACCTTGAAAATACTACATATCTTGTATTTCCCAGTTGAATATTTGGAGATCACAGTGGCGAGGGCTCCGCTGACTCGAGTCACTTACAAACACCCTCAGAAAATGTTGTTGAAGGCGACCAAGTGAGCTAAAATATCATAGCAAGTGAACTTCTGGAGAGTTAGACGTCAGTTGTCTTCTCAAAGGGTGGGTTTTTCCTGCTCTCTCGCAAGGCCTTGATAGAATGTCCTGGACCCTTTCTTGATAAGCTCTCTCTGCTGCTAGAACCGACTCATATTCTCGCTGCTTCTCTTCTTCCTCAGCATCCCGGGCCTGCTGTCGATAGGCCATTTGAGCCCTCAGGTGATCTTGGTGGTCTTTTGCTTCCTTGACTTTCCTGAAATGACACAAAAAGAGCTTCTTGAAGAAGTGTGGGTAAAAAAAAGAAACAACTTTATGATTATTAGGTCATCTGTTGGCATTCTTAGACTAAAGAACCAGTCAAAACTCATTTTAGGTGTCACCAGGATGCCTTCCCCGCCCCTTGCAGTGGTGGTGAGATGACACGGAATTAGAGGTTAAGCTCAGGCTCCTGCCTCACATCCCATCTCCACTCCCTCATTCTGAAGATAACAAGTTACTGCCGAGGGGGAAGGCCAGGAACAGGCTCCCGCTGCATCGTTGTGCTGATATTCTCAGAAATGGCTGTCAGAGGAAATCAGTCTTCCATGTAGCGAGACCTGGACAGGCTGGAGAGTTGGGTGAAGAGGAACCTCATGAAGTTCAACAAGGGCAAGTGTAGGATCCTGCCCCTGGGGAAGGATAACCCCCTGCACCAGTACAGGTGAGGGGTGACCTGCTGGGAAGCAGCTCTGTGGAGGAGGACCTGGGACTCGTGGGGGACAACAAGTTGCCCATGAGCAAGAGGCCCTTGAAGCCAAGAATGCAAATGGTCTCCTGGAGTGCATGAAGAAGAGTGGGGCCAGCAAGATGAGGGAGGTTCTCCTCTGCCTCTACTCTGCCCCAGTGAGGCCACATCTGGAGGACTGGGTCCGTTGCTGGGCAGCCCAGTTCAAGAGAAACAAGGAACTACTGGAGAGAGTCCAGCAAAAGCTCCAAAGATGCTGAGGGGCCTGGAGCATCTCTGTGC
>VZZY01024304.1:97906-110453 GCA_013400335.1 Eurystomus gularis
AGTTGAACCACAAACACTTAATGACACCACCAAATGCCACCTTTGCTAAGTGAAGCACTAGTGTGGCCAGCAGAACTAGGGCAGGGATTGTGCCCCTGGACTGAGAACTGGGGAGGCCACCCCTCAAATCCTGGGTTCAGTTTTGGGCCCCTCGCTCCAAGAAGGACCTTGAGGGGTTAGAGAGAAGGGCAAGGAAGCTGGGGAAGGGTCTAGAGCAGGAGTGTGGTGAGGAGCGGCTGATGGAGTCGGTCTCTTCTCCCAAGGAACAAGCAACAGGACAAGAGGAAACAGCCTCAAGTTGTGCCAGGGGAGGTTTAGGTTGGACATGAGGAGAAATGTCTTCATGGAAGGGCTGTGAAGGGCTGTGCCAGGCTGCCCAGGGCAGTGGTGGAGTCCCCATCCCTGGAGGGGTTTCCAAGCTGTGGAGATGTGGTGCTGAGGGCCATGGGTTAGTGGTGCCCTGGCAGTGCTGGGTTAATGGTTGGACTACATGATCTTAAAGGTCTCTCCCAACCAAGATAATTCTATGATTCTGTTCCTTCAGAAGGGTGAGATTTCTGCCATTGCCAGGAGATTGTTACCAATAAAGCCCTTGGAGAACACAACAGACACTGGCTCTGGAAGGAGCTACTTATTTACCTCCCAGGGACAAGGTTGGGGAAAGGGCAGGAGTACAAAAGGGAGATGAAGTGAAAGAAAGCCCTTTGCTCTGCGCTTTGCGTGACACCCAGAGGAACATTCCAGCTACTGCGTGCGAGTACGTTCTCACCCTGAGGAACTGCGAGGTAAGGAGAACCTCCTGTGGTTGGGTTACGCTCAGTCACCTGGTGTTGTGGCGACCGTGTATGATTAAGGGTGGAGTTCAGCAATAAGAAACCCAAACACTCCAGTTCTCTTAGGTAAGTAACAAACGAACCTTTCATTAACCCTCCTCCCCAAACCTCTGCCACTCCTAATGACGGGATGGATTTAATGAGAAGAGCCCCATGTCACATGATGTTCCAATAAGACCAAAACAAGGATGCGTAAAGAAACATCATGATTTGTACGATAAGCTCAGAATTAGTGATGTAATGAGCGGTTTGGAGCTGATCTCCACCAGAAGAAAGCCCACTCAGCCCTCTTAGAGTCCTCCAGAAATGAGAACAAGCCTACTCAGGAGTTGAAAAGATCCATCTCCAACGAAAGGAAGCGATGGCGTCAAAGAGAAGATACCTTGCGTAGTTGTCCTCTTCTACACGCTCGAGTTCTGCGATTGCTTCAGCTAACAACTTCCTCTCCTGAGCAAGTTCTTCCCGCTCCTTCGCATTTCTCTGCGCTGCAAAACAACAACAAAAACCGCAACAACTTCTTGGAAACAACAACTCAAAGGGACACCGAGACTTGTCATTCAAGCCTGAGGGTTGTTGCTTTTTCAGAGGCACGCAAACAACGGCAGCTTGTTTGGTTTCCATCCACCCAGACTAGACAACATTTCACACTCCCAACTTACGGACAATAATAATTATCATATCATTAATAATAACGACTCCTCGCTCCTGCAATCCTTGCTTTGGTGACGGCAAAGGGGGATCAGCGTAAGGAATGCCTGGAGTAGAGATTCAGCTGAGGATGCAGAGGAGGTGGCATTGTTGTCCACTCCACCACACAACCTGCGGACGCTGGGCCAGATGGTCCTCCTGAAAGTGGCGCCATGTGTCCCTCTGCCTTTGCCAAGACTTGGGATCACGCAGTAGGTTTGGTGCGTGGACAACGAGCTGTGGTTACTTACACTTCTCCTCGATCTGCCGTTGTCTTGTAGTCAGGACATCGTTCAGCAGCCGCTTTCTTGCCTCCTTTTCTAATCGCATTTGCTCGGCCTTCTTGGCCCAAACCTTTGCCGTCTCCTCATCGAAGAGCTTGTCCACTTCTTTCTCTCGCTGTTTCTCCTCCTCCAGCTGTTGAGCCAGGTGTGCCAGGTAAGTCTGTTGCTCCTTGAGCAGCTCTTGCTGCAAACACACAAGACATTTGTGGATCTGAGTAAATGACTTCGAAAGAGCCTTTTTGAACTCAAAACGTGAAGAGAAGTGGTGGTTTGCAGCCAGTGTTGGAACTTGGAGCCTAAATCTCCATCCCAAGCCCTGCCACAAGAAAAAGCTGCAAGGAATCTTCTGGTACTGGCCACTGGGGAGGCCACACATCAAATCCTGGGGTCAGTTTTGGGCCCCTCACTCCCAGAAGGACCTTGAGGGGCTGGAGTGTCTCCAGAGAAAGGCAAGGAAGCTGGGGAAGGGTCTAGAGCAGGAATGTGGTGAGGAGCAGCTGAGGGACCTGGGGGTGTTGAGCTTGGAGCAAAGGAGGCTCCGGGGAGACCTTCTCACTCTCCACAACTCCCTGAGAGGAGGTTGGAGCCAGGTGGGGTTGGGCTCTTCTCCCAAGGAACAAGCAACAGGACAAGAGGAAACAGCCTCAAGTTGCACCAGGGGAGGTTTAGGTTGGAGATGAGGAGAAATGTCTTCATGGGAAGGGTTGTCAAGGCCTGGCCTGGGCTGCCCAGGGCAGTGCCACCATCCCTGGAGGGGTTCTTAAGGTCTTCAAGGTCTCTTCCAGTGACAAAGATTCTATGATTCTAACTTCACAAAAAACACCTCTAGCTCTTACTTTTCTATTTGTTTTCTCCTCAGCGTCCTCCTGGGGTTCCTCAAGAGATTTCTCTAAGATCTTCATCTCTAGGGCAAGTTCACCTTGTTTTTCTTCATTAAGACGATTCTTCTTGTCCTGTGCCGCGCTGAGCAACAAATCCCTGCATTCTTTCTGTTTCTGCAGTTTCTCCAAGTGAAGCTGCTCATTCTCTAGCTTCAGCACTTGCTGCTGTTCTTCCTGCAACGATAAAAACAGCCAAAATTAGTGTCATGGCAGCATCTATGATCTAGAGCCAAGTCCACCACCACTAACCACGTGCTTCTCCTGTTTCGGCATCTCTTGTCCATCCTGCGCTTGTGCTGGATGTTCAGAACTCAGCAGATAATGTTTGAGCCACTAAGTCACGCTTTGAAGAACAAAGAAGGTGCAAAAACGTAGCAGTCTACTGGGCAAGCTGGCACGTGTCTTAGGGTGGTTCTGATGTGGGTGAGGTTTTGTGAGTAGCTAAGGATGGGATCCAAGACACTGGTTCTGGGGAAGTTTATACCATGGAGTAACTGTAAAGGTACAAAGAAGTTGCTACCAACCAGCCATCTGCAAGCCAGGACTAAAGTACTGTGGCAGAAACTGGTCTAGCACTGCAAAGAATCACAGAATGGGTTGGAAGGGACCCTTCAAGGTCATCTTGTCCAACCCCCCTGCAGTGAGCAGGGACATCTGCAACTAGAGCAGGTTGCTCAGAGCCCCGGCCAACCTCACCTGCAATGGTGCCAGGGATGGAGCATCAACCACCTCCATTTTCTCTGCTGAAACTCTCCTTTATGGGCCACTTGAAGAAAGCTTTTTATTCCGGGACTAAACCACTTGACCAGGAATTTCCCTCCTTGACACAGCCCAAGGCAGTCATCTTCTGGGGAAGGTACAAAATGTTCTATTCCAACAGCATCTTTCTGAGAAGGCCAGTTCAGTAGAAGTGTTCTTTGCCTAGGAGGGTTTGGCTCCCTGTGCTCGCAGCCGGCCCCAACGTGAGCCCGGGATCAGAGAGCTGGGAAAGAGCGGTCTGAGAAAGGGCTCCGGGGAGTCGCTTGGGAGCTACGGGAGCTGCGCTGCTGGGACACCTGCACCTGAGGTCAGTCCTGGAGTCATGGATTTGTTTTGGTTGCAAGAGACCTTTAAGGGCATTGAGTCCAACTGTTAACCCAGCACTGCCAGGGCACCACTAACCCATGGCCCTCAGCACCACATCTCCACGGCTTGGAAAGCCCTCCAGGGATGGGGACTCCACCACTGCCCTGCCCAGCCTGGGACAGCCCTTCACAACCCTTGCCACAAGGACGTTTCTCCTCATGTCCACCCTAAACTTCCCCTGGTGCAACTTGAGGCTGTTTCCTCTTGTCCTATCACTTCTTACTTGGGAGAACAAACCAACCCTCATCTGACCTAGACCTGCTGATTTGACTTGCTGGCTTCATCCTGGACTTCATCACTACAGACCTGCTGAGCCATTTGGACTTTCAGACGAGCCCAGTCACTGTCAGCAGACCTGCTGTATTCCATTCCTTCGGGTACTGGGGGACTCTGGACAGGGAGGACAGCGTACTTCCCTGCCCTGATGTCACCCTCACCTTCCCTTCTGGAAGCAGCGTGCTCACCATTAAACATAAGGTCTGGAGAGACCTTCTGGTGGCCTTTCAGGACTTCAAGGGGGCCTAGAAGAAAGATGGGGAGAGACTTTTGAGCAGGGCCTGTTGGGACAGGACAAGGGGTGATGGTTTGAAATGAAAATAGGGAGATTTAGACTGGAGAGAAGGAAGAGATTGGTGACACTGAGGGTGGTGAGAGCCTGGCCCAGGTTGCCCAGAGAGGTGGTCGCTGCCCCATCCCTGGCACCATTGCAGGTGAGGTTGGCCGGGGCTCTGAGCAACCTGCTCTAGTTGCAGATGTCCCTGCTCCCTGCAGGGGGGTTGCACTAGATGACATCTAAACGTTCTTTCCAACCCAAACCACTCATGATTATATGTATTATGGTCTGCAGCCTGGCGTTACACATTACAGCAGGGACACAAAGCTCTCCAGCTATCCCACAGGAAACTGGAGACGGGGAAATTGCAGGTGTCTGGCAAAAGTTGAAAACCATTTCCATTTCCCACACAGGCTCCGAGAGACTTGGAACCCCAAAACCCTTTGCAATGCAAAGCTTCAAGAGGTGCGTTCTCCCTCTGCAAACAGGAACACGTTTGCCACAACCCTGGAGAAGAGGCTCAGCATAATGGGATGGGCTCAGATCCTATTGGAATCAGGGAAGATATAAGGTATGGATCAATCTACACATCTCCTAAGCCTGTCACGAGGAGGGCCTTAGACAACCTGGAATTGAGGACAACATGGGACTTACCAGCAATCGAGCCTCTTCTTCCTTCAGCCGCTTCGCCTCCGCTTTGTGAGCGCTGCGCGCTGCGAGCTGGGCGCTGAGCACGTTCACGAATTCCCGACTCTGTTCTGCCGATTTCTGCCTCTCCACCTCCTCTCGCTTTTCCTTAGCCAGCCTGTCCTCTTCCCAAAGCTCGGCAAACATCTGCTCCTCCTTCTTCTGTTGCTTTTTCAGTTCCTCCTTCAGGGCTAGCTGGGCCAACCGGTCTTCGCACAGCTCCTTCTGATGCGTCTTCATCCACTGGAGGCGAAGCTCCTCGCATTCTTCTCTGAAAGGCAACGTAAAAGTTTCAAAGAGGCTCAAAGTAACACGCAAGTCTGGAGGTACATGAGGGATGGAAGCAACCAGCTCAGAAGCTCGACACAGTACAGCTCAGGATGCCAAATTCTACCGGGTCTGGTGCTGAGCCCCTTTTTTTGGCCGTATAAAACACACGCACACTACGCTCGCTCAAACAGGCCCAGTTTTGGGCTCCCCAGTTTGAAAGAGACAAGGGACTACTAGAGAGAGTCCAGGAGAAGCTCTGAAGATGCTGAGGGGCCTGGAGCATCTCTGTGCTGAGGAAAGGCTGAGAGCCCTGGGGCTGCTGAGCTGGAGAAGAGAAGCCTCAGAGGGGATCTGATCAATGCTCATCAAGAGTTAAAGGGCCCATGGGGGGCAAGAGGATGGGGCCAGACTCTTGTCAGTGGTGCCCAGGGACAGGACAAGGGGCAACGGGCACCAACTGGAACCCAGGAGGTTCCATCTGAGGAAGGAGCAAAAAGTTCTTTCCTGTGCAGGCTGCTGAAGAGGAATCATAGAATAGAACCACAAAATGGTTTGGGTTGGAAGGGATCTTTAAAGCTCATCGAGTCCAACCCCCCTGCAGGCAGCAGGGACATCTGCAACTAGAGCAGGTTGCTCAGAGCCCCGGCCAACCTCACCTGCAATGGTGCCAGGGATGGGGCAGCGACCACCTCTCTGGGCAACCTCAACCAGGGTCTCACCACCCCCAGCATCAACAATCTCTTCCTTCTCTCCAGTCTAAATCTCCCTCTTTTAGTTTGAAACCATCACCCCTTGTCCTGTCACAACAGGCCCTGCTCAAAAGTCTGTCCCCATATGTCTTCTAGCCACCCCAAAGTCCTGCAAGGCCACCAGAAGGTCTCCCTGGAGCCTTCTCTTCTCCAGGCTGAACAAGCCCAACTCTCCCAGCCTGGCCTCCCAGCAGAGGCCTTCCAGCCCTCCCATCATTGCTGGGGCCTCCTGTGGCCCCGCTCCACCAGGTCCATGTCTCTGCTGTGCTGAGGACTCCAGAGCTGCCCCAGCACTGCAGGGGGGTCTCCCAGAGCGCAGCAGAGGGGCAGGATCCCCTCTCTTGCCCTGTTGGCCACACTGGGATGGACATTTAATTTCTTATATGAAACCAGAACCTTTTGACCATGGGTTGTCCCAACAAGAAGAGCAGAGAACAGCACAGCAGACACCAGGAGCCACATGACACTCCCAGAGGTGCCTTTGCCTTCAAGTAGGTCAACAAATCTACTGTGTCACTGCCAGTTTTCTTACGCTCTCACACTGGGATCTGTCTTCCACCTCCTGGGTTGGAGTTAGTGGTGATTACAGACCACGGTGCTAATTAATATTCATGAAGAAGCTATTTCTCAGAGGTTCTGAGGGAAACACGCTGTTATAAAGAGTCAAAATCCTCCACCATTACAAATAACCATCTTACCTCCACACAACGGGTTCAAAGTTCTCTCAGCAGTGAAGGCAGAAAGAATTAGTTCTTCTTTTTCACGATTCTAAACTAATCTGGATTTAATTGAATTCCCAGCGGGGAAGAGAACTTTTATTTCTGTTGGGCACGGGTAGAATTTTAATAGAAAATAACCCTATAATTGCTTGATTTCATCAAAATAATTCCTTCCAAGCAGCTTTTACAGCAAGCTCTAAACATCTGCTCCCCCAGATGGTTGGTTTTCTTCCTCACTTTGCTCTCCTAAGCTTCTTAACATGGAAATTGTGCTTGTGTGGAGCTACTTCCCAAAGTCAGACCCTGCGTTTATTCCCCCTCTGCCCAGTTTTGTGGGATAACGCAGAAAAGAGACACAAAAAGCCTGGAGAAACCAGCAAGTCACACAAGTAACAGCTCTGAACGTTGAGTGACTCGGTGCAGCTGAGTTGCATAAAACCAGGTATTGGCTTTCAGTTAAAATCATAGAAGCATTTCGGTGGGAAGAGACTTTTAAGATCTTTAAGATGGTTGAGTCCAACTGTTAACCCAGGACTACCAGGTCTCCACTAACCCATGGCCCTCAGCACCACATCTCCACGGCTTGGAAACCCCTCCAGGGATGGGGACTCCACCACTGCCCTGCCCAGCCTGGGACAGCCCTTCACAGCCCTTGCCACCAAGAAATTGTTCCTCATGTCCAACCTAAACCTCCCCTGGTGCAACTTGAGGCTGTTTCCTCTGGTCCTATCACTTTTTCTCTGGGAGAAGAGCCCGACCCCACCTGGCTCCAACCTCCTTTCAGGGAGTTGTCAAGAGCCAGAAGGTCTCCCCTGAGCCTCCTTTGCTCCAGGCTCAACCACTCCAGGTCCCTCAGCTGCTCCTCACCACACTCCTGCTCTAGACCCTTCCCCAGCTTCCTTGCCCTTCTCTGGACACGCTCCAGCCCCTCAAGGTCCTTCTGGGAGTGAGGGGCCCAAAACTAACCCCAGGATTTGAGGTCCAGCCTCCCCAGTGCCCAGTCCAGGGGGACAATCCCTGCCCTAGTCCTGCTGGCCACACTAGTGCTGACACAAGCCAGGATGCTGGTGGCCTTCATGGCCACCTGGGCACGTGCTGGCTCATTTTTAGCCAGCTCTTGACCAACACCCCCAGGTCCTTTTCCACTGGACACTTCCCAGCCACTCTTCCCCCAGCCTGGAGCGTTGCAGGGGGTTGTTGTGACCCAAGCGCAGGACTTGGCCCTTGGCCTGGTTGAACCTCATCCCACTGGCCTTGGCCCATCAATCCAGCCTGGCCAGACACCCCTCTGGAAAGCCTCCTAATCCTCAGGCAATGCAACCATATTTCCCTTACAACAGGACAGCCAAAAAGGACACTCTGCGCCCTGATGAAGATTCATTTGCAAAAGATACTCAAAAAAATGCCACTCAGCAGCTGGGAACAAAGATGACCTCAGGACCTCTAAATCCTCTGAAATACTGCAGTCAGCAGAACACCACCAGTAAAGCTCCAGCAACTCTTTCTAATGGGATCCTCTGTGGCAAGAACAGGCTGAGAAAGGTCCAAGGATGACGGGAATGATGCCATGAGATGGAGTGAACCATACCTCAGTAGGGTTGTATTAGGGAGAAAGAGAGCCCAAGACATGAAGACAGGCATGGAAGTCCAAGCACGCATCACCAGATGATGGGATTCATTGGTGGGATTCGTTTTGCCATTGAAGTATCTCAAGGTAGGTGTCTACACGTGAGCTAAGTTCCCGTTCTAATCAACGGGAAGCTCAATGACGCAGTCAGGGGAGGCGAGGGTGGGGTTCAGGTGACATCCCAGCACACGCCTAATTTAGGGTGACATCAAGATCCTTTATCTGTGCAATGAGTTAATTAAAACTTACGCACAAGCCAAAGCAAACATCGATTTATATCCCGACGTTCTGAGAAGCGGGTGTTGGGGCTTTCCCCAGCGCTGCGGGAGACTGGGAAGAAACACTTCAAACGACCACAATGAAATCCCACGAATATTCTTTTCATCCCTTCCTCGGAAAACCAGATTTCCAAGAACCGAACAAGACGAATCTCATGCCAAGGCCTCGGGGCCCAAGAAGCACCTGCAAATCTGAATGACTTCAAAAGACGCTGCCAAGCTCAGCATCCAGGGAGATCTGGCAGTGGAAGTTCAGGTTGTACTAAAAGCTCCCCTTCGGATGGTACTCTGGAAAAATACGCAATAAATAAAACACCGTCTTGTTGGACAATCTTCATTTCTCAAGGATCGTCACTCTATTAGTTTAATAAACATGATTTAGGCCAAATGAACTTTCCGTGAGCCCTTTTTGCTGCAATAGGATAAAGCTGAAATAGGCTTCAAAAAAAAGCCAAGAGAAGGAATTCCAAAAGCAGCTGAGCTGGGAGGTGAAGCACAGGGATGCTCAGATAGGATAAGAAGTTTCCCACTATGGTTGGAAGAATTTTTCACGCTACCTCAACACTTTCATCAAATAATGGACATACCTTGAATCCCCTGGGGTCAGTTTTGGGCCCCTCACTCCAAGAAGGACCTTGAGGGGCTGGAGAGTGTCCAGAGAAGGGCAAGGAAGCTGGGGAAGGGTCTAGAGCAGGAGTGTGGTGAGGAGCAGCTGAGGGACCTGGGGGTGTTGAGCCTGGAGCAAAGGAGGCTCAGGGGAGACCTTCTGGCTCTGGACAAGTCACTGACAGGAGGTTGGAGCAAGGTACAGTCGATGTCTTCTCTACACCTCTATCCAAACCACCTTAATTTTTATCATTTCCATCCCATTCAGGTTTCCTCCCTCAGTTTATTATTGTCACTTTCTTGTTAAAGTGCCTCTTTATATTAACTTAACCCAAACCCAATTTTCTAAGATACCTGAATTGCTGCTCTCGTTTCTCAGCCACCAGTTGTTGTCTTTCGCTCTCTCTCTTTTCTCTCAGGAACTTCACTCGCTCCCTCATCTTCGCCTGTTTCTCCTGCACCGTTTCTTCCAGTGCCTCCATCTCAGCCAAGTACCCACGTTCCTCTGCCTCCAGGAGCTCACGAAGCCTGTCATGAAAATCATTTAAATCATTCAAACAATCCTCACGTGGAACAACCTGGATGCGATCCTGGGCTCCCTGCTCTGGGTGAGCTGCTGGAGCAGGGGGGTTGGAGGAGATCTCCAGAGGTCCCTTCCAACTCCTACCAGTCTGTGATTCTGTGACGCACCCTTGTGGCAAAGGCAGCCAACAGCATCTCCACTACATGAGCAGGTCAAGGGAGGTGACCTTCTCAGCACTGATGATGCTCAGGGCAGCTCAGGGCTCCCCAGCACAAGAAAGATACAGACTCAGGGGAGCGAGCCCAGTGAAGGTCCACTAAGATGATTAAGAGACTGGAGCATCTCTCCTACAAGGAGAATCTCTCTGAAATCTCTCTCTCCTGAGGGAGCTGGGACTGTTCAGCCTGGAAAAGAGACAGTTGAGGGGGATCTTATCGATGGATACAAACACCTCAAGGGAGGGAACGCAGAAAATGGAGACAGCTTCTTCTCAGTAGCGCCCAGTGACCCGACAAAAGGTAAAGGGCACAAATTAAACCCTGCAAAATTCCACCTGAAGCCAAGAAAACACTTTTTTGGTTGTTTTTACTGTGAGGATGGTGAAATCCTAGAAAAGGTTGTCCCCTAGAGATGGTGGTGTGGAGATAAGCAAATCCCACATGGACACAGTCCTGGGCAACCTGCTCTAGTGACTGCTTGGGCAGGGACTCGGACTGGAAGATCTCAGGAGGTTCCTTCTAACCTCAGTGATTCTGTGCAATTCTGCTGTGAAGACACCTCAGACCAGGAAACCAAAGAGAAGAGTTTCACAGCTCTGAAGTCACTTCACGTGAAAGAGTAACCGAGGAATTAAACCATGATTTTTTTCTGAGATCACAGCACAATTCTGTTCTTTGCAAGGTATTACTGTGCCTCACCTTTCTTATTTTTGACAGACTTCTGATAATATTCTTTTTTCAACTGCATGATGTGAAGTATTACTTGCAGGACCTAAATATTAACTTAATGAACTTCATAGAATCACAGGCTGGTTTGGGTGGGAAGGGACCTTGCAAGGTCATCTAGTCCAACCCCCCTGCAGGGAGCAGGGACATCTGCAACTAGAGCAGGTTGCTCAGAGCCCCGGCCAACCTCACCTGCAATGGTGCCAGGGATGGGGCAGCCACCACCTCTCTGGGCAACCTCAACCAGGCTCTCACCACCCTCAGCATCAACAATTTCTTCCTTCTCTCTATTCAAAATCTCCCTCTTTGAGTTTCAAACCATCACCTCTTCTCCTTTCACAACTGTCCCTGATAAAAAGTCTGTCCCCAGCTTTCTTCTAGGTCCTCTTGAAGTCCTGCAAGGCCACCAGAAGGTCTCCCTGGAGCCTTCTCTTCTCCAGGCTGAACAAGCCCACCTCTCCCAGCCTGGCCTCCCAGCAGAGGCCTTCCAGCCCTCCCATCATTGCTGGGGCCTCCTGTGGCCCCGCTCCAGCAGGTCCATGTCTCTGCTGTGCTGAGGACTCCAGAGCTGCCCCAGCACTGCAGGGGGGTCTCCCGGAGCGCAGCAGAGGGGCAGGATCCCCTCCCTGCCCTGCTGCCCACGCTGCTGGGGATGCAGCAGCCGCACAGGGCTGGCTCCTCTCCAGCTTCTCACCCACCAAGCCCACCGATACGTTCTGCTACAACAAATAACGAACACCACGGCACAATACGCAGCGTAACGTACAGAGCTGAGCCTAACCGAGTGTTTTCCCTGTAATCATTCATCTAAGGGCTCAGTTAAGTTGAAACAAGCAGGGCAGATATTAGAGCGAGCTACTTGCTCTCTACCTCTCTCGTCTCTCCTCGGTCCCTGCCCGATACTCCTGCATTGCAGCGTCCACCTTTCTCTGCACAGCGCTGTGCAGCCATTTCTGTTCGTTCCGTTGGTGCCACTCGTGGACCTGGCGATACTGGTTGTACAGCTTTAAGATACGAGCATTTTCAAGGAGTTCCTTTTCCCTCTGTCTGTTGGCCAAGAAAAAATTTTCATTTCTGTGGTCTTTATGAGGCTTGGCTCTCTGTAAGAGAAAGGATATGGGAGGGGTGAAAATATAATCGGTTATTCCACATTGTTTCTCAGTTGAAAAATAAGCAAATAACACCAAACAATGAGAGTTGAGGGTAATTAGGGGTAAATCCCAACAGGCCTTGCCTTGATGAGGCCTTAAATGGCTGTAGGACAAGGGTTAATGGGTTCAAGCTGGGTGAGGGTGGAGTTAGATTGGAAATTAGAAGGAAATTCTTCTCTCTGAGGGTGGTGAGACCCTGGCCCAGGTTGCCCAGGGAAGCTGTAGATGCTCCATCCCTGGAGGTGTTCAAGGCCAGGTTGGACGGGGCTTGGAGCAACCTGGTCTAGTGGGAGGTGTCCCTGCCATGGCAAGGAGGTTGGAACCAGATGATCTTGGAGGTCCTTCCAACCCAACCCATTCTATGATGAGCACAACACCCGAACAAGCGCCTAAAATCCCTCCAGCTGCAGCATTTGCCTGTTGCCCGAGCTACAACTTAAACCTCACGCTCTATACCCGAGGGATTGTTTATGCCTGGCTTTAGACACACCGCACAAACGCCCTCCCCAAGGCCCCCGCGGCGAAACAACCCCTCACCAGCGCCAAGGAGCGTGGGCCGGGCCCGGTCACCTCCCGCCGCCACCGAGCCGCCATGGCCGCGGCCTGCACCAGCGAGAAGCGCCGCCAGCC
>VZZY01024304.1:110924-122592 GCA_013400335.1 Eurystomus gularis
GGCTTGGAAACCCCTCCAGGGATGGGGACTCCACCACTGCCCTGCCCAGCCCAGCACAGCCCTTCACAGCCCTTGCCATGAAGACATTTCTCCTCATGTCCAACCTAAACCTCCCCTGGTGCAGCTTGAGGTCATTTCCTCTTGTCCTGTTCCTTGGGAGAAGAGCCCAACCCCACCTGGCTCCAACCTCCTTTCAGGGAGTTGTCAAGAGCCAGAAGGTCTCCCCTGAGCCTCCTTTGCTCCCAGTGCCCAGTCCAGGAGGACAATCCCTGCCCTAGTCCTGCTGGCCACACTGGTGCTGACACAAGCCAGGATGCTGGTGGCCTTCTTGGCCACCTGGGCACACGCTGGCTCATTTTTAGCCGGCTCTCAACCAACACCCCCAGGTCCTTTTCTGCACAGTGGAGAAATGCACCTCAAAAATCCCTGATACACGTGCAAAAGCCACAGGTTCAGAAGCTCTTTCACTCTCCAGCAAGGCCCGAACTCCGCAGCGCCTGTGTCCCTGCTTGGGTGCCTCTGTCTGGGTGCTGCTGTGGAGACCCCGTGGTTCTGGAGGTAAGGAGACTCAATTTACTCTTTGCATTTCATCCATGGGTTTGTGGTTGTTCCTGGGCTGGTTTGCACAGCTGGTGACATCTAGTGGGAGCAGTGACCAGCACAGATGCGTACCAGAGTCTCCTCCTGGTTTGGCTGGGACAGAATCCTAGGCTAGCCATGGTCTGCAGGCCAGTAGCAGTTCCAAGTCGCACAGCATCAGCTCCCTGGTCAGGACGGACAGTTTATTTTACATTAACATTCGATGAAGAACCCAGATACTCCTTAATGCACATGCCCAAGGGGATCCTGGTCGCTCCGTTGTTCTCCAGAGTTTCCTCACTGGGAGAGTATCTATAGAATACACATGGCACATGGTCTGGATTCTCCTTCCTGAAGGAAGCACCACGTGATGGGTTGAAGGGCAAAGCGGAGCCGTTTCTCCGGAGTAAAATCTCTGGTGGGAAAATCCAGCGAGGACAGTAGGGCCTCTGTGCTCTTCAAGGAACTGTAAGAAGTTGCTTGATGAACAATTCCTCCTTTTTTTTTGGTACAAAAGAAACCTTTTCTTTCTCTAGGAGAAAAATTAACTCAATTGGGAGGAACCAAAGTCGTCCCCACCCCTACATAAAAACCAAAACTTTTCCTCTGCTGGCTGCCTGTTCCTTTTGTGTGGGATTGTGGTGGCTGTATGAGGACATGCCAGATCCCGTCCTTGTGGAGGATCAAAAGTCCTTCTTCCCCTGAGCAGATGCCCTGGGCTTCCCAGGCTGGGGCTCAGAGAAGTTGCCAGTTCCTCACTGGTTCTGAATTCCCCTGGGGTTTCCTCACCAGTCACACTCCAGCCTGTCTCAGGTTCCTCCGGTCTTCTACTCCTTCCTGCCAGGCCTTCAGGCAATCTTCAAAATACTTGCTGAGGGAAATCATGACTCCTGGGTTTTCTGTCTTTTGGGTACTTTTCTTCGTTTTGGTAACAGATTTGCTGTTTGCTCAGATGCACATGACTGGTTGAGTCAGGAACAGTCACACACACATGCCTCAGTTCTCTGAATCCTGGGGTCAGGTTTGGGCCCTTCACTCCCAGAAGGACCTTGAGGGGCTGGAGCGTGTCCAGAGAAGGGCAAGGAAGCTGGGGAAGGGTCTAGAGCAGGAGTGTGGTGAGGAGCGGCTGAGGGACCTGGGGGTGTTGAGCCTGGAGCAAAGGAGGCTCAGGGGAGACCTTCTGGCTCTGCACAACTCCCTGCCAGGAGGTTGGAGCCAGGTGGGGTTGGGCTCTTCTCCCAAGGAACAAGTGACAGGACAAGAGAAAACAGCCTCAAGTTGCACCAGGGGAAGTTTAGGGTGGACATGAGGAGAAATGTCTTCCTGGCAAGGGTTGTGAAGGGCTGTGCCAGGCTGGGCAGGGCAGTGGTGGAGTCCCCATCCCTGGAGGGGTTTCCAAGCCGTGGAGATGTGGTGCTGAGGGCCATGGGTTAGTGGTGCCCTGGCAGTGCTGGGTTAATGGCTGGGCTTGACCTAAAAGTTCTCTTCCAACCTAAATGATTCTCTGCTTCACATGAGTAGCAGAGCTCAGAACTTACACTAACGTATGTTAAAAATACAAGTTCAAAACAAAGCCTTTCCTTCAGCCACGTGTCTCAGCTGGTCCCTACCAGCCGGCCCCGCGTGTCTTGGTGCCAAGCTCCATCTGCAGCAGGAACGTGCAGTTTCCCCCAAAAAAGCAGCTTTGCTGATTTTGTGACCTCCATAGAAGATTCTTTCAGCGTTTCAAGGCTGACCGTCAACTTTCCATCCTGTTAGTTTTACACGAGCCTTTTCAAGAGATCCAAACCGTTCTGAGATAGATCACGTGCTATGAAAGCTGCTTCTGCGTCATCCTCACGTGCCAACCACAGGAGACTGATTTTCCATCCCCATTGCACCAAAACATCCAGCGCAAGCATAGAATCATCGAAGGGTTCGGGTTGGAAGGGACCTTAAAGATCATCTAGTTCGAACCCACCTAGTTCCATGGGACACCTCCCACAAGACCAGGTTGCTCAAGACCACATCCAGCCTGGCCTTGAGCACATCTGGGACACGATCAGCAGAAAGTAGGGAAAAAGGGTTCGAGTCGATGGGAGGATGAGGAAGGTACCGGTTACGCTGAGGTTTTAGAAACGGCTGGTTCTCAAATGAGCTTTGGGTGATGATCTTCATCCTAGAGGACTTTAAAAGTATTTTCAGCCACCTCAGAGCTGTTGGCACTGGGGGTTTTGGGAGGGAGGTGGGGTGCTGGCAGGCTGAGAAAGGGGGGGAATATCATTTCTGTTTTCCCCCAAAAAAGAAAAGGGCTTGGAAATTCAAGCCAATTAACTTCAGTTCCTGAAAAACACCATCAAAGAGCCCATGGGATGAGTAATGGGGAAATCATTCGTAAGCAACTAAGAGGAAAATACGGCGCTAAATCCCAGCCAATGTAAGCTTGTCAAGGACAAATGGTTTCACTTTAATCTCCTTTCCTTCTGGTCTGGGTCACAGGCCTTGTGGGGAAAGAAGCAATAAATAAGTATCATATGATAAGGCTTTGAACATGTCCCCACACCCCACGGCAGCTTCATCCCCACTGCCTGGGGACTGTCACCTGGGCTTCTTGTACCCACCCATCATGGGGCTTAATTTCAGGAATAAAAGGAGGAGAGGGTAGAGAATTTAAATCCGGAGAGCACATGGAGGTGGTGAGGGCTAGGACAGGGCTGGGGTTTGCAAACGACCTGGAGGATTTGGAGGAAAGGGCTGAAAATGGGACATAGAAAGGACAAGGGCAGGAATAATTGGATGGAGAACGGCTGGCTTGGAAGCGGTTCCTAGATCTGGAGCAAGAGAGGATCGCAAGCTGGAAGTGAGTCCCGCGCTGCAGGAGAAGGCTCTGGTGTCTTCTTCGGCACAGCCAAACCCTCGGGGAAAGGGCTCCCCATTTTTAGGTGCTTCAAGAAAAGCAGCACGGGAGAGAATCCGTTCTGGAAAATACCGGAGCTGACAAGTCGAGCAGGAAGCAAACTAAAAAAAATCTTCCTGTTATCGTGTTAGATACTTTGAATTTCCTTTCCTCCCATTTATTTCCAAAGCCGGCTGCGAAGTTTCCAGCTTCCTGCTTTTTTAAAATCCCCAGTCTCTGGATTTTAAGACCAGCTTGGTGTGGAATACCGGAACCAGGGCCATCTGAGGTGCTTGGGATACGTCTCCGTAGGCACAACCTTGTTCCAGCCTTTAATAAAAACCGAGCCATCCTTGATTTGGCTTTGCAAGAACCAGCTGGTAACATCTTATCAACTATTTCATTCTCTGAAGAGCTGCTTCAGCACCACCTCTCTAAAATCCATATCCCCCAGAGGAAACAGCTCACAGTAATTTTTTTTACCGGGAAAGGGCAAAGACGGGAAGCTCGTTATCGCTGCATCCTGTAGCTCAGCACAGTTGGGTTTGGCTCAGTTCCGGCTGCCAGAGGTTCTCATTGCAAAACAACCCCCCAAACTCTGGCCTTAAATCTTGAGCGTGGTTTTTAAAGCGCTAGGCTCAGCTGGTGGAAATGGAGCAATGTTTTCGTGCCCTCTGAAGTCACCAAATTCAAGGCCCTCTTCCTGTAGCTGCTCAGCATTGTGTTTCAGTGGTTAGGATGTACTTGGTGGGTGTCCAAGCCCACGTGGTGCTGTGTTCCTGCTACTCGTGGTGTGGGTTGTTGAAAAGATGGGCATGAGACAGTGCTAAGCCAGAAAGGCGGAGAATCATAGAACCATAGAATGGTTTGGGTTGGAAGGGACCTCAAAGATCAGCTACTTCTACCCCCCTGCCATGGCAGGGACACCTCCCACTAGACCAGCTTGCTCAAAGCCTTGTCCAACCTGGCCTTGAACACCTCCAGGGGTGGAGCATCCACAGCTTCCCAGGGCAACCTGTGCCAGTGTCTCACCACCCTCAGAGTGAAGAACTTCTTCCTAAAATCTAATCTAAATCTACCTCGTTTCCATTTGAAAGCATTACCCTCATCCTATCACTATGCTCCCTGATAAAGAGACCCTCCCCACCTTTTCTGTAGGCATGAGATGGTGCCGAACCAGAAAGGTTGAGAAGTGCTGGATGAAAGGAGGCACTCAGCTGTGGGTCAGCAATTATAGAATCACAGACTGGTTTGGGTGGGAAGGGACCTTGCAAGGTCATCTAGTCCAACCCCCCTGCAGGGAGCAGGGACATCTGCAACTAGAGCAGGTTGCTCAGAGCCCCGGCCAACCTCACCTGCAATGGTGCCAGGGATGGGGCAGCCACCACCTCTCTGGGCAACCTGGGCCAGGCTCTCACCACCCTCAGTGTCAAAAATTTCTTCCTTCTCTCCACTCTAAATCCCCGTCTTTTGAGTTTCAAAACATCCCTGCTTGTCCTGTCCCAACGGGCCCTGCTCACAGGTCTGTCCCCATCTTTCTTACAGGCTCCCTTGAAGTCCTGCAAGGCCACCAGAAGGTCTCCCTGGAGCCTTCTCTTCTCCAGGCTGAACAAGCCCAACTCTCCCAGCCTGGCCTCCCAGCAGAGGGCTTCCAGCCCTCCCATCATTGCTGGGGCCTCCTGTGGCCCCGCTCCAGCAGGTCCATGTCTCTGCTGTGCTGAGGACTCCAGAGCTGCCCCAGCACTGCAGGGGGGTCTCCCAGAGCGCAGCAGAGGGGCAGGATCCCCTCCCTGCCCTGCTGGATTGCCTTCTGGGCTGTGTCTGCACGTTGCCAGCTCATGTCCCACCAACCCTGGACGGCAGCTTTGATGGAAACCTTGCAGCCGCAGCGAGAGCTTTTCACAGCAGCTCTGTTAAACTGCGCTTGAAAGTTCAGAGGAAAAAAAAAAAAAGAAAAGGGCTGAAGTCAACAATAATTTGCTTTGACGTTTGTTCCCGGCGCTTCCCAACCCCCTTGCTTGGGAAGGTGCCTGGTTGGTCATAGAGAAGTCCCAGCCAAGAATCGGGGCGGGCCCAGGGGAGGCCCCAGCCAGCTCGAAGCCGGTCTTTGCTCGGTAACCTCCACTCTGCTTCTTCTGCCCCACACCATGGACTGCGGCGTGATCACCTCCAAGACCGTGCTGCTGCTGCTGAGTCTCGCCTTCTGGGTACGGGGATGGGATGCTGGGACCTGGGGGTGTGGGGTTCAGGGGAGACCACGCAGATCCTCCTGATTTACGTGGGGTTTGGGGTTCAGGGTGTTGGGTGCGATGAAGGGCTCTGGGAGAGGGACGTGGTGCTTTGGGACGGGGCCGTGTTCCGGTTAACCAGGATTTCCAGAGTTATTTGGGCATTTAGTTCACCAGCGTGCAGGGAACACTTCTAAGTTCTGTAGGTAACCCTACGTATGTATTTTTAAAGAACAAGAAGTTCTGGGTCTTTAAGTTTCTGGGATAAAGGAGCCTGGGTTTGGTTGTTGGTTTGTTTTTTAATTTAATAGCTTTTCTCGTAGTGGTTTTAAAGGCGTGGGCTTAAAGCAATCCACAGACTCAATGTGGAAACAAGGAGCTGTCTGGCTGCTGCGGGGTGAGGAGCTGCCCTCCCAGTCTGAGGGCAGAAAGCAGCCGAGAACTTTGCTCCAACCGTGTCTTGCTACAGTTGCGCTTTTCCAATTCGCTTCCTCAAGAATTACTTAGAAGCAATCCATAAAAAAAAAAAGAGGGAGGGGTTGTGTGCTTTTTAGCCTAACCCCTGTTTGGGGTGACGGCAACAGCGGGACCTGGGGTCGGTGACCGCTCAGAAGATGTGGTGGTTCTTCTGGTAACCAGCCTGGGGCTTTCCCCCTCACTGCAGCTCCCGGAGAAGGGGCCCAGCTAAACCTCGTGTTTATCGGTCGCGTGGTTTTTGGGCGTTCACGTCTGTTTTGTAGCGCTTGAGTGTTTTCCAAATTTGGGGGTTTTTTTTGCAAAGGGTGTTTCTGATGTGCTGGTGGTGGCCTGAGGGCGAGGGTTGGGACTCAGCAGGGCTGGTTAACGAGGAAGGTAGGGGAATATTCTGAAGCAAGGAAGAGTTAAAGAGAAGAACCAGAGGTTTTGCAAAGAGAGAGGAAAAAAAAATATTTAAAAAACCAGAAATGCTGCTTGAATTAAACCCTGAGGTCTCGTGGGTTGCGTGAGAAAATCCCCTGAGCTTCAGCTCAGCGTAGCATCATGACTTGGCTTTTAAAAACCAAACAACAGCCTCATGTCCTCCTAGAAGTGTCTCTGGTACCTTTTCTGCTGCTGTAGGGAAGCTCTCTAATTATGGTTGAAGTTACTAAGTCATCTGGCTCCATGGACCATCAGGAATCATCCTTCTCTGTGTCTGTAGCCTCTGAATTTGGGGTGACCCAGATCAGCCCTTTGGGGTTTTTTCCCCATCCTCGGAAGCCCCCAGGCCTGTGGTGTTTAGACGCTGCCACCACCATGATGTGTGGTAATCACGTTCCTGCAGCAGAACGGCAGAACCTGGAATTCAGGCCAAAGGAGGGTGGGGAAGGAGGAACTGACTCTTTTAGGCCCTTCCAGAACATTTCTAACACTTGGAGCTCTACAAGTAGAAGGCTTCGGATCATCAGCGAAACACGATATTTGCAAAGAACATTCGAGTCCTTCTCTAAGGAGTAATTCATGCTCGGGTTTTTCACGCTGCAAACCTTGCCCAGTTTGGAAAGAATTGTGGAAAATCTCCACCTGCATGTTCAGCAGCTGATGCAGTTCTGGGGCTTTGACCAAGGTTCGGGCTTAGAAATATCCTAAAAAGGCGCTAAATCCTCTTTTGGATCTCTGATCCTTATCGGAGTGCCGGAGCAAAGAAAGATTTTGCAGAATAACAAAGAGAGGCTTCCTCAAGGAGGTGAAAAAAGCAACTTCTCTTGTACCCACCAGGCTCAGCATCGTATCTGGGCTGGACTGGGGGGGCTGTAGATGTGTAGACCCCCCGAGATCTGGCCTTGATTGAAGGTACTCTAACTACCCAGTTACCAAGGGTGGTGCTTCAAGCCGTAGGAGATCTGCCCACCTCCAGTTTTGCTTTGTAGCACCTACTCATTAGGTCCGAGTGTGTGGTTATTTTGGTAAACGGGTGTTGGCCTGGTCTGGGTGCAGACTGGGTGTGCTGGTTGAGCTCAGGTAACCTTAAAGAGGGAGAGGAAGGGTTGGAGGAGACTCCAATGTTCTTGGAGGGGCACTTGGCTGGGTGGGATGATGATCTTTAAGGTCCCTTCCAACTCAAACCATTCTATGATGATGCTCCTTGAGGGAGAGGAATGAAATGCTGGGATTCACTTGCTGGTCCAAGGGAAGAAACTGAGATTCTTAAAACTAGATGAAAGTTTCATGCTCTGAAACTTCTGAACGTCCTCCCACGTTGCCTTTCTTCTCACCTGAAGTCTTTCTGTGGTGAAAATCCTGTTTGCCCAGTTTTCCCATTCACTTTTTATCAGAGGTGGGCACGTCTCCAGTCTTGCTTTGCTTGCCCAACAGTAGAGAGGTGGATAAAGGTAAGTCAGCAGTTGGACTCAATGATCTTAGAGGTCTTTTCCAACCTAACCAGTTTGATGATTTTATTCTCAGGTCGTTTTAGCTGGACCAGTAGATTGGAGAGAGTAGAATTTGATCTGTTGACAGCAACAGGGCTATTAAAGGAGGAGAAGCCCAGGAGAGTGATCCCAGTGCTGGTCCATGGTAGGGTTTGCTCTGCTTGTGAGAGATAAAGCCAGACTCGGATTTCCCCAGGGCCCACACATGCCTGGGGAACATCTGAGGTGGCAACAGGTCGTTCAGGAGCTTTGCTGACTTCAGAAAACCCAGCTGGGTTCTGCCTCATTGCTAACAAGAGTTGTGAACTAGTTTCTGAGTTGGGTTTTGACTCCAGATGGTTGCCTTCTCACCTAGTTCTTGTTGAGAAAGTCCCAGCACTGCAAAGCTCATGGTGGCCTCTGTCCCCCATCTCCCTTCACCTTCTCTAGCACCCAAATCAGGTGGATTTTGCAAATATCTTTGGATTTATGACGCAGAAGTTTCCCAGGAGCATGAATCAAAGGTGGCTTTGGGTACTAGGGTCATCTCTGCTTTGAGGAGATACTTGTGCTGGTCTAGACATCCTGGAGTATTTGTTTGGTCGGTGCTTAATTTATCTCCTTTGCCCTTGGTTCTTCCAAGACTAAAACCACTTGGTTGGTGTTTTTCTGAGTGACGTGAGAGGGTGTATTGGAAGCTCAAGCAGTCGCAATATCGCCGCAGTATCATTTTTAGAAGGTTTTTAGTAATCGGGATAAATTTGTCCCTGAAGAAGAAAGTTCTTGCATCTACGAATGGTTTGAGATCACTCATGCTGGTGATGGGTGGTTTGGGAATGTTTGCTCTGAAGCCTCAGTCGGAGAAAAATCAGATATTGAAGAAATAAATGAAAAAAAAACCCAACCCAGGAGGTGAATTTTTAATCCCTCAATGGGATTAAAAACGTAGGGAAGAGCAAAGGCTGTGTTGGAGATTATTGGTGCCAGAAACACGCTTGTTTTTAAGGCTGGAGGTGGTCTCCAAAGAGTCAGTAGAGGTCTGGGTGTCAGCAGCCCTGGGACCTGTTTCTCACCTTTCCTCCATCTGTTCCGAGGCAGATCCTTAATCCTGCTGGTAGCTGCCTGCTGTAGGTGATGGTGAGGGACAGGCAGCTCTGCCTGCTAATTGACAGGAAGATGGAAGAGCTCTGGAAGTTCTCCTCCCTGCTCTGGGTCAGGGAGATGATGCTGGTGGGCTGTGAGGTCAGGCTGACTCACGGCAGCGTCCGTAGTGGAAAAAGCTGCTTAATCAAGAGCTTTACTTGATTTTTATTTTCTTTTTAGAGCATCCAGCATGTAAAGCTGTGGACATGCATCCACTTCTGAAAGGGCTCAGGACAGGTTTTGCTCTGGGCTCCTCGTTTGTGCTCCTCTGATGTGATAGGACAAGACGAAATGGCCTCAAGTTGCACCAGGGGAGGTTTAGGTTGGACATGAGGAGAAATGTCTTCATGGAAAGAGTTGTGAAGGGCTGTCCCAGGCTGGGCAGGGCAGTGGTGGAGTCCCCATCCCTGGAGGGGTTTCCAAGCCATGGAGATGTGGTGCTGAGGGCCATGGGTTAGTGGTGCCCTGGCAGTGCTGGGTTAATGGTTGGACTCAATGATCTTAAAGATCTCTTCCAACCAAAATGATTGTATGATTCACTGAGCCAAGGGGTCCCCTGGGGGTGATGGGGAGATGAGCCAGCAAGGGCTGGGGAACGTCTTGACCCAGCGTAAGGTGTGTTGAGTGGAAGGAAGGAAGTTGTGGGTTCCTTTCTAGCTGTTCTGTGAACTCGTTGCTGAACCGTGGGAGGAAGACAGCCACATGATCCGGAGTGGTCACCGGATGGGGCTTGGTATCAGAGCTGGGCGCTTTGGTGTGATCCACCTGAACGTGCCTTGAAAGAGCAAAGTTCCTCCTTGTTTAAACTAGCCTGCCCCAAACCAGGAAGCAGAACTTCCCTGACTTTCAGGGAAATGCTCTATGTGTAGAGGCATCGCGGACAAAATGAAAACCAAGATGTTGGTCGTGTGTGGTCAGGAAAGGAGAAGTGTTGAGATGATGTTGCAGAAGATAAAGTGCGTGAAACTTCACCCTTTCCTGTCCGCTTCTGGAGAACGAGCTTCGTCTGACTGTCACCAGAGGTCACTGAGGCTGTGAAAAGACCTGTTGGATTATGGATCCAGCCCTAAACGTGCTTTGGTCTCTTTGCAAGCCTCACAGTTTGCAGGTCTCCAAAACCAATGGTCTGATGTTGAAGTGCCTCTGATAACTAGAGCTGCTCGAGAGGTCCCATCTTGTTACTCCTTTTGAAGAAGTTCAGAGCTGGACGCCACTTTGTCCACGGGGAGTAGAAAGTGGCTCTTCCCTGATGTGTGAACCCTAAAAGTGTTGCTCGGCCAAGCTGCGTTTGCTTTACCATGGAGTTGGCAGGACCCCTTTGCCATCAGGAGAACCTCAACCTGCGCTTTTCCTTATGGGAAGAGTCACGCAACAGCCACGTGGCCTCGCTGCCCACATCCCTTCCAGTCAGCTGGGTGACAAGCAGTAGTTCTAGGCAGATTAGATGCATCTGTTGTGTCACCAGCTCCAAGAAGTTTCTTCAGGCTTTAGGATTAGCTCCACTGCGCTTCAAGAGCACTTTGCTATTTGGTTTAGTGGCTGAGCCAGGAAAAGCTTCTGGAGAAACAAGGGTGGTTCTGAAGGTAAATATTGAACTAGAGGGTGTTTTGTGTCTGAACTGGCTGCTCAGATCCAGAGCAGCTTGGCAGAGGCTGATAGATCCATCCATGCTCGGCTGGAGTTAGACTCGCAGCAAGTTCTCGCCCTGCAGTCTGTATTTGGGGAGAATAGGTGACAAGGGTGGGGCTGCTTTCTCCTCAGAGGGGTCCTGTTGTCCTCAGAGGTATGTGGTGGTCCATGATTTGGGTTAGCAGCAGCACACTGACCCCAAGGCAGAAGTTTAAGCAAGAAAAATTGGATGGCCAGACTCAGAGAGTGGTGGTGAATGAAGTCAAATCCAGCTGGTGGCCGGTCACAAGTGGTGTCCCCAGGGCTCAGTGCTGGGGCCTGTTCTCTTTAATATCTGTATCAATGGTCTGGATGACGGGATCGAGGCACCCTCAGTAAGTTTGCAGATGACACCAAGTTGGGCAGGAGCATAGATAGGCTTGAGGGTAGGAGGCTCTACAGAGGGACCTGGCCAGGCTGGATTGATGGGCCAAGGCCAATGGGATGAGGTTCAACCAGGCCAAGGGCCGGGTCCTGCACTTGGGTCACAACAACCTCCTGCAACACTCCAGGCTGGGGGAAGAGTGGCTGGAAAGTGTCCAGCAGAAAAGGACCTGAGGGTGTTGGTCAAGAGCTGGCTACAAATGAGCCAGTGTGTGCCCAGGTGGCCAAGAAGGCCACCAGCATCCTGGCTTGGATCAGCGCTGGTGTGGCCGGCAGGACTAGGACTGGAATTATCCCCCTGGACTGGGCACTGGGGAGGCCGCACCTTGAATCCTGGGGTCAGTTTTGAGCCCCTCACTCCAAGAAGGACCTTGAGGGTCTGGAGCGTGTCCAGAGAAGGGCAAGGAAGCTGGGGAAGGGTC
>VZZY01024304.1:123105-157818 GCA_013400335.1 Eurystomus gularis
TTGGACCAGATGACCTCCAGGGGTTCCTTCCCACCCCAACCCATCTATGCATCTGTGACCTCATACCACACCAGCGTGTGGCCAGCCTTTCCGGTGGTGGTTGTGAGCTGTGTGGGGCCAGAAGATGCAGCACATGGTGGGTACATCTCCTCTAGAGCAGTTGTTGCCTGCCTGGTCCTGGGTGCCACAGGTGGAGGGTCACCTGCTGTCCTGGGTGAAGCCAGATCACACAAGTGCGGCCATAATTGATTTATCATTCAGAGAAGTGATTACAATAAGCCTGGTAGGAAACCGTACCAAAGCCAGGAGGTCCCTCCCAGCTGACCAAGTTTTAAACCCAGGACAGGAAGAGGGAGAAGGATCTGCAAGTGGGATAGGAAGTGCCGAGCCAGGGTTGTCTTCTTCGCTGGGGAAAAAACAACTGGGCCTCAGGCCAAGGGAGGCTGTTGGGGAGCTGCGTGGGCTACGTGGTGTTTGAAAGGGGAGTGTGAAGTTGTTTGAAGTGAGCATAATGGAATGGTTTGGGTGGGAAGGGACCTTGCAAGGTCATCTAGTCCAACCCCCCTGCAGGGAGCAGGGACATCTGCAACTAGAGCAGGTTGCTCAGAGCCCCGGCCAACCTCACCTGCAATGGTGCCAGGGATGGGGCAGCGACCACCTCTCTGGGCAACCTGGGCCAGGCTCTCACCACCCTCAGTGTCAACAATCTCTTCTTTCTCTCTAGTCTGAATCTCCCTCTTTTAGTTTCAAACCATCACTCCATGTCCTGTCCCAACAGGGCCTGCTCAAAAGTCCCTCCCCAGCTTTCTTCTAGGCCCCCTTGAAGTCCTGCAAGGCCCCAAGAAGGTCTCCCTGGAGCCTTCTCTTCTGCAGGCTGCACAAGCCCAACTCTCCCAGCCTGGCCTCCCAGCAGAGGGCTTCCAGCCCTCCCATCATCTCGGCAGCCTCCTCTGGCCCCGCTCCAACTCGTAGTACAATGAAGCAGCAAGGGAGCGGGAAGGAGCCGTTCCCTTTGCCGTGCATGCCGGCTGTTGGGTGATAAATCATTTATGGAGGAACTGTTGCACAGACCCTTTCGAGGAGAGGATTTCCCCGTCAGTGTAAACTCCTTTTGTACATCCAACCCCTGGGAGAAACCTTCCAAAAACCCCACGAAAGCTCAAACCGACAAACGCTGCCTTGTAATTCCGTAGCTTGTAGTATTTTATGCAGGTTTGGCGGGGGACCAAGAGGCCTATGCTGATAGCACAACAAACACAACCCTCTGTTTTTAAAGTTAGGTGGAAACTAACTCCTCCTTCTTGAAGGAAGGTAGAGAAGGATCTGTTCTGCCTACTGACAGATGCAAATTTCATGGGGTTTTTCTTTCAGAGTAGTTGTAGAGAAGTTTAAGGGGCCCTTTCTATGGCTGTGACATTGTCACGAAGTATTTGCATGGCCATAAATCGCTCCAGAAGTGGCTCGTGGTCATTAGCATATAAAAAATTCCCCTTCTGGTGGGGGGACACAAAGTAAAAACTTGCTGCGGTAAAAAAAATACCTAAAATTTCCAGAGGAAGTCACAAAAATGCTGCGAGGGTGGAAGCCCTCTGCTGGGAGGCCAGGCTGGGAGAGTTGGGCTTCTTCAGCCTGGAGAAGAGAAGAGAAGGCTCCAGGGAGACCTTCTGGTGGCCTTGCAGGACTTGAAGGGGGCCTAGAAGAAAGCTGGGGAGGGACTTTTGAGCAGGGCCTGTTGTGACAGGAGAAGGGAAGTCCCAGTGAGTCAGCCGGGGATGTTTGGGGTGGAAGGGGTCAGCTGAGGATGTTCTGCCTTCCGTCACTGGTGGACCGCAGCAAGGCGGAGGCAGCACTGCAGCCAGGTGAACTGGTTCTCCCAGTTCTCACTGGTATCAGCCTCCCCTCGCTCTTGGCTGCCTGCGCTGAGGTTTGTGCCAACCGCACTGGGCTGAGCCTCTCTCCTGTTCTGCACCAAATAGGTCTGAACTTGCTTCAAGTGCTGAGGAGGCTGAAGGGTTGAGCTCAGATTTACATCCCAAAATACGTGTTGTCTTTGCTTTCGATGTTTCCCTCTGGGGCTCATCTTCACTTGGAATGAAAAACTCTGAAGTTGTGGCTCTCTCTCGGTTTGTGAGGGAAAATGTGAACTTTAAGGCAGATCTGTATGCAAAGTCTTTTATTTTTACCTCACCACGCTTCCTTTTTCTGCTTGGAAGGAGAAGTTCAGAAATTCTAATAGAGCTCTTGCTCGCTGCGTTTCATCTCTGCCCAGAAGCCAGACAATCCTCAGTGTCGCAATAAAACCTCTTGTGAAAGTGCTGCCCTGTTGAGAGAGTTGGGCTTGTTGAGCCTGGAGAAGAGAAGGCTCCAGGGAGAACTTCTTGCAGCCTTCTAGTATCTGAAGGGGGCCTGCAAGAAAGCTGGGGAGGGATTTTTTACAAGGGCTTGTAGTGATAGGACAAGAGGTGATGGCTTCAAACTGGAAGAGGAGAGATTCAGATGAGATATAAGGAAGAAGTTCTTCACTCTGAGGGTGGTGAGACACTGGCCCAGGTTGCCCAGGGAAGCTGTGGATGCTCCATCCCTGGAGATGTTCAAGGCCAGGTTGGACTGGGCTTTGAGCAACCTGGTCTAGTGGGAGGTGTCCCTGCCATGGCAGGGGGTTGGAACTAGATGATCTTGAAGGTCCTTTCCAACCCAACCCATTCTATAATTCTATGATCTGCCTTGATAAAATTCGGGCAAGAGTCTCCTTGAACTCAACACTGGAGCCTCTGATGTTGGGTTATTACTGTGGTGGAGTTTTGCTAGTCCTGGCTTTATAGGACTTCTGTGAATTGGCTTCACGATAGGCTTTTGAATTTGTGGTAGCTCTTCACTAGCAACGGGGTTTTTCTTGGTTTCCCACAGTTGGTCCGTCTTTAGCACTTCCTGTCCACGCTTCCGTCGCGTTGTCTCTTGTATCATCCTCGCTTTGCACACGTTGAAACTAGGGAGAAAACTGGGTGTAAATTCGGGGTGAGAGATGAGGAATGTTGAATAATCACTTGTGGAAGGAAAACGGAAATGTTGGGGGATTCTTTTGTGTAAAACACCAATAGGAAGATGGAATTAGGAAGGAGACTGTTCTTAGACTGTCTTTAGAACTTGCAAAGGCTGGGACTAGAGTTACGCAAGAGTAGGGCTGTACGTTCTCAGAATGTAACGAATTATTAACTCTGCACTTTGCACATTAACTTTTACACGTTAACTAAGTCTTGCCCCTAAATCCCAGAAAAGAGGTGGGAGGAAGAGACCCTGCTCACTGGATGTCTGCAAACAGGGAATTGGGAGAGATTATCCTCAAAACATAGAATGGTTTGGGTTGGAAGGGACCTTGCAAGGTCATCTAGTCCAACCCCCAGGGACATCTGCAACTAGAGCAGGTTGCTCAGAGCCCCGGCCAACCTCACCTGCAATGGTGCCAGGGATGGGGCAGCCACCACCTCTCTGGGCAACCTCAACCAGGCTCTCACCACCCTCAGTGTCCAAAATTTCTCCCTTCTCTCCAGTCTAAATCTCCCTCTTTTAGTTTCAAACCATCCCCCCTTATCCTGTCCCAACAGGCCCTGCTCAAAAGTCTGTCCCCAGCTTTCATATGGGGACAGAAGACACTCTTATGACTTTCCTCACCTTTCTTATTTTCTTCCATAAGAGGAAAAGCTAAAGGAAGTTTTGGGAAGTGCTTTAATCATTAGCACGCCCTGATAAACCAATGCACGTGGAGAAAAAACCCAACAAACTCTTGAGAATTTGTGATCCTGTTCCTTTTCCTGATATCTCGCTTTGTAGGGGACCTGTGTTTTCCGAGCCCCAGCACGGCAGGATCTTGCATGATTGGGGATCTTCTACGTGCTCATCAACAGCTAAAGGGTGGGGGGCAAGAGGATGGGGCCAGACTCTTGTCAGTGGTGCCCAGTGACAGGACAAGGAGCAACGGGCATCAACTGGAACCCAGGAGGTTCCATCTGAGCAGGAGGAGAAACTTGTTTGGTGTGAGGGTGTGGGAGCCTGGCCCAGGCTGCCCAGAGAGGTTGTGGAGTCTCCTTCTCTGGAGAGATTCCAAAGGTGCCTGGACACGATCCTGGGCCCCCTGCTCTGGGTGAGCTGCTGGAGCAGGGGGTTGGATGGGATGATCTCCAGAGGTCCCTTCCAACCCCTACCAGTGTGCTACATGTCTCTAAGGGTTAGTTTGATGCTGGTTTCATTACTTGGTGCCTCTGATCCCAGTAATTATGAGGTACAGGCAGTGTCGAGGAATGCGCGGGGTGTGGGATGATGAATGATGTCCCCTGCACTTGGAGGTAATTGAAGGGCAGGCACCAGACCTGCCTGGAGGGGAAGGAGCCAAACAAGGTGAAGGAATTATCAAGTCCTAGCTTTGGTGTGAGGAGTGTTCCACTTCCTGAAAACACACAGCACAGAGAAGTAATGAACCGCTGCTAAGCTCTGCGTGATGAAATGCAGCTGTTGAAAACAAGCAGGCTGGTTTTCCTCGAGTTCTCAGGACGTGGGTACAGACAGTGCTTCATCTTACAGGCTCCAGAGCGCGGGTGAGCTGTTGTAACCCTTGAGAGAACTTTTTCATGGCATCGGGGAGACATCAGCAGGACATTGCTGAGTCTGTCGGTGTGATTTCCAGGGCTGTACCCATTCTGCAGATAAAAACCATCAGTCTCCAGGGCTACGAGCTGGGCAGCCGTCACTGGTGAACTGTCTGGTGGCCTCAACCATCAAAGCATCCTTTGGGAGGAGAATTTATTGTAGAGGATGCAGAAATCGGTTTCCTCCAGGAAAAGGACAGAGTGTTGTGCTGAGATGAGGAACATTTCTGCCAGTCTTAGTGGTTAATGCTGATGCGAGAGTGGAAAGGATGATTTCTTTTCCTCAAAAAAAGCCCCAAAGCACCAAGCCACCCTTGTGGTCATCATCTTGAGAGTTGATTCCTCCAAATGCAGCGTTGGGTAGGACATAGGCGCTCTGGAGTAGGACGTAGGCGATTTTTTGGTGGGACATAGGTGATTTTAGGTGGGATGTAGGCAATCTTGGGTAGGCAGCCTGAGCTTGGTCCTCTGCAGAGAGAACTAAGTACTACTAACTCCCTTTATTGCATTTCAGGCAGCAGCAGCAGGTCTCAGCTATGTTGGGGGCTATGTCATCAACACCTACAAGAGCTACGACAACTTTCTGCAGGACAAGTACGCTCTGTTGCCAGCCGTGATCATTATTTGCATTGCCGTGGTCATGTTTGTCATTGGCTTGATTGGCTGCTGTGCCACCTTCCGGGAGTCTCGAGTTGGCCTAGGGCTGGTGAGTGTTGCGTGGTGTCACATGTCCTCTTCTTCACGTGGTGCTGAGGGCCATGGGTTAGTGGTGCCCTGGCAGTGCTGGGTTAATGGTTGGACTCCATGATCTTCAAGGTCTCTTCCAACCAAAACACTTCTCTGATTCTATGGCAGGAGAAGCAAGAACAGATAACGATAACGTACCACTATAACTTCACGTGATGGGTGATGTGCAGCTGAAGTCAAAGGCTGTGGAATTCATCCTTACGGTCTCTCTCTTTTGATTTCAGTTCTTGGCCATTATCCTGGTTATCTTCATTGCAGAAGTCTCTGCTTTTGTCCTGGGATTTGTTTACAGGGAAAAGGTAAGCAAAGAACAGTAAAGAATAGATCCGGCGTTGTTAGAGCGTTCCAATATCTCCAGTTTTCCTGCACTTCATCCCCTATCCTGCAGCCTGTAGGACACGTGGGAATGGGGATGCCACCATCCCGATTGGATCAGGCTTTGTTGGTCAACACATCTAGTACCTGGCAGGCATCACAACGATGTCTAGGTTGGATTCAGTGGTTGATGATGCTCACGAAGGAGGGTGTGTCCCTCAGGGGAGGCACATTTCTATCCAGGAACATGATTCTCATGAAGTGCTACCTCAATTTTATCTAAAACTTTGCTCGATTGTTACCTTTTTTACAGTTTTTTCATCCTGACTTAGTTGGAATACAGATCTTTAGAGCTTCTGCTAGAGAAACATCTGAGCTCTCATGTTAAAACAACCTGATTTGGGTTTCTTCCCCCCTCTACAAAGGTAAAAACTGACGTGCAAGGCACGATGCGCTCGGTCTTCGAGAAGTACGATGGGAAAAATCCAGAGTCCACCGTTGTGAATTACTTGCAAGAACAGGTAAGAAAACATTGACATTCTTCTCAGGACAATTTTCTAAAGAAAATTAGGTCCTAAACAAGGAATTTGGGCTGAGAAGGTGGGGGAAGGGGTGTGGCGTGGTTGTGTCCTGGCACTCGGCTCTGCAGAGCAGCATTTAGCATCTGATTCTCCAGGGCAATGGAGCGTACTCCCCACTTTGCAGAGGTGGCCTTCTCAGGTGTGGAGTTCATAGAGTCATCGAATGGGTTGGGTTGGAAAGGACCTTAAAGATCATCTAGTTTCAACCCCCCTGCCATGGGCCACCTCCCACTAACCCAGGTTCGTGAAATGAATGAACTCGTTGATGCGAGTGGCCTTTGGATGAGACCAAAGGAGCTCATATAATAACTGCTGCTGAGAATCCTGTACCGTAAAGTAGATGACACAAGACTCTATTCTGCAACCTGTCACTTCAGTATTAGGGGCTGGAGCGTGGCCAGAGAAGGGCAAGGAAGCTGGGGAAGGGTCTAGAGCAGGAGTGTGGTGAGGAGCAGCTGAGGGACCTGGGGGTGTTGAGCCTGGAGCAAAGGAGGCTCAGAGGAGACCTTCTCACTCTCAACAACTCTCTGAAAGGAGGTTGGAGCCAGGTGGGGTTGATCTGCTCTCCCAAGGAACAAGCAATAGGACAAGAGAAAACAGCCTCAAGTTGCACCAGGGGAGGTTTAGGTTGGACATGAGGAGAAATGTCTTGCTGGCAAGGGCTGCGAAGGGTTGTCCCAGGCTGGGCAGGGCAGTGGTGGAGTCCCCATCCCTGGAGGGCTTTCCAAGCCGTGGAGATGTGGTGCTGAGGGCCAGGGGTTAGTGGTGCCCTGGCAGTGCTGGGGGAACAGCTGGACTTGATCTTAAAAATCTCTTCCAACCAAAACAATTCTATGATTCTATTCTATGATTCCACAAACATTAAGCCAACAAGGAGATAATAATGTATGAGGGGAGGTTGATCTATTGTATCTATGGCTGTTTTGCTGAAGTACTACTAGTTGTAAATCTACTATTTGCCGCATACGGAGGGCACCTCTTGCCCAGTATGCATAAGAGGTGTTTAACTCAACATCAGCATCCCCATTCGTAGATCTTCATACATCTCTGTAACCATCCTGTGTTGGGCAGCTTCATTGTTGCGGGGTGAAGAACTACAGCGACTGGACAACCACACAGTGGTTTAATTCTACGGGTAACAGTAGCGTCCCGCTGAGCTGCTGTAGAGAAGATGTGAAGAACTGCACGGGGCGTCTGGACCAGCCCCAGGAGCTCAACACGCGGGTGAGGATGAAGGGCACAGTTTCACAGTTGGGCCATGGTCATTCTCAGCCACTTAGAATCAACGAGGAAACCACTTCAGGCGGGGTTTAGGGATAACTTCATCCCATTCTTCTCAGCTGTTTGTCCCCCAAGCCTTTTTCTCCTCGTGGTTTTCCTCTAGCTAACTTCCTTCTCACGGAATTCTATAAAAGCTCCTAGATGATGAAGGAGGGGCACCAGCCTGGATGTTTGGCCTTGTCTGTCTGCTGGTAACTCCTCCATTTCATGTTGCTACAGAAGCAACATGACAAGGCCAGAGCTCTGGGCACATAGTTGTTCAAACACATCTGGGGTAGGGCAAGAGCCTCTTCTAGGACCATTAATCTGGAGAACTTCATACCGGGTTCTTCACAAGCTCATAAGGTGACTTTTTGTAGATACCACTGCTGGTCTTCCTGACTCTTGAGTTTCAGGTGCTTGGTTAAGTGACCTGAGCTAGAGGAGATGTCTCTAGTGCCTCTCCTCAAGCAAGAGGAGAGCAACAAGCCATCAGGTCTGGAAGACAAAAATGGAAGCCCTCAGGTCTTCAGGCCTTACAAGGTCCTGCTTCCTTTGAAGGCTTAAGGAGAAAAAAAAGTCCAGGCAAATTAACATCTTTTAACTTGTTTTCACCTCTCTCTTTCATGGCAGGGCTGCGCAGAAGAGCTGGAGTCTGGGCTGCAGAGCGTTTTCAGCTACGCCATGCTTGTCATCCTGGGGTTTGCCATTGTAAAGGTAAATGTTTCTGTCTCTTCCCTCATGGAAAAGAATCGTTTGGCCCTTGATCTTGGGGCTTTTTCTTCCCCTATGTCCTACAGTCTAAAAGCCTACAGTCTTTTTCTGGCACTGAAGAAGACCCAGTCCTCTGTTCCTCACTCGTTTTCTTCCAACTCTCTCCGTTCCAACTGCCACGACGATAAGGGGAGAGATCTAAAAAGCTGGTAGAGGCTTTGGGATGGCAAGTCAATGGTGAATCCATCTTGGTAGGAAGTACAAAAAGCTGGATGTGCTAAAGATCTAGATCCAAATTCTTGATTAAAACCACCAGCTGTTCTGTATTTAACTGGGATTTTTAAAAAAAAATCCTCATCCAAGTTTGGTTTTAGATCTAATTCGATCAATAGTCCTGTGCTTGGAGACCTCGATTCAAAATGGACTAGAAATATGACAAAGAATGAAACCAGCGGGGCTATTTATAGACTTCTAAGGTTGCATGAAATGAAATGTAAAACCAGATCAGCTTTTGGGTGAAGGCTGGTTTTGTAACGCCCTGATGGAAAACTCTGGCACGTCGAAGAAATGCCTACGTAGCTTTGTGAAGCTGTGACCCATCTACTTTTAACCTGGTGGTTTGTCATTGTTTCCCTGTACCTGTTCTCCAAAATTAGTAACCAAGTCCTTGTCGATGGAGATTTGAACCGTTTAATACCAGGAAAGTGATTTTTTTTCTTTGACTATCCATTCTCTATAAAAGAGAGGCTGTAAATTGAGCCAGCTCAGAACACTTACGGTTTACACCCCGCTCCCAAGCTCAGCGCAGAAGCTGAAGTCTGTCCAGATGTCATCTCAGGACTGGGGCTCGACTTGGTTATTAAACTTTCCTGTTCCTAATTTTGGTCTCCCTGGAGCCTTCTCTCCTCCAGGCTGAATAACTCCAACTCTTGGGACTGTCCTCATAGAATACAACGGAACTAAATAAACCTTACTCTCTCTTTTTCAGTTCTTCAGCATGTTGAGTGTCTGCGTGCTTACCTGCAAGAGAGAAGACAGTGGTTATCAGCCGCTTTACTCAGGGGTGTTTGCTTAATAAAATGCAAAAATCACTTTTCTTTCACTTCCTGATGATAAAATAGACTCGTAAAGATGAACGCTAAAGGACAATTAATGACCTTCTGGCTAAATATTTCATTTGACGTACATGAAACAGGAAGAACATTGTATCTTGATTTGGGAGAGTTTCTTGCGGGTGACGTGAAATGGCAGTTTCAATATTCAGTGCCCTACAGCAACATACCCTGAAGAAGAAACATTAATTTTAATCACTAAACGGAGACCACGGGAGAGATTTCATCTGGCTGCACAAACATCAGATCATTCCCATGGCGTGGTTAAAACAGCAAAAGAAACTTTTGAATGCCAGGTTCAAATATTCTTCCTGAGCATGGGGAGGTAGAATGTGTTCTCTCTGTATCTGATGGTGTTTCTTGGGTTTTTTTCTCCTTCTTATGGTCCAAGGTTGTAATTCAGTTTACTGCAGAGGTCGTTCGTGCAAGACAACCCCATGTTTAAAGTCTTAAGCAGCCATTGGAGTTGTTTTTTGAAGCAGCTCGCAAACATGAACAATCCCAGGTTAGGAGGGGACGTGCGTTTTGAGCCCTTGGGCTCAGAACATCTTTCCTTGTTTGGTTTTTTTTTTTGTCTCTAATTATTATTATAATTATTTGACATGAAAATTGCTTAGGAAGCAGAGCTTTTGAATTTTTTTTTTTCTTTTACTGATGCTTTTCTGGTTTGTCTAAAAGACAGACTATGTCTCTTGGTCTAATGTAGAAGCTTCAAGAGTTTTTGAGAAGAACTCTGGCTGGAAGATGGGAGTCAGGACACGTTGGCTCGGTGTGGTTGTGTAGCCAGGATGGCTGGAAGGGTTAGCAATGGTTTTTCACCAGTAAAAACGTTAAGAAGATGCGTTCTTGTACCAAGGAATTTCCATAACCTCTTGTCTGGTGGCGTCACGCGCCTCTTGTTTAGCTCATTTTTTCTCTTTAAAGATCCGCTGAATGTGGTGACTTCGTGGATCACGTCACTGCTTTAAAAATGGTCCTTCTTTAACCCATCTGTACCTTCCTCTGTTTCTCAGTTTTTAACATTTTTGGGGTTGTTTGTAGAGCTGGGGAGGGAACTACCAACTACTCTTTATTAGGGAATTGTGGAAACGCAGCAGAATTTTTGCCGATTTTTTTTTTTCTTTGGAGAGATAAGCAGTCTGACTTAGCACTCACCCTTTATATTTGTAGACAAATTAGGAAAAAACAGAAAGAAAGTTTGAGCTAAGTGTAAGCTGTTTAATCTTTTTCCCTAGAGAAAAAAAGCACTAGGCGATCCCATTCTGTAGCGGGACAAACCAACACGCGCATGTACGTGTGGAAAAGTGACTTTCATTTTTATGGAAGCCTTTGTCTTCCCTTGAACGCCAAAATAAACCGAACTTCTGTAAATAATTAATAAACGCTGTGAGGTGTTTTGTTGTTGGAGGCCCTGAGGGCCGAGGTCTGAGGCGGGGTCGGGGCGGACCCGTCCCCTCAGCGCTTCCCGCCCTTCCCTCCTCCCCTCAGCCCTTCCCGCCCTTCCCGCCTCCCGCCCAGGCGCCTGCGCACCCCAACGGCCTCCGGAGCGCGGCCCGTTCGAACCGGAGGGACCGGCCGGGGCTTACCGAGGCCATCCCGGGAGAAACCTGCGAGCTGAGGCTATCCCGGGCTGTCCTCACCCGTGTCCTCACCGGCCCGGGCGAGCTGGGCCCGGGCACCGCGGCGGTGAGAGCGGGGAGCTGAGGGAGGAGGAGACGCTGGTGCGGGGTCAGGGCGGGGGCCGCGCCGCTTCTCCGCGGGTTTGGAAGCGGGGGAAAGGGGCAAATCGCTGTCAAATTTCTACAAATTCCTGCTAGTTCAACAAGCGCCCGAGCTCGGAGTGGTTTAAAATTAAAGGGATATAAAAGCTTCGGTGTCGGGTGGGGGGGGGGGGGGGACCGGCAGAGGGAGCCGAGGGAGCGCGGAATGGAAAATTAGAAATTAGGAGGAAATTCTTCAGTCTGAGGGTGGTGAGACCCTGGAACAGGTTACCCAGGGGGGCTGTGGATGCTCCATCCCTGGAGGTGTTCAAGGCCAGGTTGGACGGGGCTTGGAGCAACCTGGGCTAGTGGGAGGTGTCCCTGCCATGGCAGGGGGTTGGAATGAGATGATCTTTGAGGTTCCTTCCAACCCAAACCACTCTATGATCCTCTGATAAAGCACAAGGGAGGCCACGACTGTGGCCGCTAATGGAGGCTTGTTCCACTGCCCTGGGGAAGAAGCATCTCAGCAACGTTTTTTTCTAAGTTATGAGTTAATAAGTGCACTTAGAGTAGAGCAACCCGTATATAAGGCTACCTTTATTGCCTCCATCCTCAGTTTAGTTACTTTTAAAAAACAAAACACGTCTTTAGATATTGAGCAGCTGATGCAATCTCTGAGTCTGTGATCTCCCTGACAAAGCCTTAGAGAACTACATTATATAAACAAGATCTTTCTGGTGTATTGCAGTAAATTTCCAGCTCCTTTCATAGTGGACACCTTAATAATCAGTCCTTGGAATAATCTCCCCAGGGAAGTGGTGGAGTCCATAGCACTGGACGCTTTGAGGATTCAGCTGGACATGAGCTGGGCCAGCTTGTTTAGACCAGGCTTTGGCCAAGAAAGGTCGGACCAGATGATCCTTGAGGTCTCTTCTGACCTGGAATTTGATGATTCCATAATAAAGACATGTAATAAGGAATCGTTGTGCTGATATTACACTGTATTTATCTCCAGAGTTCAGGGAAATTGTCCTGGCTGATGCTATTCACTTTGTGCTTCCTCTCTTGCTTTCAATTTAGTAAGATAAAAGGTAATTACTGTGTTTGCTCCTTCATTTCAGTTCCCGTTGCTTCTTTGACAGATCGGGGTCCTTTTTAGAATTCTGCTCGTGTGCTTAGTGTTTGCGACTTAGCTCTTCCTTAAATTACTGAGTTCTTTTTTATTTTCCCCTCAGTATGATGACGGAAAACACGACGTCCTCAGCACTGGAAGATTTGTGCTTTCACATCAACACGAAGATCTCGACTATTAAAAAGACTTTTCAATTAAGGAGCATAGGTAAAAAGCAATTAAGAGCGGGTTTTGGTTTGCATCTCCTTGCAGGAAACGGGAGTGCTTGAATTACACAAGGAATGGAGCACGAAGGGAAAATTAAGTAAAATAGAGAGGAAAAACAACCAAGGGAGCAAAGAGTGGCAAAATGGGAGCATTTTAGTGCTTTTGGGAGTAGGACATTGACTGGTTGACCAGCAAATATCACTGCTTCTCCTGGGAAGAGACCGTGGTTGTGGAACATGGATTTAGTAAAAAAGTCCTTGTGGAGGGGAGGGAAATGGGATTTTGGGTTTGTGCTGGAGGTTTTTTGCCTTAATGTTCTCTCTTTGACAGGTCAAGAACCATCCCTCAAGTCCATGCTTGGTAAAATAGGACATGAGATGATTCTCTTGCATGATCTGCTGAATAAAATGGAAGCAGAAGTTCAACAGCAAGAAAAACTAAAGAATTTGCTAAAAGTAAGCTTTGGTCCAGCTCCTAAAATACTGAGAGATTGAAAGGAATCTTTGATGAGTGCATAGTTGTGTTTTTCTAGATCCTCAGGGCTATGCTGGGTCCTGCCCTTGGGTCACAACAACCTCCTGCAACGCCCCAGGCTTGGGGAAGAGTATCTGGAAGGTGCCCAGCAGAAAAGGACCTGGGGGTGTCTAGGGGAGGGATCATCCCCCTGGACTGGGCGCTGGGGAGACCACTCCTCGAATCTGGGTTCAGTTTTGGGTCCTTCACTCCAGGAAGGACCTTGAGGGGCTGGAGCGTGTCCAGAGAAGGGCAAGGAAGCTGGGGAAGGGTCTAGAGCAGGAGTGTGGTGAGGAGCAGCTGAGGGACCTGGGGGTGTTGAGCCAGGAGAAAAGGAGGCTCAGGGGAGACCTTGCTCTTGACAGCTCCCTGAAAGGAGATTTGAGTTAGGTGGGGTTGGGCTCTGCTCCCAAGGAACAAGCAAGAGGACGAAAGGAAATGGCCTCAAGTTGCACCAGGGGAGGTTTAGATGGGAGATGAGGACCAATGTCTTCCTGGGAAGGGCTGTTGCAGGCTGGGCAGGGCAGTGGTGGAGTCCCCATCCCTGGAGGGGTTTCCAGGCCGTGGAGATGTGGTGCTGAGGGCCATGGGTTAGTGGTGACCTGGCAGTGCTGGGTTAACGGTTGGGCTCGATACCCTTAAAGGTCTCTTCCAACCAAAACAATTCCATGATTCTATATTTGGATGTGTGAGGCTGCTCCTAAGTGTAACTGGGACTCAGAACAGACTTACTAATGCTTTATTAAGCAGCACCCCAGCAGAGCGAACATGAAACCTTGAAAAATAACATTTTTATACATTGAAATCATGTCTTGATCATAAGAGACGCAAGAATGGTTCTGGTTTTACATCCTTGCAAGAGCAATGGGAACGTTTTAATGAGAATATCTTCTGGTTTAGTGTGTGTTTGCAGTGCCCTCGTGTGTTAGGTCTTCTGCACAAGTGTTCTCTGGGGAATGTGGGGGATTTTCCTGTAGTGTCTCCTCACCACCAGGACCATTCCCTGTCCCACACCTGCTGGAGGTGTTCTTAAAGATTTCTTATAAAGATTTCTTATAAAGATTTATTCTTTGCCACCCTGACACAGGCTCATGTTTTTTCATCCTTACTTTTTTTCTTTTTCTGAGCTTTTCTAGTTTTCTAGTAAAGGGGTAAAATGATGGGGAGAGAGCAAAGAACATCATTTAATCAAGATAAAAATTCTTTTAGCCTTGCCCTACAAATTTCAAGATTTCTGATGAAGTCTACCGTTAATTTCAGGAGCTCCAGAAGTCTGCTGAGAGAGATCAGCTGGAAGCACAGCACCTCTGTGAAAACATTCCTCCCCATCTGCCTAAAGCAACGCAGAGCAGGTACGTGGTACACGAGCATGGAGATGCCAGCTGGTCCTGGCAGTGTCCATCTGCAGCTCTGCAGAGCTCTGCCCCTCTTCCTGTATCTTAATGGTGAACTTTGGGGAGCCAAGGTTGTTGTGTGTGTTGATTCTGGAGCTTGCCTTAGGTTGGACATGAGGAGAAATGTCTTCATGGCAAGGGTTGTGAAGGCCTGGGCCAAGTTGCCCGGGGCAGTGGTGGAGTCCCCATCTCTGGAGGGGTTTCCAAGCTGTGGAGATGTGGTGCTGAGGGCCATGGGTTAGTGGTGCCCTGGCAGTGCTGGGTTAACGGTTGGACTTGAAGCTCTTGAAGGTCTCTCTGAACCAGAATGATTCTCCGATTCTCTGACTGTCCACTGCCAGGCTTGTACCAACACCCTCAGGTCAAATCTATAACCCCCCCCACAACAGCATCCAAAGCGAGTTCTTCAATAGATCAGAGCGTTCCTGGAGGGTGTGTTAATGATCTCTTCTAGACTAACATCTGGAGATCCCAGAACTTATTTCCACCCTTGTAGCTTGTCAGAAGACAACGCATCAAGTCTGTTTGAATTTGGTGCGTCCAATGTGCTCTGAGTCGTATCAGCTTTACCTGGTCTTGCTCCTACTGCCAGACAAGGCCCAGGCTGGGAACATTCCTTTTAAATTGTTCCTTTTAAATTTCCTTATAGAATCATAGAAGGAGCCTTAAAGATCATCTTGTTCCAACCTTCCTGCCATGGCAGGGACACCTCCCGCTAGAGCAGGTTGCTCAAAGCCCCGTCCAACCTGATCTTGAACACATCCAGTGTTGGGGCATCCACAACTTCCCTGGGCAACCTTCCCAGACAAACTGAACGATTCATGGCTTTGAGTACAGTGTTCTTGATGGTTTTATTTACTGGAGGAACCTCCTAAAATAAAATCTCAGTTCAATGTTCCTTAAGCCCTTTGTATTCCAGGTGTTTATTAAGAAAGCAGGTTCTCACTAGACCAAACCCAAATTTTGATTCCAAGCTTCAGGTTTTTCCTCCTGCGGTCCAGAGCAGCAGTGAGCTGAGCACTCTGGGAGCCCAGCAGGTGGCACTCGCTGTCCTCTGCATCCCTGGGAAATGGGACGCTGGGTTTAGGAGCATCCCATCAAGTGACACGTCAAATCCCGGCCCTCAGGACAACAGATGGGGCATGACTGTGCTGTAAGCTCCTGTCAAACCAAGATCTGTCCTTGTGGGAAGGTTAGATGGAAGTAGAGCATCAGTTCTTTGTGACAGGTCCTGCGTTAGTTATTTCTACTGCCCATCTCAGCCCAACAACGTCCTCGTAACATTCACATCAACATTCATTCATTTTCCAGCACCACCGGGCCCGCTGTGAAATGCGAAGAGCAAACCAAAGCCGTGGAACCTGAACGTGCAAAGAAACCGACGAAAGAGCCAAGACATATTAAAGAAGCCCCCTTAATAACCGCGGAAGAATTTGAAAGCGTTCCTGCGTAAGTAAGCATGGCTTTTCTTTAGACCCCATCACACCAGTTGGGCTGAGCTCTGTGGAACCCCACGTGGGGAGACCAACTGGATCCTCTTCTTTTCGCTGTTGGTTTATAGGATGGTTGTGTCTTAGCCTGTGCTTGTGAGGCTGTAGAAAAGGTTTTGTGGAGATGGGAAAGACGCCTTTGTTCTGTGGAGGAAGAGCTACATGAATTTAAATAGGTCTATTAATGTACCGGGTTTTTTTCCTGTTGCCTGGCAGAGTTGTAAGACAAGACGGGGGGAGTCTGCTGGGATTGCAAGTGCACGTGCTATTTAATCATGGAATTGTTTGGTTGGAAGAGTCCCTGAAGATCATGGAGTCCAACTGTTAACCCAGCACTGCCAGGGCACCACTAACCCATGGCCCTCAGCACCACATCTCCACGGCTTTGAAACCCCTCCAGGGATGGGGACTCCACCACTGCCCTGGGACAGCCCTTCACAACCCTTCCCATGAAGACATTTCTCTTCATGTCCAAACTAAACCTCCCCTGGCACAATTTGAGGCCATTTCCTCTTGTCCTATCTCTTGTTCCTTGGGAGAAGAGCCTGACCCCACCTGGCTCCAACCTCCTTTCAGGGAGTTGTGGAGAGCCAGAAGGTCTCTCCTCTGAGCCTCCTTTGCTCCAGGCTCAACACCCCCAGGTCCCTCAGCTGCTCCTCACCACACTCCTGCTCTAGACCCTTCCCCAGCTTCCTTGCCCTTCTCTGGCCACGCTCCAGCCCCTCAAGGTCCTTCTTGGAGTGAGGGACCCAAACCTGACCTCAAAATTCGAGGTGCAGCTTTGTACAGAACACGAAGGAACATCTTTTCCTACCATCATTAAGCCACTAGAAGGTTGATGACACCATCAGTGACATCACCATTTCAGAGCCCCGCAGCAGGTATTTAACACAGGGACGTGCTGCGTTACGGTGCGGATGTGGAGCACCTTGATCAAGCAGAACATTCCCACCCAGGAGGAACCCTACAAATTATCTTTTAGCCTTAAATCCGGCACAGAAAGGTGCTTTTTTGGAGGAAGTAGAAGGAAATTGCACAGAAGACATCTCAGTTAAACTTTGAATTCGAGGCAAAGGGAAACGTTTGCTTTATTCTGGCTCTAAAATTCCTACTGCTCGAGATATTTTTAGAAGCTGCACATTCATTAGAGCTCCAAAGGCTCAGAAAACATTAACTTTAAGGGGGGAATATGTTTCTTTTAGCCTAAGTGGTTTTGAGGGAGCAGCATCAGGAGATTTCTCTCCTTTCCAGCAGTATATATGTGATATATTGATGTTATTTCCTTTGAAGAACACACCACTGGGCTCCGCTTTTCATACTTACGGAACAAAATGTTTTAAAAGGGGCTTCTGTGGTTCATAAAAAGAAATTGGTTCACTCCTTTTTTCACAAAAAACAAAATTCTGAATTTTTTTTTGCTCATGGTGTAGTGAAGCGGATTTTAAGGTTACTTAAAATCTAAATTAAGTGGATGAATTTGGAATCTCTGCATTTATTTTACATGTGTGTGGACGGAAAGAATTGTCAGCATTCCTAGGTTTCCTAGTTGTGGCCGGATGGAAACATGAGAGGACTGTGGAACAGCTGGAGCTTTTCTGATCCTTCCAGTTAAGCACGGATGAAAAATTCTGGATGCTTTTGACAGAATTTCATTTTAGATTCAGGTGCCTCCATGTCAGCACCTGTGACACGGTGTCCCCGCGCTCTCCGCTCCCACTCCAGTCAATACAGTTGGAGAAGCCAGAAAAGGGTTTGGAAAATGGTGTTTCTCCTGCCTGAGCAAAACTGGCTGCTGCAGATACTTCAGCGTGTGCTGCCAGATCCATAGTGACTGCAGTCTCTCTAAACCTCAGCACATCTGCTGCTCCCGGGGGAGCATCTTGGATGCCTGAGGGCCTCTGAGTGAAAGCTTAGGTTTATACAACCAAACCGTGCTTCTCTCTTTCTGCTTCGGGATGAGCTGAGGTGCTCTCTTAGAGAATTGTGGAATTGTGTTGCTTGGAAGAGACCTTTATGATCATCGAGTCCAACCGTTCCCCCAGCACTGCCAGGGCACCACTAACCCATGGCCCTCAGCACCACATCTCCACGGCTTGGAAACCCCTCCAGGGATGGGGACTCCACCACTGCCCTGGGCAGCCTGGGACAGCCCTTCACAGCCCTTCCATGAAGAAATTCTTCCTCATGGCCACCTTAAACCTCCCCTGGTGCAACTTGAGGCTGTTTCCTCTTGTCCTGTCACTTGTTCCTTGGGAGAAGAGCCCAACCCCACCTGGCTCCAACCTCCTTGCAGGGAGTTGTGGAGAGTGAGAAGGTCTCCCCTGAGCCTCCTTTGCTCCAGGCTCAACACCCCCAGGTCCCTCAGCTGCTCCTCACCACACTCCTGCTCTAGACCCTTCCCCAGCTTCCTTGCCCTTCTCTGGCCACGCTCCAGCCCCTCAAGGTCCTTCTTGGAGTGAGGGGCCCAAAACTGACCCCAGGATTCGAGGGGCAGCCTCCCCAGTGCCCAGTCCAGGGAGACAATCCCTGCCCTAGTCCTGCTGGCCACACTAGTGTTGATCCAAGCCAGGATGCTGGTGGCCTTCTTGGCCACCTGGGCACACACTGGCTCATCTTCAGCCGGCTCTTGACCAACACCCTCAGGTCTTTTTCCACCAGGCACTTTCCAGCCACTCTTCCCCCAGCCTGGAGTGCTGCAGGGGGTTGTTGTGACTCAAGAGCAGCACCCACCCATGGCCTTGTTGAACCTCATCCCACTGGCCTCGGCCAGGTCCCTCTGTAGAGCCTCCTGACCCTTCAGCAGATGAACATACCCCTCCTACTTGGTGTCATCTGCACCTTACCAAGGCTGTCCTCTTCGCTTTATTAAGTGTATTCACCATATCTCCGTTGACAGCAGGAGCATAGGAACCTGATTATCTTTTTTTTTTCCTCTGGTCTTCATCTTCACAGCTCTGCCCACTCCCCCATGACTTCCTCAACAGACCAAGAGGTGCAGGTAGAGCACTAAATAGCAGTTCATAAGCACAGATCCCTTCTGTCCTTACAAGCTGTTGTATTTTGTTATGCTGGGACTGCATTTCAGAGCTACTTTTATTTGAGAAGCTCTTACGTGCACCAAGCACGGCGGCGTTCTAACAATGGCCGCACCTCCAGCTCTTCAGCAAAGCCTCAGTGAACTTGAAAATGGGCTGCAAAGAAACTCAGCCTCAAATTAGAGCCGTTCTTTGACTTCAAGAGGTTTTATGAACCCCGTTCTGGTTGGGAATATTGAATTTGTAATTGAGGAGCTGTTTGGGCTTTCAGTTCCATTTTCCAAAGAGCAGGTTTTTCCATTCACATCAAAACTAGGGAAGAATTTCCCTGTTGGTCAATCTCTTTGGTCTTATTGTCCTGCAGCTCAGGAGGCTGCACAAGAAAAGAAAAAAGACAAGGCAAAATCAATATTTCTGCCCCCAAAATGGCTGTATGATCATACGCGGGTTATTGATGATTATAAATCGCGCTTTGGGGCAGAAATGTTTCATGTCAGTTTGGCCTCGTGCTCCATTTCCTCCTTGATCTGAGAAGAACTTCTTTGTTTGATCGGAGAAGAGAAGCCTGAGAGGGGATCTAATGAATGTGGATCAACAGATGAGGGCTGGGGGTCAAGAAGAAAGGAACAACCTCTTCTCACTTGTGCCCTGTGATAGGACAAGGGGCAATGGATGCAAGCGAGAGCACAGGAAGTTCCACCTCAACATGAGGAGGAACTTCTTTCCTGTGAGGGTTCCAGAGCACTGGAACGGGCTCCCCAGAGAGGTTGTGGAGTCTCCTTCTCTGGAGACTTCCAAGCCCCGTCTGGATGTGTTCCTGTGTGACCTGCCCTAGATTCTCTGGTCCTGCTTGGCAGGTGGGTTGGACTCGATGATCTCCAGAGGTCCCTTCCAACCCCTCACATTCTATGATCTGTCTGCGTTGAAGCGATGTGCTCAAAATGCAACCTTTGTTCTGTTTGAAACAAGCTGAAGTGCTGGATTTAAGCTTTGTCTTCGTCGTTTCGCTTTCGTCACGCCTTTTTCTTGCCTTCAATATTATTACTCAATCGAGGAAATGAACAAAATCAAACTCCTACATTTATTCAGTGACACCGAGCAGAAGAAACCGCCTCTACCTGAGAGCGACACGTTCAACGAAAGCTGAGGAAAGAGACAAATAAACACGCGACTTCATTTGCGACTTTCTCCTTATTTTTCTTTCTAGGTATATGAAAGGTCGTTTAACCTACGAGCAGATTAACGCCGTTGTTCAAGAGCTGAACAAGGCTGTGGTGGGCAAGTACAAAATCCTGCATCAGCCTTTGAAATCGATGAGCGCACCCGTCAGAAATCTTTACCACAGGTTCCTGGAAGAAGAAACGAAGGATACAAAAGGTATTACTGTTCTTTTTTTTCTTTTGTTAGTATAAAATTCATTAACATTTGGGTATTGTGGTAAAAATGGTGCACAAAATATTGAATGACTAAGGACAGCGCTTGGTTCTTATGTTCTGGTGTGACTTTGAGCGTCTTATTCTCTAGAAATAGTCCATCTCTGGGAGTTCGTGGAGTGGTGTAACCTCTGCGAGGGCTTAAAACCATCAGGCCTGAAAAATGTTAGAAAACCTGCAACTGCTTATTCTCAGAGGAAAACAAATTAATGATCTATAGAGTTAGCCAGGGTTTCCATCCCAGAGGCTAAACCAGGTTTGGCCCTAAAGAACTCATAGAATCATTCTGGTTGGAAGAGACCTTGAAGATCAAGGCCAACTGTTAACCCAGCACTGCCAGGGCACCAGTAACCCATGGTCCTCAGCACCACATCTCCACGGCTTGGAAACCCCTCCAGGGATTTCAAATCTACCACTGCCCTGGGCAGCCTGGGACAGCCCTTCACAACCCTTCCATGAAGAAATTGTTCCTCATGCCCAACCTAAACCTCCCTTGGTGCAACTTGAGGCCGTTTCCTCTTGTCCTGTTGCTTGTTCCTTGGGAGCAGGGCCCAACCCCACCTGGCTCCAACCTCCTGTCAGTGAGTTTTTGAAAGTGAGAAGGTCTCCCCTGAGCCTCCTTTGCTCCAGACTCAACACCCCCAGGTCCTTCAGCTGCTCCTCACCACACTTGTGCTCTAGACCCTTCCCCAGCTTCCTTGCCCTTCTCTGGACATGCTCCAGCCCCTCAAGGTCCTTCTTGGAGTGAGGAGCCCAAAACTGACCCCAGGATTCAAGGTGCAGCCTCCCCAGTGCCCAGTCCAGGAGGACAATCCCTGCCCTAGTCCTNGTAGAAATTTTCTACCTTCGTGTTCACTATGGGAGGCAAACAACACTTTGGTAGTGTGGACTAATGAAAGTTCTGGTTATCCCTTGAGCTAAGGGAGGAGAACAGGAATGAGACTCATCTCCAGGTCAGGTTCTAGGCCCTGAGCAATCTAAGTCAGTGCAGAAATGGGCAGGAGGTGTAAAATCCAGTCACGTCTTCTGGTTACAGTCACATAGTTTAGCAATAAAAGTTACTGTTGCAACTGAAGAGTTTTGCTCTCCTTGATTTAGTTACTTTATATCTGCTTCCACTGAAAACATGGCTCCTGCAGGTTGGGTTGTAGCAACCAAAATGTCCACAATGCACCAAAACTTCTCTCAATTTAAAAGCCATTTGTACTCACAGGATTTTTATTCCAAAGATCAGCAACACAGTGAAAGTCTAATATTAAAATCTCCTTTTGGATGTTCCTTTCCTTTTGAGAACACACGTGTCATTATTCCTGGTGGGGTGTCCTGCACGTATCAAGCCAAGTGGTGACACCCTGGCCCAGGTTGCCCAGAGAGGTGGTCAATGCCCCATCCCTGGCACCATTGAAGGTGAGGTTGGCTGGAGCTCTGAGCAACCTGCTCTAGTCGCAGATGTCCCAGATAAACCAGGCAGCGTCTTTTCTCATCTTGAAACTGGAGGACGAGGTCAGTTGGCAATAGGCCCGGGCTGAGAAACGGTGGGAATTCTAATTAGGGAGGTGCAGTAGAAATTTAAGCAAACAAATCAATGAATGCACAACCTCATCCTGAAGAATGCGCTGGATAAAGACATTTAGTCATTTTCTGCTGGCCAGATAAGAACTGCCTGACGGCCTGCCAGGCCTTGCTGCTAGACTGTCTAGATGATTAGTGACAACAAATGAAAAACAAAACATAAAACCTACCAGATTCTGAATATTCTCTCAGATACTGGGTGACCTAGTTTCACAGAATCCCAGCATGGTGGGGGTTGGAAGTGATCTCTGGAGATCATCTCGTCCAACACCCTGCTCCAGCAGCTCACCCAGAGCAGGGGGCCCAGGATTGTGTCAAGATGGGTTTGGGATCTCTGCAGAGAAGGACACTCCACAACCTCTCTGCCCAGCCTGGGCCAGGCTCCGACACCCTCACACCAAACAAGTTTCTCCTCCTGCTCACATGGAACCTCCTGGGTTCCAGTTGGTGCCCGTTGCCCCTTGTCCTGTCACTGGGCACCACTGACAAGAGTCTGGCCCCATCCTCTTGCCCCCCATGGGCCCTTTAGCTCTTGCTCAGCATTGATCAGATCCCCTCTGAGGCTTCTCTTCTCCAGCCCAGCAGCCCCAGGGCTCTCAGCCTTTCCTCAGCACAGAGATGCTCCAGGCCCCTCAGCATCTTTGGAGCCCCCACTGGACTCTCTGCAGTAGTTCCTTGTCTCTTTTGAACTGGGGAGCCCAGCACTCGACCCAATACTCCATAGATGGCCTCATTAGGGCAGAGGAGATGGGCAGGAGAACCTTCATCATCCTGCTGGCCACGCTCTTCTTCATACACCCCAGGAGACCATTGATCTTGTTGGCTACAAGGGCACATTGCTTGCTTGTGGGCAACTTGTTGTCCACGACCTTATACTGTCTGTATGTCCAGAACATCTCATTTATTTGTGATGTGTGAAGTGTGTCCAACACCATGATCGTTTGTAGAGCAAAGTCGTTTGTTTTCCAGGTGAATTTTTTATTGTGGAGGCTGATATCAGAGAGTTCACCCAACTGAAGGTGGATAAGCGCTTCCACAGCATCCTCAACATCCTGCGCCACTGCCAGAGGCTGAGAGAAGTCCGTGGCTCGAGACTCGTCCGCTATGTCATCTGCTAACGAGCTTTCCATGTTCTGCTTACCCGAGATACATCAAGCAGAAGTATTTGGAGATGCAGCCAGACTCTACCTGTGGGCATTTCCCATCCAGCTGTCTTCTAAAAGGCCAGATTTTCCTTTTCTTAATCTTTTCTCTTCTTATCCTAATTGTCCATTTTGGGAGTTTCCTGCATCTCTCCGACAGGAAGATCTGAGGTGGTTTAAACCTTTCCAGACGGATGGTTGGTAGTTCAGCGAGCCATGGGCTTTTCATGCTTCATCATGATTTTGTCCTTCGTTCAGATTTCTTCCCTCAGACCAACCGATGAGGCTGAAACAGTAGAGTGATGGAGGGTTTTAAGTGAAAAGGTTGACCTGGATGTTGAAAATAGTGGTCAAATTTGTCAGTTTTCATTCTAGAAGGTTCCTTTGAGCGTAGCAAGTTCTAGAGGAGAATTATTGTGATAAATATTGACTCTGAAGCTTCGCTTTTTTTCTTCCACGAGCCTCTATGTGCTGTTATCCTACCAACAAATCCAAAATAGCTCCTCTTGTGCCTTGTCGGTGTTAAAACAACAATTTAATGAGCAAAAGACCCTGAATGAACCTGGAACTTTAAATAAAGAGCTCCAATAAAGGGATGTTGAGATCCAAGCTGAGGTCTCTCCTTGGCATCTTGTTGGGATATATTTGGTGTTCAGATGAATACACAGCAGAGGAGGATGTGCAAAATAAGTTTCTGTAGGTGTCACTTGAGTCCTTCTGGTTCGTGCAGAGCTTATTTGACATTGATTTGGGTCTGTGGATTCTCAGGTCTTGTTTGTTCTGCCCAACTTCACGTTCTCTGGAAGAATCTTCCAAGATCCAGGACTTAGAAGCTTCTATTTAATAAAATCTCCACCAAAAGCACTGACTTGCCTTTTATTTCACGTTTGGTTTTGACATCTCCAGGTGACCGCCTCCAGGCTGTCCATCAGTTTTCTGCTTCTCCTCTGGTCATCTGACTCCTCAGCAGCTCTCCAGCCCACCCCAGGAGGACATCCCCTTGCGTAGGTGTCCCTAGAGAGAAGTTGGCCTGTTGGACACAGGGTGATTTCAATATTTCCACCATGTTGACCCTTCTTCCTTTGCACTTTACTTTGTGATTATGTGGCTTGAAGTTCTAAAGTGTCAGGGAGAAGCAAAATGGACGCAGAAACCATGTCCAAGTGAACACTGTTGTGAGGTCTAAATGAACAGGACAGTTATGGAAGGCTTCAAAAGGGACTTGGTGATGGTCAGATGACACTGAGAGGGAGTCTGATGTTTGAAATAGTTGGGGAAGGATGAGAGACCTTTTCTTAATGACTGCTTCAAAGTTGCTGTTCTCTAAAGGTTTGATGCCTCACTGTTCAAACAAGCAGGAATTTGGATTGTGAAAGCCCTGAGGTACCTGGTAGAACATGCAGGGCTTCAGCTTCATCGATCCTTACTAGATAAGGAGAGGTGGCAGCTCTATGGGACCTTCTGGCTGAGCACAGAATCTCCACTAGGAGCTTTAAAGGCTAGAGTAGAGCAGGAGCAATGGAAATCAGGCGAGCTGGAACCCAGGAGGTTCCACCTCAACATGAGGAAAAGCTTCTTTCTGTAAGGGTGGCGGAGCCTGTCTTGCCTTGAGCAACCTGGTCTAGTGGGAGGTGTCCTGCCCATGACAGGGAGGTTGGACTAGATGATTTTTAAGGTCCCTCCCAACCCAAACCAGTCCACGATTCTATGAAAATGCAGAAAAACTCGTTTAGATGAAAGCACTTTAAAGCACTGAGGTTTCTGTGTCAGCAGAAGCCCTTCTGAGTTTTTTGTGGGTAGACAAGACATGCGGAACAAGTTTATTCCTCCACGTGCTGCTTTCAAAGCTGCATAAACCCATGAATTTTGGAGACCTGGGATGAAAACCCTTGGAGGGGTTTGTCCTTGGGTGTATTACACCGTAGCTTCTGCTTCCTCGCCTTGAGAAGTGCNTGGACGCTCCTGGCACTATTTCAAGGCAGTTTCCTGCCCAGTAAAAGTCCAAAATTGGCCTTTTTTCCTTTATTTTCATTTCTTCCCCCCAGATTTCAGGGGAAACTCATTCACAGGAGAAGCTCAGCCCCTGCTCCTGCGTATCCCTGCGCGCTGAGCGGCCTCGTCTCGTTCATCCCCGCTGACGCAGCGTCTCTCGCCGCGTGCCGAGCGCCGGGAACCCAACACACCAGGGTTGCTTTTCTGTGCAGGCTTCGTTTTCTAAGTAGAAAAATGATTCGTGGAGAGGAGGGAAGAGACCTTGAGCTTGTTTCTGGGTGGTGGCTCGTTTAGGGGAGGTGGCCAGGAGTGAGCGTGACCTCGAGCCAGTAATTGCGTGAGATTTATTCAACTTATTCAAAAGTTTGGGTTTAATAATCTGTATTTTCCTGGTGGTCTTAATACTCTGGGTTTTTACATGTTGCTTCAGTGCCACAGCGTCTCCCGCTTGAGCTGTGCGGGGATGACAGAGTGGTAGGGGTTGGAAGGGACCTCTGAAGATCATCTAGTCCAACCCTCCTGCTAGAACAGGATCCTGGAGTAGATCACACAGGAACATGTCCAGATGGGTTTTAAATGGCTTCAGAGATGGAGATGTTGGATGTTGGAGGGACTCGCGGAGGTGCTGTGATTGTGTGAGACCTGCCGTGGGAGCGTGCAGATGTTAAATCTCTGTCCAGTATCTCCTTGCTTACATCTCGCCTTGGTCCATCTGGAGGGACTTCATCTCCGGGCATCCCTTTCTTCTCAGTGACAGTTGGATGGGATGAGTTATCTACAAGTTGAAGGTGCTGGGTTGGTGAATCCGATTTGCAGACACCCTGGCTTCCCTACGTCATGCATCTAACACTGCTTCACCTTCTCCTCATGGCATGTCCTGGCTCATCTAGTTTCAACTCCCACCCACCCAACCTCCCACTAGACCAGATTGCTCAAAAGCCCCATCCAACCTGGTCTTGAACATCTCTAGGGATGGAGCATCCACAACTTCCCTGGGCAACCTGTGCCAGTTCATGGGGAAGAACTTCTTCCTAACTTCTAAATCTCCCCTCTTCCAGTTGGAAGCTATCACTCCTCACCCTATCACTACAAGCCCTTGTAAAAAGTCCCTCCCCAGCTTTCTAAAATGGCCAGGACTCAGCTTGGACAATTTCACTGCGAGGTTCTGGTACATCTTAGGACAGAATCCCAGCATGGTAGGGGTTGGAAAGGACCTTTGGAGGTCATCTAGTCCAACCCCTCTGCTAAAGCAGATTCACTGAGAGCAGGGTGGCCAGGATCGCGGTCAGGTGCGTTTGGAATCTCTCCAGAGTAGAATGAATTAAAGAGAGGCCAGAAGATGGAAGCAAGGATGGCTAAAAAGGTTTAATATAAGGTGAAAAGAAAGGATTTGAGGTTCCTTAATGTAGAAAGAGATCATTCAAAGGGAGGCAACACTGTGCTTGAAGGAGCCGTTAAGTTGACCCCTCCGTGGGGGTAGATGGGCTTGGGTGGGTGGAGGGACAAGAAGAATAATCTGAAGTTATCACCCCTGGGGATTTCCAGCCTTGGTGTTTGCAGAGCCCAAAACGTTGCAGTGAAGCTGTGGGCCCTTAACGGTGGGTTTGGAGCTGGAGGATGACAAAAGATGATAGGAAGGTGGTATGGAGGGATGGTTGACTACCACCAGAGGCCATGGTCTAGGTTCCACCAAGACCTCAAAGAAATCCTCATCCATCCTCTCAGTCCTGTAGTTTAAAAATCTAGGCTAATTCTTCCCTGAACGGGCTGGTTCCTCCCTGATAGAGGCAGCAGCTCTCCGGACATCCCACCCTTCCCTCTGCAAGATCTCAGCAATAACTGCAAAGGGAGAAGAAGACCCGTTCACCTTTTCCATCTGTCTCTTCTCTGTGTACTCCAGTTGGTGTTTGCCTCGGATGGTGATAATTACTCAGAAGTAGGTAATTGCAAGACAAATGTTTAATTAAGAGCGGGTTTAGCGCTAGCCTCTTGTCTGCTTCCATCTGGAGAGAACGTGGTTGTGTCGGTCGCCTTGGCAGCCTGGATCGAAGGTCTGAGGGCCTGATTCTCGTACGGAGATAAATTAATTAAAATAATAATGGGACCTTTCATTCCCCGCTGCTGCCGTGGGAGCTTCTAATTTCTGAATAACACTTTGCCCAAGATCATGGAATCATAGACTCGTTAAGGTTGGAAAGACCTCTAAGATCATCAAGGCCAACAGCACCATGACCACTAGACCGAGTCTGATGTGGATAAACCAGTTTCACCTTCAACTGAATCCATCATTTGAGGTGGTGGCCTCCAGGTGCTTTGTAAGGAAAACTGCTCTTCTAGATCATAGAATGGTTTGCGTTGGAGGAGACCTTCAAGATCATCTCGTTCCAACCCCCCTGCCATGGTAGGGACACCTCCCACTAGAGCAGGTTGCTCAAATTTGCCTCTGGTTGTGCTTGAATCAAAATGACATTTTCTAAGCTCTTCCGTGGCACCCGGTGATGTTAAACCTGTGACATCCTAGAGGCCAGAAGGTTTTTAAACCCCCCCAAAAAGACTCACACGAGGTACAACAGCTCCTTGTTCCAGCACGTCTGAATAACCAGGCTGCAAATCATCAGCCAAAATGATTTAAATCCATTTTCCCTCTGGGAAATCACCCAGATCTTCATAAGGCTTTTTAATTAACGAACGCGCCGAGCATTTACAAGCTGGAAATAAGTTGATTTTTCCATCTTTTTTTGCATTTCCTTCTGGTTATCCCTTGGTTGGGGAAGCAGAGAAAGGCTTGGGATTGTTGGGAAGCAGCCCTGGGATGCCACACATGGGATCTATGGGAATTTATATAGGAGCCGACCCTGCGACTCGGCACAAGGTGCGGCACGAACCCAGCGCTGGGGCTCTCCAGAACCAGCCCCACCACACTCCGAACTTCTCCCCTCCCGCGGCGCATGAACGTCAGCCTGTTTTTCCCCCACCCTGGTGCATCCCAATTCCAAAGCTCCGGCTCTTGCTAGAGTGTGAATCGTGCAGCAGCCGCGGCTTTGGGGCTGGGAGATGCCATGGCAACATCTCAGACGGGAGCTGGTTGGCTCTGGATGTGTGTGCGCACGCCAATTAAAATTTAAACGGCTTCTGATGTGGAGAGCGAGCCCAGCCCGCGCGGCAGGACCTCGGCTTGATTCATAAAGTAGAAGAGCATCCAAGGGATGTCTTTGTGCTGCTGGGTGCCCAACTCTGGGCTTCCTCCTTCGCTGCCTGGCCCTGCGACTGCTCATCCGTGAGGGTTTTAGAGGTTTTGAGATAACTTTGGCTGCTCCGTCACCTGCTCATGGGGCTTTTTGGTGCTTTGGGATGGGCTGAGCTCTCTGTCTCACCTGTGTGAGATCCTTGGCATTTCCCACCCCCAAATTGTCACAAGCGACTTGAAGTGATTAATATTTTGCGCTGCAATGGGAGCCGGGAGGGTTTCTCTCGTGGTTACGCCTCAACGTTCATGTCCAGAGTGGTTCCTCAGCGTGGGTTAGTGTTATTATCCCCATTGGACAAAAGGAAAATGAGTTGTCAGAGCATTAAAGTGCTTCCCAAGGAAGCCAAAGGAGGAGACGGTGGGGCAAAGCGCTTCATTCCTGGCCACCACCTCCCCACGCACCCCCCAGGCTCTCACCTTGCAAATCCCTTTCTGAGGAGCATTATTTTGTGCTCATTGACTTGCCAAGCTCTGCTTTAAACCCGCTTGTTTTCATCTTTGGCCTGTTGACTTGGGAAGTCCAGATCAGAAAGAAACATCTCCCAATACCCAGCTGAAATGCAGCCACAACTGAGAAAACCCTCTTGTCCTTGTGCCCGGCCTTGGGACCTGCTTGGTGCAAGTTCTGGCCACGCATTTCACCTTCTTCTCTCCTTTCCTGTCCCAACATCTCCTCAGCCGGGGATACTGCTGCCAGAAATCGGCAGGGATCTGCCCTGGCAGGGATCCCAAGGCAGGGATCTCTTCCAAGGCAGTGGAAGAGCCTTTTGTTTAAAGCTGGAAGGTGGTGGGGAACACGGAGCTGCTGGGCTTGGCCAAGCCAGCTTTCAGAGCAGACCAAGATGAAAGCCCAGGTTTTTGAAGGCTTTGCTCAGCTCGCTGCTGCTCTGATGTCAGCGCGGCTTCTTTGATGCTGGTTTCAATATTTCCCTCAGTTTGCCTTCGGTTGGGATGTTTCCATCTGGTCAAAGCTGAGGTCGTGGCTTTTTGGCAGTGTGAGGAGAAGCCATGAAGGATGAGGAGCCCACGCAGGGAGAGCTTCTCTTGGTGGCTGGGGAAGATACTTCCTTTTTTTCAACCAGTCTCCTGCCCAACCACTTCATTTCCTTAACCAGGCTGACGGGACGCAGCGATGCACCAAACTTCACCCAAGTCGAGCCACTGAAGGGTCTTTCTTGCTCAGTGTGGCCACCAAAACCTCCAAGCTCTGACTCAAAAGCATGTCCTGGGCTTCCAGGCCCTCAGCCCCTTGGGTCTTCTGGCTCCATACACATGCTCACCTCAGAAGTCTAGACTGTATTTTCAAGAGACTTCTTCGTTCTTCTAAAACCTGGATTATTTTGCTCTGGCTCCTCTTGCTGGACCTAATGTCACTTGAGTGGCTCACTTATCTGAATTAGCTTGATTAATGACAGAGCCCAGACACAAAGCTCCTCAGCCTGTTCAAATTGTCTATTCCTTGGCAACGTTTATGGCCTTTTATTCTTTTCTACTGCAGCCAAGCTTTTGTCTCAGCTCTTAGGTGGGACCACAGAACCCATGAATACATAGACAACCTACAACTAGGTCACAAAGCTCCTCAGCTGATGAGATAAAGAAAATTTTCTGACTTGAAAATAATCAAATTACAGATTAATCTGTTGCTAGGATCTTAGAAGTCTCTGAAATCCTGCAGCACCTTCCTCCTCCTCCTTTTCCTCTGGTTCTTCAGTGGAGGACAGGAGTTAGGATGAGCCAGTTTGACTCCACATGCTGGTGGTGAATGTCCTTCAGATGGACATTTTCAGTCCATATCATGCAAAAACGGCCATGCCTTGCTTGAGGGCTGCAGAAGCGGCAGGTTGAGAGTTGCAGGCTTGGGTTGAGGTGCACCTGAGTGAGGATGGAGCTGGAAGCACCACAGCCTTCCTGAGATGAGACCTCGAGCAGAGGTTAGTGGGCACATGGGGCAGCCAATCCAGAGTTTCCTTGGGTTTGAGTGAAACCCCTTCCTGCCTTCTGAGCTCGAACTGGTCCCCACAGAAGGGCAGCTGGAGGAATGAAGTCCTCCGGGTGGGTGTGAGGAGCAGGGCTGGGTGATGCCAGAGGATGAGTTTCATCTCACACCTCAGGGAAGAGAAATCCCTACAAAATTGGCTCATTTTTTTACCATAACTAATGCTGGTTTTTCAGCCAGTGCTGACAGGGGAGGACATTGATGTTTTTCCACCCATTCATCTCTTGGGGAATTATGCTACAAGGAAGCCACACAAATCCTCCTTGGGGCCACCATGACTTGGCCCAGAGCAGGTTTTGCCTCTGACCTGGTGGAGCATCATCTCCTGCTGCTACCCTGCCATCAAAGGGATTGTGTCCATAGAAGCTGTCTGGCAGCTGGAGTCTTCTCCAGTCCAAAGGCATGGTTGGCACTGGTGGCCCAGCTGGTTCTTCTGGTTTTGTTCTTTAGCTGGGAACATCTTCCCCATCTTGCAAGCTTGGGAGGAGCAAGGAGGTCAAACCAGCACTGGAAAAGCCTTCAGGGCTTGGCCATGTGAGATGGGGCTGATGCTTCCTGCAACTCACAGCCTGGCTGATCCAGCCCCTTTCCCGATGATGAACCACAGTGTGCATCATGATGTCGCGGTGAAATCACCTAGTCCTTGCCTTTTCTTGGGGACCACCAAGAGGAAGAACATGGTTGTGGGGTCAAGGAGTAGAGCCCTAAGCTCTGCTTTCCACCTTGGCGTGGTGAAACCTTTGCTTACAGCCACCTGAGAAAGAAGAGGATGGGACAGTCCACACATCCCCACTGACAACACCTGATGTCCCACACAGTGGTGGCATTCCCAGAATGCCGCCCTGGCCAATGAGGACACACAAAGCCCTGTCAGCACACCTCCAGTGCCAGCCAGCTTGCCAGATTGGCCCAGCACCATATGGCTGGAGGAGACCTGGCTGGCCGGGAAGATCAAGTTCACAGCCCTGTCATCATTAGCACCTCATCAACAGCCAACTTCTCCTGCAGTGCTGGTGAAGTGGAGCATTCCATGCTAGGTCAAGGTGCCACCAGCTGCCACATGCCAGCAAACCAGAGCGTCGCTTCCCACCTCCTCTCCTTGGGCTGCCTGCAGGCCATTGCTGGAGACATGCTGAGACCTGGAGGATCGCAGCCAGTGAAGGGTTCTTCACATGAAGGGTTCTTCACAGCTTTAGATGGAGGAGAGCTGCTCTACCTCACAGAATCTCAGGGTTGGAAGGGACCTCTGGAGATCATCTCATCCACCTCCCCTGCTCCAGCAGGTCACTCAGAGCAGGGGGCCCAGGATCGTGTCCAGGCACCTTTGGAATCTCTCCAGAGAAGGAGACTCCACAACCTCTCTGGGCAGCCTGGGCCAGGCTCCCACACCCTCACACCAAACAAGTTTCTCCTCCTGCTCCCATGGAACCTCCTGGGTTCCAGTTGGTGCCTGTTGTCCCTTGTCCTGTCTCTGGGCACCACTGACAAGAGTCTGGCCCCATCACTGCCCCGCTGAGCTCCCAGTGAAGAGCCTCTAGAAAAAGCACAGCGCTATTAATTAAAAGCTCATTTCCCAACCTGCCTTGGGCATGATCTCACACACGCTCCCCATGAGACATCCAAACTCTGCTCCTGACCAAACCGCATAGGGCCGGGAGACTTCTCTGCCAGCAGGTCGTTGTCAGCGTCTGCTCCTCAACCCCTTCTCTTTCTCAGCTATGGAGGGTTTGGGGTTGAGTTGTAAATTCAAGTTGACGTTGTTGACCTGAGTTAGTGAAATGGCCAGGCTGGGGAATTAAAAATTCTCTCGCTCTGCACTCGACGTCGGTTATTTCTGACGAGGAAATATTCCCCAGACGTTGCCTCTCAAAGACAAAGGGCTGGATGATGCCTCGGCTGGGTTGTTCTCAGAGGAGATAACATCTCCCAGTGCAGACAGCGCAGCTTTCCCAAGCCAGCCTGCTTCAGGTCATTGGAGAACTTCACACACGCATGTTCAAACAGCTCCTTCATTATCATCCAGCAATCCCTCCGTCCTCGCCCAGGCCCTCAGATGGATAGCCACTGCGGCTACTGCGGAGCCGTCCCACTTAATTGGGACCTCAGGGAAGCGGTTCCCATCCTGAAACCTGCTCTGCTTTAATTAGCAGATGAAATAATCTCTGAGTAGGAAGGCCTCAAATAACTCCCATTTTTATTTCATCGCTGGGGCAGCTTCTTTGCTTAAAGCCGAGCCTGGATCCGAGTGCTGGGAAGGGTTTGCCCCGAATGGTGGGGAAACAGCAGCTTTGACGTGCTGGTATTGAGTGTGCGCTCGCAGCCCAGAGCCAACGTCCTCCTGGGCTGCATTCCCAGCGGCGTGGGCAGCAGGGCAGGGAGGGGATCCTGCCCCTCTGCTGCGCTCTGGGAGACCCCCCTGCAGTGCTGGGGCAGCTCTGGAGTCCTCAGCACAGCAGAGACATGGACCTGGTGGAGCGGGGCCACAGGAGGCCCCAGCAATGATGGGAGGGCTGGAAGGCCTCTGCTGGGAGGCCAGGCTGGGAGAGTTGGGCTTGTTCAGCCTGGAGAAGAGAAGGCTCCAGGGAGACCTTCTGGTGGCCTTGCAGGACTTCAAGGAGGCCTAGAAGAAAGATGCAGACAGACTTTGGCAGGGCCTGTTGGGACAGGACAAGAGGTGACGATTTGAAACTAAAAGACTGGATAGATAGAAGAAATTGTTGACGCTGAGAGTGGTGAGACCCTGGTTGAGGTTGCCCAGAGAGGTGGTGGCTGCCCCATCCCTGGCACCATTGCAGGTGAGGTTGGCCGGGGCTCTGAGCAACCTGCTCTAGCTGCAGATGTCCCTGCTCCCTGCAGGGAGGTTGCACTAGAAGACCTTCCAAGGTCCTTTCCAACCCAAACCGTTCTCTGATTCTGTGAATCTGGGCACTGTCTGGATGTGACCTGCTCAGGACAGCCAAGGCTTTTAGAAAGAAATACACGGATTTGAACATAAAATAATTCTGTCGGTTTTCTCTCTCGTGGCTGGATTTCTGCTGCGGGTCCAAAACGCTTAGTCAGCAGTGATGAGCTGTAGACCCTGCGCGGTGCCTGGGCCCATCGTGGTTCTTCAGTAGGGCATGGCTAAACCACTGACATCAGGGGTTATGGACAGGCAGAGACTGCTTTTAATTAGTGATTATTAATGATCAAGACGCCAGGATAAGTGGCTTGTGTGGCGAGCAGGGAACGCTGCTGGGCAGGGAAAGGGAGGTGAAGCCGAGGGCTGCGGGAGCTCCTGCAGCCCGAGAAGGACGCTGGGGTGGGAGAGAAGCTGGGAAGCACCACGGCAAAACCTGGGCTCTCTGAGGCCATCCCTGGAGCTCCTGAGGACACGCAGCTGGGAGTGGGGTCATCTCCTCGGGGGTCTCTTCTACCTCGGCTCCCCGTGCCGAGGTTCACGGTGTGTAATTGTAGCGTAGGTGAAAAATAACAAGGAGGAGGTGGGAAATAGCAGGAAATGTGGGTGTGCAGAGCACGGCTGCGCTAACGGCGTTCCTCCCAGACGGGGAGTTGTGTGCGACAAGCTCGTTCCCAAGGATCTACAAAGGTGGCTGCCTGCGACATGAGAGAGACATCACCTTTCTTCTTTGCTTTGGCAGTTTTAGGTCAGTTTAATAAGACAAAGGAAAAAGGAAACCTTGCAGGAAGTTGATGGCAGAGTGGTGACAGGTTGAGAAGTCAAAAGCTTTGCTCTCAATTAGTTGCCAGGGAGGTGGCAGGAGCAGGATGGGATCCCTTGCAGCTGGGGAGCGGCAGCGCTCGCTGCTCTCACCCTGGTTTGGTGGGTGCTCCAACACCAGCGTTAAATCAGATGTGATGTGGGAAGATCACAGAAGAATCCTGGCTTGGATCAGCACTGGTGTGGCCAGCAGGGCTAGGGCAGGGATCGTCCCCCTGGACTGGGCACTGGGGAGGCTGCACCTCGAATCGTGGGGTCAGGTTTGGGCCCTTCACTCCCAGAAGGACCTTGAGGGGCTGGAGCGTGGCCAGAGAAGGGCAAGGAAGCTGGGGAAGGGTCTAGAGCAGGAGTGTGGTGAGGAGCAGCTGAGGGACCTGGAGCAAAGGAGGCTCAGGGGAGACCTTCTTGCTCTTGACAACTCCCTGAAAGGAGGTTGGAGCCAGGTGGGGTTGGTCTCTTCTCCCAGGGAACAAGTGATAGGACCAGAGGAAATGGCCACAAATTGCACCAGGGTAGGCTGAGGTTGGAGATGAGGAGCAATGTCTTCATGTCAAGGGCTGTGAAGGGCTGTGCCAGGCTGGGCAGGGCAGTGGTGGAGTCCCCATCCCTGGAGGGGTTTCCAAGCCGTGGAGATGTGGTGCTGAGGGCCAGTGGTGCCCTGGCAGTGCTGGGTTAATGGTTGGACTCGATGATCTGAAAGTTCTCTTCCAACTCCAACAATTCTATGATTCTATGTCAGCGGGTGGTGGTGGTGTCTCCTCTTCCCC
>VZZY01024305.1:0-63082 GCA_013400335.1 Eurystomus gularis
TCCCCTCATCCAGGTCATCTATATTAAACAAAACCAGCCCCAGAATGAATGTCATATCGGCAAGTTTCCAGTTGTCCAGGACCTCCCCTGTTGACCAGGATTGCTGATAAATGATGGAGAGTTGTTTGGCAAGTTCCTCTGCCAGCTCCCATAGACACCGGCCCCATAGACTTGTGCATGCCCAGTTGGCACAGCAGGTCATTGACTACCACTTCTTGGATTATGAGGGGATTATTCTAGTCTCCATCCCTGTCTTGCAGGGTGCATTCTCCACCTCTTGATATTTCCAGATCAGTCCTGGATGTTTCTTCTGATAGGTTTGTTTCAGTCAAACCCAGTTACTACTGATGTGACTACAGGTGTAATTTGGTATATTGTTTAGCTTGAGATATGTGCAAAGGCAGACTAAATGCCTCAGTGATTCCTCTTGATCTTGTAATATTTTATTAGACAAGTCTGTTCAAGTGGAATATAAATATTTTAAGACTTGAAGTTTTCTAGAAAAACATTTTAAAAATTATTTTTGAAAGTATCAGTTTCTCCACTGAGGCAATGTTTTGCTATAAACATGTTGTACCTTACATTGATAACAGTGTCTAGTTTTAGTTTTTCCTTTTCAAATTGGCTTCTACTAGCCTTACAATAAAACAAGGAGTTTGATTAAATTTTATCTATGTCTAATGATCTTTAGATCACATTTTGAATTGCTTGAATCTGAAGCAGCTTTGAATCACAGGCCTGCAGTATCATGAAAGAGTCCAGTCTAACGTGATTTCTTGGGAACATTGCTTTAATGCAGCTACAGAGGCAGAAGGTTCACACCATAGGTGAAGAAAGCTTAAGCCTGCCTGCCAAAGCCATATAGACCATAGAACTCCTTGAGAAGTGGCTTTTGTCCCGTAAGAGCTGTCACTTGACATTTTTTATAACATTTCTACTGCATAATTTTTAGGACATTAGAAAAAGAGGGGCAGAATTCTTTGTCAGAGAATCACAGAATGACTGATGTTTGAAGGGACTCTTAGACACCGCCTGGTCCAAATCCCTGCTTAAAGCAGGGTCATCTAGAGCAGGCTGCATTCTCCAGGAATGGAGAATCTTTGGAGTCATAACTCTCAAGTTTCTAAGCTGAAAAAAGGAATTGGTGACTGTCTGAAATACCTCTCTGAAAAACAATAGTAGTAATACAGTTGTTTCCAGCCTTCCAAATTGCTCTGAAGGAATTGCTAGAGGCAGACAAATCTGGTGGACTAGGAGGCCTGGGGGACCCTCCTTGTCCCAGGTCAATGCACATGAAGCTGCTGCTGTTCCCTGTCCCCAGAAGTGAGGTACTCCCACTATGTCTGCACAAAGCTAATATGACTGTAGCCACGCAGACCACCATGAAGAATGGTGCCTGGACTGGCACCCATAAAGGTGCACACAGCCCTCACATAAACCTGAGTCTTACAACAGCCTGAACCTGTTCTTACCCTCTGTGATCAGGACAGACAAACCTACCACCCGGCTACCTGTTCATATGAAACTGGTTTTTTTATGTTTCCTCTCTATTTTCCCATGTGTATTCCTCTCCAGTTCACCTTGGTTACTCTTCTTCCCCATCTTCAGTCCTTCACTTAAGCATCCCTTAAAAATTTTTTAACATTCCCACAATTCATTTGAAACTTCCTATAATAACTTTTACACAGCCCACAAATCCTCTTCCCCCCTCCGTCTTGTAATAAATCCTGTACCCTTGTAAGCAATAATCCCCTTTAGTCCGAAGGCCTGTGAGAAGGTGAGTTTCTCCTGTTGACTAGTTTCAGTGGTTTTCACACCAGGGACAATCATTTTCTCATGACAGTCATAGGAACAGCTGATTCTGTGTACTCTAATTTTCACCGATCAGGTTTTCACTGATTGTTTTACTACGGTTCCCCTACTTATCACTGTTCCTCAGATCCTTGCTGGGTTTTTCTTTTTAATTTTCTTATCCTTTCATCAGAGAGTCTACCAGGAAACTTGCTTTTAAAGGGAGTAAATGTGGAACTTTTAAGAGAACAGATAAAGAAAATTTCAGGTTTTCCTTTCACCAGTCTGCTCTACATATTTAAGCAAGAAGTTACCCTGTTTGGGAACTGAAATAACAATGTATCCCTGGCTTTTCATTCAGAGCATAGGAAGGATAGTGTAGTGAGTTCAGCTTTTTTCAGGTTTTCTCTAATCTGCGCTGGAGAAGCAATGTCTGCTGTTAAATTCATGTCTCTGGGTTCAGTATCACTGGATTTGTGCACTCAATTCCCTGATGGTCCCAGATTGATCAGATATAACACAGCTGTATTTCTGTTCACAAAGACCACCTGATATAGTTTTATGCAGGCTTTCTGCAAGCAGTGAAATGTGTGATACGTGATCTGGAATAACATCCATATGGAAAAAAGTTAGCTCTTCAAAATTTTGGAAACCTTTTGAACTGACAAAGTGAATTTTTCAAAGCTTTGTCTCACACAACTGACTTATTTGACTTCCATCTTTGATACCTTTCTGCTTAATATCAGCTTGACTGTTCCATGGAACCATAGTATGAGCTGTAGCTTTGGAGAATGAAAGTGAGTGGGAGGAATGAGTACAGAAGTAGCTGCTCTTAGGGAGTGAGAGAAACTGTAAAAAAGGAACATTAAATGCTAGTAATTTGTATTTAAAGAGCAAATAAGTATACTTCATCCGCTTTCCATTAATTCTCAGAAAACATCTTCCTTGATATATTGCTCAATATTTAGCGCTATATAGTTTGCAGATGAATTAATTTCTCCACTTCAAAGTAATAGGATGTTAAGAAGGACTTAGAAAGGCAATTTGTGTTCCACTTTAACCATTGAGTTGCAACTCACACTTTCTGATTAAACACCTCTACAAATTTATTAAAGGTCACTCACTGACTGATGTTGTTAATCATTCATTTGTAATGCTCTTCATGAGCATGAATCCTGAAATTTGATTTGTTTATTCATTATGGGTTGTGGCTTTTGAAGTGTCCCCCATTTGACCTTTATATTTGACACTGGTAAAAAATGATATGTTTTCTACTTATCCTGGGTCTGAAGCCTTCTACTTGGAAAATACAGGTTGTCTGATGTCATTAATTATAGTTGCTATATGTTAGTAAGGAAAATATTAATAAATAAGTTTCAATGGGTAAGTGGCTGAAACTAGCATCATTTTAAAGTTGGAAGGTGTTGATTAAGGGATTATAGGGTGACTTTCATTTCATGCTCTTTTGAAATTTATCTATTTTCACTGACTTCAGACCCTTTGTAATTGCTCATGGGTGGTTTGATGTTTCATGAAGCTAACAGTTAGGTCAAAGGACTGAAACACAGATAGGGAACTTTATCTTCTACAAAACCATTGTGTCATAATTATTGGTGTTACAGAGGCAGAAACATATTACTGTGATACTAATATATCTTGCTTACTGGTTTTGCGGAGTTTAGGGTATGGAAAGATTACTTCATTTCACTTCTATTATATATTGCAAACTATGTATTTTATTTCAATATTATACTGAAATATTATACTTCAGTACTGTATTTCAAGTTTAAAGGATCACTTTACTGCTTCATATCATTACCTTCTATGGAATGACAAGCAGGCAAAGGCAAGCAAGTACCTTGAAGATGCTGTATGCAGATTTGACTAAAAAGATGGGCTGTAATAGCATTTTAAACTCCTAGTTTAAAAAAAAAAAAGTTACTTCCTAGTTGATATAGAAAAATGCATTAAAAAGAGCCCATGTAAGTTAAAGGAGAGTAATGATGGTTTTAAAGCCTAGACAATCTTAGTATATTTTCTTATTATCAATTATTAGTAGTGTTAGCATTACTGTTTTTAGAGGGAGAAACAGAGCTGTATTTTCTGTAAAACTTTTGCTTAATCTGTTATATGTAGCAGAAGACTGATTATACCAATAATATTAGAAAGGTAAATTAAAAGGGAGGTCAGTTTTCTAGTGCTGCTTTTTGGAAGTGAATTCTATCCTTCCTGTTATGGAATCACTTCTCCAATATTATATAGATAAACAATTAAATAAAATAATCTGATATTAAAGGAATGGGTATTTCTGAATTTAATTGTCCATATTAAAATGAAAAAGAAGCATGCAACTCTTTTTGAGTACAATACATAGATGATAGTAAACTATTATTTCAAAAGAATTTTAACATACATTTTCTGTAGTGTTCATCTGTCTGATGAAACTGTAGCTGACAACAGGAATGTTAAATTAGTTCCATCGTTGAAGGAAAAGTAATTTTCAAAGAAAGTTCAATATTCTTTTACAGGAAGCATGAACACTTCAAACTGTGTTACTATAACATAACTTTGTGCATTTTACCGGCGTGGAATTGATAAATAGATTTTTTTATTTAAAATGTATGCCTAGAAAAATTATGTATTACCAAAGAGAAGATTAACAGTTAAACAATTAGTATTGTTATAAAATGACTTATAATTATACTCACCTCAAAATTACTTAAGAAATTGGGTACATACTTACTACTGCTTATTTTTGAAATGACGGTTATTGAAACTCACTGGCTTTTTTTTTTTTAAATAGCCTTCATAAAAATGTCTATTACAGTTTTAGCAATAGCAGAAGTAAAGCTAAATTGTCCATATTTGAATAGCTAGCAACTGAATTCTGCACTGATACTTAAATACCTAAATTTCTCTGCAAAATGTAATTTGAGCATGTAAATATAAAAAATGAGTGACTGCAAATATTCAAGCTTGTAGACTGGCATAATGCCAGAGGTGGTAGCATTCTGCTATTTGACATGTGCGTGTATGAGTGGTGTACAGAACAGTGTTATCGCATGCTAGTATACCAACAGAAGAAACACAGCAGTAAATAGTGCCTTTACACTATCGTATACAGTGCTGTAAAGCTTTCAGTGAGCTGTCTTCATTCAGTGCAAAGGACAACAACAAATTTGGAAGGGATGTTGTTCTATTGTACATACATTGTACTTTGAATCATGGAATCATAGAATCATTCTTGTTGGAAGAAACTTTCAAGATCATTAAGTCCAACTGTCACTCTAGCACTGCCAGGTCACCACTCCTCTATGTCCCTCAGGGCCACATCCACACATCTTTTAAATACCTCCAGGGATGATGACTCCACCACTTCCCTGGGCAGCCTGTTCTAGTGCTTTACAACCCTTTTTGTGTGGAAAATTTTCCTAATGACCAACCTAAACCTCCCCTGGTACATTTGAGGCCATTTTCTCTTGTTCTGTTGCTTCCTACATGGGAGAACAGACCAACCCCCACCTCACTACAACCTTCTTTCTGGTAGTTGTAGAGACTGAAAAGGTCTCCCCTCAGCCTTCTTTTCTTCAGACTAAAGAGCTCTAGTTCCCCCAGCTGCTCCTCAGAAGACTTGTTCTCTAGACCCTTCACCAGCTTCGATGCCCTTCCTTGGACATGCTCCAGCACCTCAATGTCCTTCTTGTAGTGAGGACCCCAACAGTATTCGAGGTGCAGCCTCACCAGTGCTGAGTACAGGGGCACAATTGCTTCCTTTGTCCTGCTGGCCAGACTATTCCTGATAAAAGCCAGGATGCCGTTGGCCTTCTTGGCCACCTGGTCACACTGCTGGCTCATGTTCAGGTGGCTGTCAACTAACACCCCCAGGTCCTTTTTCACTGAGCAGCCTTCCAGCCACACTTCTACAAGCCTTCAGTATTGCATGGCGTTGTTGTGACCCAAGTGCAGAACTGGGCACTTGGCCTTGTTAAATGTCATACCACTGGCTTCAGCCCACTGATCCAGCCTGTCCAGATCCCTCTGTAGAGCCTCCCTACCTTCAAGCAGATCAACACACCTGCCTAACTTGATGTCATCTGCAAACTCACTGCAGGTGCACTGCATCCCCACATACTTTTTTTATTCCTACTGGTATTTAATTCCTAAACAGTAGGAACTTTGGCTTGTAACTACTAGTTCCCAGCTAGCTCCTCTTGGAGCAGATATTTCACTGATGTACTGGTTTTGTTCCTACCTAATTTTCACACGTGTATATATACAAATAAAGAACAAATATAAATGTTCTTAGGGTTCTGCTGGGATTACCTGGCCCCATGTCAGGCTTTCAAATGCTTTGCAACAGGGATATTCTGAAATGCAGCAGCATAAACATGTAGAGCTGTGAATCGGGTTTGCTGTCTGAAATGTTGGGTTATGAGAAAAAGTACTGTAGGAAAGGATGTTGTCAGAGAAGGCTTGCTGATAAGATTAGGTGTAGTGCTGATACTAGCTATGTTTGACATAGCATGACAGACCTTCACAAACTCTGTTATAATAACACTACAATTTAGTTTTGGACAGAAAACCATGAAAGGAAATAAAATAGCTGATCAGTATAGTTCTATATTTCTAATTCTCACCACTTACTTACATTTTATGGTAAGAATACTAGAAAACATAAGAAGATGCTTTATCTAAGAGACAGTTTAGAAATCTCAAATCTTCTTAATTCCCTTGTCAGGTCAACTATGACCTAAAAAAATCATTTTAGTTTCCACTTAACAAACAAACTGTAGATCAAAGCTTACCACAGTTGCAAGGCTGTGAAAGAGGCAAGTTTTCCCTGGAAGTAAAAAAAGTTCTACAGTGATGGTGGCCATGTCAGGAGTGTAGCTTTTTATCTCTTTGAATGCCAAGAGCTTTCCCAGTCTGAGACACTTCATAGGCAGCTATTTACCACTAAGTTTAGGAGATATTTAGGTGACAGGCCAATGAGGGCCCCAGACTAAGGTGTGTTCAAGAGCATGCTGAATCCATGAAAATGAGGTTCACACAGAATATGCTGTTATGATAGCTGCTTTTTGGGGGTAGGTATGCTTTTCTAAGCTCTAAGTTAGAAGCCTATTTCCCCTAGATGCTCTCTGATCTGGGTGTAAACGGATCCTTTAGGCTGTATGCTCAAAGTAGCCAAATGTTGTATAAGCCATATTATTCTCATAGCTCCAAAAATTATGGGAAGTGGTGTATTTCAGCTCCACACCTGAAGAACCCACATACTTGGTGAAGCCTTCATCTTGATGTCTATGTTCAGCAAAGTAACACATGAGCTTCACACATAATTAACTTGCTGAGCTGTCAGTTTCATTGTTTTTGAAGAAAGATTACTGTCTCTTGGTTTCCAGCACTTTCCAGTAGAAAAGTGCTTTGCATAAATAAGATTAAAACAAAAATAAACTTTCCTTGTCTTGGTAGAAAAAACCCTAAAATCCCCAAATGCTGGCAAACCACTTTTGTCAAGAGATTAGCAATAGCATTTACAATAACATTATTAAAATTTCTCTGCTTATCATTTTAAACTATCAGCTCCACATGCAACAAGTGCATTTGATGAGTAGTTAATTTTATTTCAAATAACTGGTCACAACTGTGGACTTAAAACTAAATGAAACCCATTCCAAAGCTATCTTGCCAAACTCACTGTAGTGAGCCTGATGCACAAAATCACTTCAAAATGAGGCAGTTCCATAGGTCAAGACAGATCTAAACATGTACAATACTGACTTTGGCAAAATGGGCTCATTTCTAATCTGCATTATTTTGGAAAAAGAATTAGCTGGGAAATAGAGTTTTAACCCCAATTTATATTACTCATCCTTTGGCGAGTAAGTACAGGAAAACTAGAATCTGGAATCTTCAATTTTAGAAATAATAAAATAACAAAAATAACAGAAATACAGCATTCTGGGAAGGAAAGACCACCTTTCGTATTTAGATTTCTTCTCCTTGCCCTAATTCACATACCATGCTATTTACTGTTTACTGTAGCTCAATCTTAGGAAACTTCAGTCTGAAGAAAAACGTTAATTTTAAAATCCTTTGTGTCTACAGACATGTTAATTAGTAGTTGCAGATGCATTTTTTCTTCTTTTCTTTGATAGAGTAGAGCTTATCTTGTCTTCCTTTCTGGAATGAAAGTTAATCCTTTCTGTGAAATAACAATAACAAATAGAAAGACAGGTAATTATTTGCAAAAACATGAACTGATTTATTTCAAACTGAACATCTATGGACTAAGGTATATCAAATTTAAAGGCTGCTTCTGAAAATTATGGTTGTACAGTAAATCAGTACCCCAAGGGCATGCAAAGCCTGAAAGACCAAAAACGATGTCCTATTTTGCCTGTAACAATCTGCTATAAATGATTTTGTAAGATATAGCAGTATTTTGGAATGTGGGAAGAATAAGTAGTGCCTGGCATACGTTATGTGCAGTGCAGAATTCTTTATCAATTACTTTAATAGGAAAGAAGGTAATCCTTTGTGAAAAGACTCTCATTTATAAAAGTGAAATGGTTAAAATGTTACAAGGTGGATGATTATTATTATTTTTTTGATTACTCTAATTTGGCAGCTCTGTTATCTAACAAATTCATATGCAAAAGACAACTGACCAGAATATTAAATATAATCTCCAACTGGATAAGAGTGGCCCTCAGGTCCATAGATGTTTTCTTATGACTACTAGAGCTAAAATAGATCTCAATTACTGAGAAAAAAGCTTTCTCAGGGTTTTTCAGATGCTGAATTGTAATGGAATGTGAATTCAGTGAGGATTAAGGCCAAGTTCTGCAAATGGCTTTAGGAGTAGGAGCAACATATCCTGAAATCTCACTTTCTCCTGGATTTAGCAGTCTGTGTGAAGTTGGAATTCACAGCTTCACAGGACTTAGCCACATTAATTGTTCTTTTGTGTGCCAAGAACCTATTGGAATTTTTCCTCTAATGCATGGTGCAACGCAGCAGGCTATGGTCTGTGCTATGAAAAGACCATCTGGTAAGGGCAGAGGGCAGAACTGGTGTGCACTCAGTTTGAAGCAGAGCTTTCCCAAATGGAGGAGCCCACACTGTGTCTGCTGCCTCCTTGCAAAGGCATGAACAAGCAGGTGTAAAGCTATGGTGATATCAGGTGAGGAACAGACTCTCCACCCTGGAGTATGTGTGCATTAGTCATTAGATGTAGTGGAGAAGGAGAATCTGAAGAAAACTTGGAACCCAGGTCCCTCTTTGTTCTTGTGAAAATTAACCCTATCCTAGCCGAACCTAGGACACCCTTATTGTGACCTGAAGGTTTTCCCCTCTGTTTTCACATAAACCTAGAATCCTCTGCTGTATCACAACACAGCTTTAACATGTGGAGTGCAAAATGTACTCACTGACTGGAGCCAACAAACTGAAGAACTGAATCACTTTCTCTTGGCTACAGAGGAGGGATTTAACTTAGGCTCCAGTAAGTGATTGTAGTTTGGGGGCTGGGCTGAAAGGCTTCAAGCAGTTTTCAGGAGACCTTGTGGTAGTGATAAAACTGTTGTTGTCATTTCTATTCTAAGCTTTAAAACTGGAGACACATGAAATGGTTATTGTATCAAGAAGAAGAGAAAATGAATCTGTAACTATTGATTAAAGTGTCTGCAGACATAAAAAAGAATTATAGAAGTAAATAGGTATTTTGTTTTTAATAAAACCTTTGTCCTGTTAAATGATAGGAATCTACATTCATCTAGCACAGTGTGATTTATGCTTATGGTAACAAGAAAACTTGAGGCAGAAACTAATTTTCCACATCCACTGAACTTGCATTCATGTGAAAAATTCTAATGATTGTAATAGAACTACCTGTGGGAGTTAAATTTACTGCAGAGTATGAAATGTCCAGGAAGGTTTAGCATATGCTATATAATATTATACAGGTGTTATGCAATACAGATTCATCCTATGAGGATAGCTCCCTAGCTCCTTAGTTTCACTGAAGCTTACAAAGATTTCAAGCTTTTATAGAGTATTAACCTCTGCGTGCTCAGTTTAGAAAAGTTATAAGCAACATTTCTCTTCTGTTAGGGGGTACATTCAGACATGCATTAAGGGCATTTGAATGCAGTTTAAAAAATATTTACTTTACTTTTTAGTTACAAAGCAGTGAACTTTTTTTTTTCCCTAGGATTCTAGCTCTAGCTATCTAGCGGTATTATACTTTTCATGAAGTTACTTAGTGCCTACATGATCCCTTCCAGCAGCTCTGCTGTGATGGCAGTAATCTTCAGAAGGATGGAAGAGGTCTTTACTGCTGTTTCCATTTCATGTACATCTTAAAGCAGCCAGTTTATTGATTTCATCAGCCTTGAGTATTAATGTTGACGGTAATCCATATTTTGTCTAACATGCATATGGTAGTTGCACTATTCTAGAGTACTTTATGGAACTAATAGGATTTGGCCTTTTCTAGTTTTAAAACATTTGAGCTTTTCAATGCTATACATCTATTTATCTATCTTTTTAATATTTCAATATGTATGAAATTGATTCACTTTGACTATAACAGCTACAAATGGAATGGGGATAACTCCATGAGCAGACTTCTCATTTGCAAGCTAGTAATTTTTGCTTTAGATATGATACATTGAAAATGTCACAGAATGGAATATATAACTGGTATAGTATTTAATGAGTATTTTTGTATCAAAATGTTTTTGTATCTTTTATACTTTTAATATTAATTGTTAAATATAAAAATAGTGTGCATGCAGAAAACATTTTTGTTAAGCATATTCCCTGTCCATCTGCTGAAGCCAGGTATTGTTAGTTGTTGCTGAATCCAGTAGCCTGATAGAGGTGAGACTGCTGCAGCTCCTTTTCCTAAGGTTCAGCCAGGAACAAGCATGCATTCCTAAGGCACACCTACTCAACCATGTATTTATATTTAGACACCTATAGCCACACAGAACACAACAAACAGAAACATTGAACACTCGTGCAAAAACAAAGAGCATATGTGGCCTCATCCTGTTACCCCCTGTGGCTGATCAGGGTGAAGATCCATTAATGGGAATGCATATATTTACACAAGAGTAAGGGAGATTCCTTCAGCAGCCAGGCTCAGATACTTGGTCTCCACAGCAGCTCCACTTGCTGGCACCTGAGCATGCAACCTCCAAGGCTGCTACAGATCCTCAGGTCCCCTTGTGCCCACAGATGGAGAGACACACAGACACCTACACTGTGGATCCCTCCAGTAACCAGTCTTAGAGAGACTGGTTTGTGCATCTCGTCTGTTTTGTCATACACCCACACACACACGTACACACTCTCTCCCCTTTTCTCTCAGTCACTCTGGACCCTATGGTCTCTCTAGCAGTCAGCCTGGACCTTCAGACCCCTTCCAGTAGCTGTCTTCCTCATAAAGATGCACACACACAACTGCCCCAGACTTATGGCCACTTCTGTACCTGGCTCCCAAGCCATGTATCCTACGTCCTGACTAGTTCAGATTCGTATTTGCTGGTGATTACATGATGACACACATATACTTGCAGTGTGCATGCGGTCCGGTCCTTTTAGTTATTGACACCACAGATTCACAGTCCCTCTGACCCATGCTCTGACTCCAGTTGCTGGCACTCAGATACCCCCCTGGCCAAGTGCACACAAGTCCCTCACTAATGTAAGAGTTAGAAATGGGGTTCAATAAGACAGAACAGACTGTGGTGATGAGCACAGGGCATGGCCAGGGAAGCACACTAACCAGCTGGAATATGGATATATAAATATTACTATTTACATGTAACTATCCCCTTTTGTCACATTGCTAATCTACTTTTCCATGTTTGCTTCTCTCAAAAACACTTTGATTCCTCCCTTTCCCTGCCTTCGTCTCTTCCCTTAAACTTCTCATAATAATTCTTATGCAATGTCAAGAAGCTCATTCTCTGCATCCCATCACAAACTCTGTGCCCTACTCAGTTGAGGGGGATGAAGGTCCCCATGGGGCTGAAGGTCCCCTAGGACACCCTGGGCTCAGGTGGGAGTAGATGTGGGCTCATGTCTTTATTGGGGTTATTGAGGTTTCCCTACCTGAACCTGTGCCTCTTATGTCTGTGTGTGGGGAAAGGAGCCTTTTTTCACATAACCCAACAGATATATATCCTTCTCACATTGGTTTTGAATTTGACACCATCTTATTTCAAATAGCAGAACAGCAAAGAGACAAATTAAAAAGCCAGAGTAGAATCTGTATATGAAATTTTCCAGCAATGAAATTTCTGTATAGAAAAATTTTCCATGTCAATGACTGAGCTTTAACACCCTCACCTCCTCACACCTCTTGGCAACAACAGCTTTCTTGGTGCAGCTGACAGACCTGTGACCACAGCAGTGCTAATGGATACTACTATAATTCATGGGTAGTGTTCATGGGATATAATCTGGTGTGAGACTATGCTAAGTAATGCATATTCCCTGCTAAGGAAAATGCCAGTTGCATTCCCTTCTACATAATAATTTCAACATCTCTATTTCTGAAGATAATTTGGAAAGTAGAAGTAATCATCTTCTGTTTATACATTAAAAATTGCTTTTCTGTGGAAAGCTGAAAGACAGTTTGCAGCTCAAAAGTATGAACTCATTGCAAGATTTGTTAAATTAAGAGATATCTATAGTCACAGTACTTGCTTAAAATCATCTGTGGTGAAACTGGAGGAGGTATTTGAAAAAAAAATTTATACATTTTATGTTGTATATCTGCTCAGCATTTCACGTGGAACCCCCTGGTATCTACAAATAGATACACATGGAATATCTACATGATTATAATTATATAATTATTATATGCATAGTTAAAAAAAAGTTCAAGATTATAAAATTATCAGCAAAGAGGATGTTGTATAAATTGCATTTTTTTGAGCAGTCCCTTTGGAAAAGCTTTCAAACAGGTTTCTGTATAAATCTAGTTAGAGGATTTACGAGAAAGAACAATCAGAAATGAATACTTTTCGGCTCTTTAAACTTGGTGATATCGTTTTTCTGAACAGTGGCCATAAAAGTGTGATGACATACCATAAAAGGAATAAAAGGAATAAAAATACCCAGAAATAGCCAGTGTTTTTAAGCCTAGGTCTTTTGGCTCCAAAGGACCTTTGTGGATGAGGCAAAGACAATGGTGATTCACAAGAAGCGGCTGTAGACTATTCAAAATGAGTTCTGGATCTTCTGCTGAGTATAAGCACAATCCTGTCACCAAACTTTTAGGCTACCTTGTATGTTTTTAAATAGTATTGTATTTTTGGATTTTTTTGGGAAATCATATTTATTTATGATACTTTTATATTGTTACTGTAAGTAGATAATGAAAGGGCAATGGCAATGAATTAAACGCTCCCATATCATCCTGTTTAAGGCTCCACAGTATGCTGTATCCAGAGTCATTAGAATATGTAGGTGTTTCGTGGACTGTAGAATACACTTGACTGCTGCTTTAATCAAGAGGAATGATACTAGATCATCTCATACAAGTTTAAGGGTGGAAGCTAAATCTTTTGAATTTAGGAGCTGGCTTCTTAAATGACAACTGCTGAAATCAGGCTGAGAAATTCATATAGATTCTCCCCGGATGTAATGGCTTGAGAAATGAAGCCAGAAGAAATAAAAATTCAAACATATATTGTGAAGTGATATGATGTTATCTTTCTGTGGTCTGTCAGTGTCTGAGCAGACAGCTTTAGAGGTGAGAATATTTTTGACCATACTTTTTCTTTATGTAAATCTGAATCACAGAGTTGTGTCACATTTTAGTGGGTGGGATAATAACCGTGAGAGTAGTTCCCTCTTTCTGACTCATTCTGTAATTCACATACCTTCCTGCTTTAGAGGGACTTATTCCTCAATCAGATATCTAAACAGCTGTTATTCCATGGGTGCACCCTCAGCATTTTGACTTGAAGCAGTAGCCTCGTTCTGAAGTTAATATTCAATTACTACACAACTTGCTTGTTACACATTGTTTTGTTTCAAAGGGAACTTTTGGTACACACAAACCAGGTGTCTATTAGAGAAAATTAAACAGGGAGCTCTGCTGTAGCTGTACACTTTATCGCCGTAAACATTCAAACTAATGACTGATCCTTCATAATGTACATATGGCGAGGTTTGGTCCAGGGGACCAGTTTAAACCTAGTTTGTAGTAAAATCACAGACCATAGAGGGTGTCGATGCTGTTTAGATCTACAAGTCTTCCTCTGTTGTGCTAAATTGCTTACTAGTATAAACTAAGTCAATAAATACCTTTACATATATAGAACAGAATATGTAGAAACGTATTTGTCTTTTAAAAAAAGTTTGTTTTAGAATATTACTTTTAAAAATCTTATTTTACTTCATTGAGGCTGTGTAAAAAGCTATTTTTTTCCCAATATATGAACATGGAGATGAAGATATTGAAAGCAAAGCACCATGTGTTTGATCTTTCCTGACCTAATCTGTAGCTCCTTTGGCAGTTAGGTAGATGACAGGAAAACTTTGATGAATTTGTTCCTCTCTCAGTGAGATAGAAAGTCAATTCAATTCTCCATTTCTCAAGTCTATGTGATAACAATTAGCGCCAATGTCTTGTCAACCGTGTTCTCATACAGGCCTTTTATATGGCAATCAGTATTTATTTAAGGGAAACCGTATGCAACATGGAGGTAGATAATAACTGTGTCAATATTTTAGGGTCAAGTGCATGAGGATTCATTGTCAAACAAAGCCAAAAGTGAATTTTAAGTTATTTTTTTTCCTTAAGAATATAGAAATGGTCTATTTGAATGTTACATGAAGGTCATACTGATCTAGCAAGATTTTAAATGATCATAATAAAATTATTATTGGATATTAAAATGTAGGGTAGAGTACATCTTTTGAAGTTATATTGGCAGGTACATGTGGCATACAGTTAACCTATTGAACACTATCTATAACCACCTTCACGAGGAAGATACTCCAGAAAGCAAGTTCTTTAGCTGCAAAGGTATAATGTGATCTAAGGATCTTATCTGAAGGTGAAGCTAGATAAATTCAAGGCTGAGAAAGAAATTACATATTTCTAAAAGTAAAAGTAATTAATCTTTATAAAATATTTTCTAAGGAAGTTGTGGTTTTTCACTGCCTGAAAACTTTAAATAAATCCAGCATCTTACAAAAAGAGCTGTTCTAGCTAAGAAAAGGAGATATGATCTTATATTGATTATAATGGAAGAATTATTTGGGAAATTTCTATGGTGTGTGAATGTAAGAGGCCAGACTGGATGATTGCCATGGTCCCTAGGACTCAAATGATGTGAGCTTATCTGTTGGTAACTTAATCAAGGTTTGTGTTCTAAAAAGGAGAAAACAAATAGTTTATCACTTTGTGGTTTAGTAGACAAGAACTTAAAGGAATACATGCTCTCAGTTTCAAATTACAGTGCTTTTATAGGCAAATATTTTGAATTAACAAATTTGAGATAAGCAGTTACAGGTTGCTCTAATACTTTGAATTCATGAACAGTGTCACTAAATGGTGGATTTTTTGACATGGTAAGAGTATCAAGTTTTTGTAATACTTTCAGTTAATGAAGAAGTATTGTATTAGAAGCATATTTAAGCAAGATAAAACATCAAATATGTCTTATTGTTTTCTAGGACTTTTTTACAGAATAAAAATTCATACATACACACATACATATGGGATTTATAATTTTTTCCACAACTATTTGGTTACTTCAAAAAGATGTGATTACTGGGCAAACTCAAAGCAAATTTTAACAAAGTTGTCAAAGGCAGGATCTCAGAAAGAATTTAAGTACTTCAAGTGGAAGAGCAGCTTATTTGAAGTCTTAGTTGAAACCTGTGAGGTCCAGAGCTCCCGCAGAGCTCTTTTTTTATATTTGACAGGTCTGTAATCTGTAAGCACTTCAGTTCTTGACCTTAAAGTTGCCCAGATGCTTAAATCGCTGTTACTGCAGTTGTCAGAAGTATCTCAATCCTGGTAGTTCAACAATTCAGTCCTAACTCATGGATCCAGAAACTAGGCACCTACTGCCTTCCTCCTTTGAGGGGTATGATCTCCTAAGCTTCCTCAAACTTGCAGATTACTGAGCATGCAGTGATAGCTGCTGTTTTCTTTCAAAGCATAGCTAGAGGATAAATCTCCATTTTAACTTAGAGATTTGGTTATTTTAATATGACAGTGTGAATCCATGTTCACTTCCTCTTTTCCTGAAAAAAAATCTTTTGCTTCTTATCGCTTTAGACTCACCAACTTGGTTTCGAGTCTGTGAACCTCAATGTGTAAGTCTGTGATCAAAAATCCTGTTCTATTTCAAGCACTAAATCTATGTCTCAGTGGTGAATTCCTGAATCAAAGGAGTTAGAAAAATGAAAATCATGTTGATCTGTAATCCATACAGCTCTCCCTAAGGAGGGAAGTTTTGTACATTTTATCTACCTAACGATGACATGATGTCAAACAAAAGTCACTAGGATCATTTCACTTTCAGTTACGAGTTTTGAAGGAACTCAAGTGGGAAATTGCTGAATTTCTGATGAACTTGTGTGAACTATCTACTGCAAAAGCCACTCTGTCAGAGGACTGCCAGGTTGCCAGCATCTAAAAAAAGAGGGCTTTAAAGGAAATCCTGGAAACTACAGGACTAGTCTGACTTTTATTCCTTGCAAAATGGCAACCTACAATAAGGAATGATATTATGAAGCATAGGTGTAATCTTGAGCCAGGCAAGATGGAGTTCTGTGAGAGTGTGAGTCAGTAAATGTGTAAAGGGGAGGCAGAAGACATAATATGTATGGATTTAGAAGGTAAGAACCTTGGGCAGCTTCTATACTACAGTCTATTAAAGAAATTAAATTGTTATAGTGTTGTGATTTAGACCCAGCCAGGACCCAAGCACCATGTGGCCGCTCACCCATTGCACCCCTGCCTGCAGGACAGGAAGGAGAAGAGAGAGGATAATTAAAAAACCCCATGGGTTGAGATAAGGAGAATTTAATGCAACAATGAAAAAGGAAAAGAAAGAACAGTAGTAACAATAACAGTAATGAAACTATATACAGAACAAGTTACAGAAACCATACAGACTGTGAGAGTGGCAACAAACTCATTAACCCCTGGCTTGGACTGGATGGTCCTGGCATCAGAGGCATGACGTCAGTATGGTATTGAATAATCTATTGGCTGGTTCAGTTGTCTATCCTGGCTATGGCTCCATCCCAGCTTCTGGTGAAAATTAACCCTATTGTAGCTGAACCAGGACATATGGTTTGAAGGAAAGTTACTTGAAAGGCTTTATAGGACAGGTAGATAAAGGATAGGCTGCAACTTACTCTTCAATAAATTACTTTTAGATCCCTTTTCAGGGTAAAAAAGAGTATGGATTCCCATGGATCAGCAATGGGTTCATTTTTATTAATTATTTTCACAGATGACCTTGGAACAGGGCAAGTGTAATCAAATATGAAAGTTTTCAGATGTTACTGAGGTCTTTCCGGCAGTTAAATGTTACAGTGATGGGGACAAACCCTAGAAAGACATCACAAAACTGAAATATTGAGCAAATAAATGCCAGATAATGTGTTACGTGAGGAAATGGGAGATAGTGCAACCTAGATCATGCTTACATAATGGTGATCTTGGAAGTGGAAGTCACAATTTGGGCAGGAGACCTTGGACACCTCACTGGCAGTTTTCTGAAATGATCAGATCACTGAGCACTTTGTTTTCAAGAACAAACAACGTATGGAGCATCATTAGGAAAAATATTGAGACTAAAGCAGAAGCCAACATTTTTTTCTCTGAAAAACATTGATGCACTGGATTACTCAGTACCATGATTTTCCTTGGATCTCCAAAAAAGATATAATGTAGTACAAAATGATGCAGAGAAGGCAACTGAAATGTTTATGGAAATGAAACACTGTCTTGCAATAAAAGATTAAAATGCTTGAGCCTTTCCATTTGGGGGAGAAAAGTCTGGAGAGACAGAGATGATAAATATTGACAAAGTCATGAAAACAGTAGATAGGGCAAATACACTGCAATTATTCATCAGATGACATAGTACTCAAATAAGAAGACACTAATTGAAACTAACAGGATGAGAGTTTAAGACAGATAAAAGATAGTACTGCCTTACATAGTAGTTAGTGAGCTTTTGGCAACCATGTGTTTCCACAGAAGATTGTGGAGATAAATAATACCAAGCAGGTTCAAAAATGGATTAATTAAGTTCCTGGGCAACAGGTCAATAAATGGATACTAAAATCAGGGATGTACACAATGCAATTCCTATCATGAATGTTGGGAGACTGTGAGAAGAATGGATGGCAGACAGTGGAAAGGCTTGTTCGTGCTCCCTAAGTTAACTCCTGCTGTTGGGGAGGAAATACTGGGCCATATGACTGTTTATTAAGCTTCACTTAGGATGACTATCAAAATGGTTATACCAGTGGTTAACATGGTGGGTCCAGGCAAAAGGTAATGAGGGATTGCAGGAACCTGAAAAATCTTATTCTGCATGAGCAATGTAGGATCACAGTGGAAGGATAGTTTGAGGCAACTTTAACAATATAAAACTTGAGAGATTTTTATAATAAAAACAAGCAAGCAGGCTAAATTTAACTTCTAAAGACATATAGTGTCCAGCTGATCTATACTCCAAAGTTCATGTTAGAATAAAATAATCTGAAGTAGATGGTTCAATTGTTAATATACTTTTGCTATAGATTTAATCAGTGGGGGGAAAGTAGTCTTATTGAAACTTCCTTGCATTGCTACTTATTTTTTTGCATGAAGTATATATGTAAGTTAATTCATAGGGAAAGATTCAGATTTGGAAGGATGAAGTCTTCTAAGTCACACCTATTTTAACATCAGTAAATTAGCAATCTCTGTAAATTTTCCACTTTTATTCCTAGCTATCTCTGTTTGAAACTCAGGTCTCTTGTTGATTTCATTCCTGCCTCTTTTTGCCTTCATTTAAAGTTGAGTTTGCTTTTTTTTTCTTCACAAACCTGTTCTCTTATGACTCATTAGATTTGAAAGCATTACATTCAAACTGTATATATATAAAACATTACTCTAAATTTCTTCCTACAGACTTCCAAATAAATGAATTAAAATTCACATTTTAGGTGCTAAAAAGTACAACTGGATAGGAGGAATGGAAGAATCATAGCTTTCTTTGACATAACAGTATAAAACAAATTCATTTTTATGTCAAAAAATCTAGTGTGTCTATGGTTATTTGCTACCTAGCTGAAGTCTGTTTGAAAATGTCTTAAGTTTGTCTGGTCAAACTTAAGGAAGAAGGAAAAGTTTTGGGTGCAATCAGAGATGACGAAGAAGCTGAAGAAATATCATTTAGCATGGCGTCTTTGTTTCAGCAAATTTACCAATTTGACTTAATCTCTGGCCCCACAGAATGAATCAGAGATTTAAAACAAGCACCTTTGAAGAGTTTTGTTTTGAGAAGTCTTTATAATATCAGTGTAGTATTAGACCTTTTTAAAAATACAAAAATGCTTTAAATTATTCCTGTAAAGGTAGCATATTGGGTTTTTTTCTGCAAAATATGGTGGCCATATTGGGAAAAAATCAGGGGTTAAATTGCTTGTTTTCACTGCAGAGGAAATATTCTCAGACTAAATGTCACATGTAAGAAATAATGAATTAGGAGCAACACATAATGAGAAGAAACACACAGACTTCTGTAAGTAACATAAGTAGTAAAAGGAAGGCTAGGGAAAATGTGGGCCTGCTGCTGAATGGGGCAGGGGCAGGGAATGTGGTGATCCAGGACACGGAAAAGTCCAGGTATTGAATATTGCCTGTCCTTAGTCTTAGCCTCTCCATAGGGCCCAGAGACTGGAGATAGGGAGGCAGGGTGGAGAGAGGATAGGAATGTGATAAGGCTGGATCAAGGAAGATATACTCTTAGTGGAAGAGGCCAGGGAACCTAGGCCAGGGAATACTTAAGCACACTGGACATAGATAAATCCACGCATCCTGGAAGGCTGCACCCATGAGTACTGAGGGAGCTGTCTTGTGTCATTGTGAGACCACTTTCAATAATCTTTAAACAATCATGGTGATTGGAGGAGGTGCCTGTAGATGAGTAGGAAAGCAAAGTCACAGTCACTCCCATCTTCAAGAAGGGCATGGAGGAGGAAACTATGATGAAATGACTGGTTTGGTAGATGAGAGGAGACCAGTGGGTATTGTCTACCTTGACTTCAGCAAGGCTTTCCTGCTGTCTCCCATAAGATCCTCATAGAGAAGCTGATGAAGTAGGAGCCAGAAGAGCAGACGGTGAGGTAGGTGGATTGCGAACTGACTGAATAAATGGGCCCAGAGGCTGTTAATCCGTTGTATGGAGTCCAGCTGGCAACTAGTAACTAGTAATGTACTCTAAGAGTCCATACTGGCTCTAATCTTGTTCAGCATCTTTATTAATGATCTCAGTGATGGGTAGAGTGTACCCTCAGCAAGTTTACTGATGACACAAAACTGGGAGAATACACTAGTGTGTTGTTGCTGCCATCCAGAGTGACCTTGACACGGTGGAGAAATACGCTAACAGAATTATCATGACATTCAGCAGCCAAGTCCTTCACCAGGTCAGGAAAAATCTCAGACACCAGTATACAATAAGGGCCAGAAAGCATCTTTGCAGAGGGGAATCCTGGTGGGTAGCAAGATGAGTATCAGCCAGCAGTGTACCCTTGCAGCAAAGAAGGCTAATGGTATCCTGGGGTGCATGAGACAAAGTATCGCCAGCAGGATACAGGAGGTGATCCTTTCCCTTTATTCAGCACTGGTGAAACTAAATCTGGAGTAGTGTGTCCAGTTCTGGGCTCACCAGTACAAGAGACAGATAGAACTACTGATGAGAGTCCAGTGGAGGACCACTAAGGTGGTTAAGGGGCTGGGGCATCTGTAATATGAGGAAAAGCTGAGAGAGCTGGGACTGTTTAGCCTGGAGAAAAGAAGGCTCAAGGGGGAATCTTGTCAGCATATATGAATATCGAAGAGAGTGTGTAAAGAAGACTGAGCCTGCATTTGATGTAGGATTAACGTAACAATTAATTACCTATAGCTCCATAACTTGTTTTCCAGTTTCTGCTAATCCAGTAGGGGTGGCAAAAAAAGGACCTCAAATTATTATTAAACATAGCTCAGATATACACATTCAGACAGTCTGGGGTAGTGTTAGAGCAAATGTGCTATCATTCATTTTAGTTTGTGAGTTTTATCAAGAGTCAAGCTCTGGATTTTCTTTCTTATAGTTTCACTCAAGTTTTCATCAGTTTTTTGTCCCTAATGTGTACTGCACCAAGATCAATAGACCATTTAGAAAGTCTTTTGTAATTTATTCATTGAGCATTTCATGCATACTGAAGGAATATTATGTACAGGAAAGGAAAGCCTGTATCAGTATCGATCCATATTTTGTAATGATATCCAGCCTATTAGGAAATCAAATAACACAGATTTTGTGAAACAGGGTTAATCACAGAAGAAACAGTGCAAAAATGAAACCCTAATGAAGCATAAATCCACATGTGCATGCTGTGAATTAAGAAAAACTAGTTTTCTACATATATGAACAAAAATCCAAAATGCATTTTATCTGCCTCTATCTTAGGAAGAGATTTCCTACTTTGATTTTACATTAAACTGGTAAAAAAGATTTAGTTATATGTCCAAAAAGGTTCCCTGTGGCCTCCATGTTTAGGCCCACTATCCAGGGAGTATTTTGTGCTTGAAAATGAAGGGACATCCAGTGATAAAAGAATTAAGATTATCTGTAGAATATCTAAGTTTAATTCTTGTCTCTATCACAGACTTTTTGTGTAAGTTGGAGAAATGCAATTGTTCTGTGCTACAATACCTCATCTCTAATCTTCAGAAGAAAGAATATGTCTGCCTTGTCTGTAAAGGCTTTGAAGCAGAGACTGTCTCTTTGAATATATTTTCTATCGTAAAGTACAATGGAACTTCTGATTTGTGTTAGGGCCTTTCCGTGTTACTGTGATACGAATAAATAATAACTAGTAATAGATGCTTTGTCTGCTTTCTTTATAAAGGATAAGTTAATGAAAGAAAGCTAACTTTTCCTTGTAAGATGAAAAGAACTTCAAAAGTCAAATTTTAGCTATTATTCTAATGAAAAATGAGATGCCTCTAAAGCTGTTGACAAAGAGTACAGTTTCATAAACTTCTCCTATTTCCTTTAAGCTGCACTAGAATTCTTACTGTGATTTTAAAGCTTGAGCACAGCAAAATATTAAAAGCCCCCACAGCTTGCATTTTTTCCCTTTAGCTGTACTGTGAAGTTGCCATGAAAACCTTCCCTAGAGCTTCCAACCACCCTTATTGTTACAATAAATAAAACAAGAGGAAGATTTATGAAAATGTCTGTGCGATACTTATGCTGTGAGAAACATCAAGTAGCGTCTATCAAACATCATGTTTGTCAGTAACAGTGTTTTGCAGAAAATCAGTCAACTTAAGGCACATTGCATTTATTTTTATGTTGGCAATGCTCTAGTCCATAGACCTATTTTTTTTTAAGCGAGAAGGTAACTTAATTTGAATTAATTCCAACAGTCTCACCATGACTAACATATTCTTCCTGTCTGTGGACGGAATCAAGAATAGAAAAACCAAAATTATGATAGTGTTATATTTACAGTTCAGTGAATTGAAGGAAGGAAACTTCTGCCTCCAGTGATAACACCTCTTGCCTTATCAAGTTTTTATTTTTTCTTGAAATTCTCAGCTCATCAAGAGAAATAAAAGGTAAAGGATTAGAATAAATGTATGTTCAGATACTTTCTAAACTGTTTTATTGTTATATTTTAGTTAGAAATAAAATTTAATGTTTTTAACTATGAAATAGGAATGAATTACAAGAGAAGGATTTTAGAATAATTATGAAGTAATTCTGATGGTTTGAGGTACACAGACAGTTGAAAATTGTCAGTGAACTGCTTTAACAATTAGATGATTCTTACCTCATTTGCTATACTGCATAGTGCCTCATATCAATAGTAAATTTGGAAATGAAGGACAGGAGGAACTTACAATCCCCTTCTCTAAGCCCACAAACATACTGGAAGGAATAAGTTGTGCCTGTTGAATATATACAGCAGCTAAATTTATACTGAGTTAGAATTATTCCCTGAATTTCTCCTCCACTTCTCTGATATCCCAGGATCCTTAACAAGACAAGTAAAGCATTTGACTGTTTCCATGGATGTTAAAGGAAAGGCAAATTAGAAATAAAGATTAAAACCAACATTTTATTACATAAAATGGCTCTGACCTCTCCTATCATCCTTCTTTGCCGGGAGAAAGCGGCCAGAGTAACGATGTATTCCAATGTGGATAGAATCGTCCTCGCTTTATTGTTCAAATCGTGTATTTATAGCACAAAAACGAAAGCATGTGCTTAGCCCTTACACATAATCGGTTATGTCCCCATAATCATGCAACCCACCCCCTAACATAGTTGGTTTAGGCTCCTTGTTCACTCACTCTTACGTTGCTCAGTCCAACCCCCTTTGCAGTTAGAACATTCCTGGGAAAGTTCTGTTTTTCTTGCAAACTGTTGCATTCCTTCTTCTTTTTATCTCTCCTCCAAGGACGCGTCAGGGTTGTTGACTAAGCCTCGAAGCCTGGATTGTTCACTGTAATTAAGTCATGTCCTCTCTCACTCAAAAACTCCTCCACACTTCTTATCATTAAAGTCTCCTTATTTTGTCTTTTGGCTGCTTGTTTTCTACATTTCATGTTCTTCTCTGCATGTACTTGGTTATCTGTTTTAAAATGTTTAGCATTTCTGCATTCTGAGTGTAGGATATCTTTGTGTCACATCTTTCCACAAACACACGCTTACCCCAACAGTCCTTTATGTTTTCCTACCACTCCCATTAATGAGAATTGCTAGTTCACTTTTCCTTCCTTAAAACTGAGTGCTTGCTGCGAGGAGCATTCTTTAAACATCAGCACATTTCCTTGACCGAGTCTCATTTGCTTATGCTGTTTGCCAGTTCTACTTGTATGAGAATTGTGGTATCTAATGCTCTAAAGTTCTCTTAGCCAGATCCTCATCAAATGTAAATTTACTTAACATCATTGGAAGCACTGGAGCTGAAAAGCTGCCCTTCTATGCTTCCTACATTTCAGATTCTAAAAGCTGCATAAAATGCAAAATCAGAGACCTGCTGAGATTGGAAGGTACCTCTGGAGATCATCTTGTGCAACTCACCTGCTCCAAGCAGGTTCAGCTAAAGCTGGTTGATAGAGGCCGTGTCTAGAAAGCTTTTTAATATCTCCAGGGATGGGGAGTGCACAGCCTTTCTGGGCAACCTGTTCTGTTATTCAACCACACTCAGAGTAAAAAACTTTTTTCTTATGCTTAAATAGACTTTCCTGTGTTTCAGTTTGTGGCCATTCACTCTTGTCCTTTCCCTGGGTAGCAAGGAGGAGAGACTGGCTCTGTCTTCTTTATGCCCTCCTTTCAGCTACTGATACACATTGGTAAGATCTCGTGAGCCTTCTTTTCTCCAGGCTAAACAATCACAGCTTTCTCATCTTCATCTCAGCAGACGTACTGCCACCTTTGCTTGATTTCCTGCACTTTGGGATTGACTGCTCTTGAACTTGAAGTAGCTGATCCATGAAAATCAAGAGCTCTCACAGATCCCTCTTTCCTCCAGGACTGTTGCCCATGGTATCCTTTCAAGTAGATCCCTGAATTGTCAAACATTATCTCCCCTGTCTGGAGAAGCATATATTCTGTAGCTACTCCTGTAGGCTAGTCTCATCTAATCTGTTTTATCAGGTCTATATTTAAACTAATAAATATGGTTAACCTTTTATCGCTGCTGTTGATAATATTTTAATTGTCTTCACGTTAAAGAATATAAACCCTAAAAATTCTAAAAGTTTCACTACATCAAGTTTCTGCTCTGTAAAATAATTGAAAACTGTATTTATTATTTATTTTTCCACGCCACAGAGGCACTGATTGAGATGATATTAAAGCTGTGTTGCGTTGGGCATGGTGTAAGTATATGTTAAAAGAATCTTAGAAAGTTTATAATCTAAGACAAAAAGACAGCCAGAAGTCAGGAGAGCAAGAAAAATTGAAGTGTCTTGTCTGCACTCATGTGAGATGACAACAGCTTACATGTAGGTTAGAATGCAGTTTTCCAGATTGCTAGGTTCTCTTTGTATTCAGTAAATCATGTTTCCCCTATTAGGTATTTTCTGTGCTAGTATTTTTTTCTGTTGAGTTCTTAAATGCCACAAGTGCCAGCATTTATAGTTTCTTTTATTTCTTATTTGTTCTTATTTCTCAGTAGAATTCACTGCCAACAAAGTCCTTAGACTTCTTTGCATTCTTTTTTTGTTTTCTACTTTCTTAAACTGATTCCATAGTGTTTCATTATACCCCCTTTGATTATTCTATATAACTCTTCCTCATCTTATTCTTACAACTACCTAGAAGGAGGTTGTAGTGAGGCTGGTGCTGGTCTCTTCTCCTGGGTAACTAATGAAAGGGCAAGAGGTAATGGATTCAAGTTGCACCAGGGGAGGTTTAGATTGGATAAACAAAGAAGTTCTTCACTGAAAGAGTGATTAGCCATTGGAACAGGCTGCCCAGGGAGATGGCGGAGTCATTATCTCTGGAGGTGTTAAAAAAATGGGTAGATGTGGCGCTTTGAGACATGGTCTAGGGGTTAGGGAAATGTTTGAAGAAGGTTGGACTAGATGATCCTAGAGGTCTTTTCCAACCTAAATTATTCTATGATTCTATGATCTTTGGCATCTTCTCATACTCTAGTTGATGCCTCCTTATACTGCTCAGTCAAGTGAAGCATAAATAATATTATTAAAATTAATTCTGTTTGGTACGGTCTACATATTCCAGGAATTGGCCAACAGTTTTTCTTTCAGGATACAAGAACTATTTTAAATTTTAAATTTATAAAATCAAAACAGCAGTTGAATTTGCTGTGAAAAGAAAGTTACGAGGACCTCCTATTTCATTAGCTGATCTAACTGTAGTTAGAGTGTCCTCATCTTTTCTTCCAAGTTTTAAGGCTTCTTTCTTCTTCCCTCTCAGCTGCTGAAGTGACTGTAAGAAAGGGCCTACAAGAAAGCTGGGGAGGGACTGTTTACAAGGGCATGTAGCTATAGGATGAGAGGCGATGGTTTTAAATTACGGAAGGGTAGATTTAGATTAGACATTAGGAAGAAGTTCCTTACTGTGAGGGTGGTGGAACATTGGAACAGGTTGCCCAGAGAGCTGGTGGAGGCTCCATCCCTGGAGACATTCAAGGCCAGGCTTAATGGGCTCTGAGCAACCTGATCTAGTTAGAGGTGTCCCTGCAGACTGCAGGGTAGTTGGACTAGATGACCTTGGAAGGTCCTTTCCAACACAATGCATTCTATGATTCTATGATAAATCCATTAATTATACTATAGTAACAGATGGAAAACCTATTGAGCTTTAACAACCTATATATTGATAGTCCCTTCTTCAAAACCCTCCTTGTTTGATGTTTTCAAATAAAGATGTACCAGCAGTAAAACCCATCATCCCTCCTTACCACATTGTCTGTCCTCATGCCAAGGACGTAGTGTAACAACCTGGTACTTTAATGAAGAGGTTGGTTGCTTACTATGAGAGATTATGCCCCTTTCCATTTGTGGGTATGCTTCTTAGTTTCTGGCTCCATTGCTCTTTGTCTGTAGCCATTGATAATCAAGTTGTAAGAATCTCCAAACTGGCTTTTCTCATTATTACACTTTTCTAGCTGTAGCTGTATTTAGAACACATGAATGTTCTGTGATGTTTGATGACATCTGCTTTTAGCATCCTGAGATTTTTGTCTGGGTTTCCATCAATAATTTCATATTATCCTATCCTATCTTCTCAAGAAAAGAAACACATTTTTGCCATGTCAGTTTATAGCTCTCCTGGCTATATACAATAAGGTGGGTATTTAACCAATAATCAGATTAGACTGTCTTGCTCCTCTGTCCACATGTTTTTACCTTGCATAGTAGTTCACTATTTTCTGGCAAAAACTACATAAAGCTTGATTTGTGTGAAATTTCTTGATGAAGTGTGTTTTCTAAGCTTGTTTTCCTGCCTTGCTACCACCAGAGCATTCTTTTACAGCTACTTCATTATCCTAATCTTTCCCTTCAACAGAATTTAAAAATGAAAATGTAGATTCAACTCAACTCTAAGAAGTAGCAGTGCTTACCTTCATATGATGACAGCAGTATAATTTACTGGTTATATATTACTGCACTTAGAAATTTGTTTTTGTTGATCTGTAATCTCTTGCTATGCAATTGTAAATATGTGACAAAATCATTTTTCTAGTCCTAAGGACCTTTATTCAGTAACACTGTACTAATCTAGCCATTTCATGTTTTCCCTAGTGATTTATATCATCTTTCATAACAATTTTTTTTAAATTATTTTTTATTTGTGATAGAAATCATATCTGAAGCTGATCTATTTCAGATTTTAATCTTTCCCATTTTTGGCCAAGGTAGTAGGCATAAACATAACAAAATGTATTTAGCGTTAGTTTGACACACTGACTGTGCCATAAAACTAAATAATGAAATAATGAAGACTGTTAGTGTGACAGATCTGTTAGAGATATTGTATACATGACTGAGAGAGAGGGAAGGATAAATAACGTTCTGATGCATCTTTCATTGACTGACTATGAAACTACATTCCAGGACCACTACAATAACACTTGAAAAGCTGAAGTAAAACATATCACTATGTTATTGATTTAGACATGTAAGTTTTTTATTTTTATTAGTAAGATAGAGTATATTTTTCAAGTGATAATGAGAATTGGCTGTGTACCATTTCAATCCTTATTACAATTGCTACCATAACAATGCATTGCTATTGCAGTCAGTACTCAGAATTTTAACTATATCTTTCCATGAAGATAGATTTATTTGAAATCTCTGCCTTTGATAATAAGAAAAAAAAATATTTTAAAACCTTGCAAAGCTTTATTTTTAATAATTTTTTCAAGTAAAAAAGTATTCCATCTTTTGTGATGGGAAACCAGTCAAATTTACATTTTCAGATTAGGCTACTGCAAATATTGTGCCAGGAAGGTAAAAGCCATGTCATGCTAGTGAATAGACCATTTCAGGGGCAACAAAGGGTAAACTAAGGAGTGTCTCCTGGCTTTCTGTCTAGCCTTCTCTAAAAGTGAATCTAATTTTTAAAGTTATCGTTGTCCTCTGACCATGCTAGAGCTGTTAGAATTCAGTGTGAAAATGCTCTCTGATGAGACTATTATAACTGTCTTCTTAAGAGCAGTGAAGAAAATGTTGAAGAAAGGATTATTCTATAAACCCTATCTGGGCGCTGGACCAAGACCTGACATTCTGAGTTCTATTCCTGCCTCTAACCGTCTGACTGTGCTTATTAAGCCATATAACCATTTTAATTATCAGCTATTATCTATTTCATTTACTTAAAGTGAAGAGTAATTGGATCAGGGACTGTTTTGTAATGTGTTTACTCAACATCTTTGAATAATTTTAGCTGAGGCTTCTCTCCTACACCAAATCAAAAATCAGTGTGTTGGGTTTGTGTCTGGTGGGGTTTTGGTAGCAGGGTAGGAGGCTACTGGCATGCGTCTTGTAAGAAGCTTTGAGAAACACCCCCAACCCCAAGTCAGACCCATCTCTGGCTCAGGCTGAGCCAATCAGTGTTTCTATGATAACATATTTAAAAGAAGAAAAACCTGTTGCGCAAGTTCTTTTGTTTCGAGGTTCTTTCTGTTTTGGAGGGGAGTAGAACTGAGATTGACACAACCATGCAGATACCCAGGTCAGTGAGAAAGGAGGGAAGGAGGCACTCCCAAGCAGCCATTCCCCTGCAGCCCATGGTGAGATGGCAGGCTGAGCCCTTGCAGCCCTTACAGAGCAAGGGTGGGGCAGAATGGTGTCTGCAGCCCATGGAGGACCCCACACTGGAGCAGGGGACAGCTCCCAAAGAAGACCATGACACTGAGGGAAGCCCATGCTGGAGCAGTCTATCACTGGGAGGATTACAGCCTACAGAAGGGACCCACGCTGGTAGAATTTTGTGGAGGACTGTCTTCTGTAAGAGGGACACCACATTGCAGCACTGTCTTGATCGGATTCAATTGGTAAATTGATGGTGGTTTTATTGTTTGAGTTAAATTGATTTTGTTTCCTCAGTTTGAGTCTGTCTTTTGCCCATGACCACAACTGGTGAGTAAGGCATCCCTGTCCTTTGTGTCCACACTCGAGCCTTTTATTATATTTCTCCTCCCTATCCCACTGGTGGAGAGTAGGAGTGAGCGAGCGGTTGCATGGTGCTTTGTTTCCAATTGGGTGGGCTCAAACCTTGACACACAAGAACTTCTTATGAAGCAGTTTGCATTGTATTTCACAGATTAAAGCTAAAATAGTGTTCATACCAACTTTGATTATACGCTAAAGGAATTAATGTATCGTTCCAGATCCTGAGCTAAAAGAAAGGAATTTTATGTACTTTCACACAGACTTTTTTTAGTCTCTTCTAACAGTTGCACAGAATGTAATGGAAATTTTGCTATTGACTGAAGTATCTTGGGGACATGGGCAAGCAGCACCTTCAGGTAATCCAGAATTCCTTCTTGCAGTTTCCTGTAAGAGATGAGTAGAGAAACCTAACTCAGTCTAGTGAGCAATAGTAAATGTTTAATTTCTGAGGGAAAGAAAAATTATATAATCCATATTTCCTTATACGCACAGGGAAGATTCTAATTAGTACAATTCTTGAAGGTGTGATTGTAGAATGAAAGTGTATGCACTGTAGATGTTTCCTAAGTTGGCTAGTTATTCCACTTTTTTCTTATTTGTACTTGCTGAATTGGTTAAAAAAGAATGATCAGCAAACATAACTGAACAAATTGCACTTCCCTCAGCTGAACTGTGTGAAAGACCCCAGAGACAAGCCAAACAAGCCTAGCATGGTCCCAAAGGAACCTGGAAATTCGGTTGGCCTTTTTAAGACTGTCTTCTCTGGGGAAAAAATCCCTGCAGCTGCTTTTAAAAGTTGAGGGTTAAAAGCATTTTTGTTGCTGAGAATGCACATTGGAGCATACGTAATGCTTTAATGTGCATTTTAAAGCGAAAATACAATACAGCTTTTCAGAACCTTTGGAAAGAATCACAGACTTGTTTCTGAGGTTGAATGAATTCAGAAAGGTACTTTCAGGCAGAGCTGACTGACACTCTGAATTTCCCTTCTGGAAGAAATGTTGGTATTTCAAGGAAGCTTTCATTTTGAAAGAAAGTGAATACAAGAATTTCTTCCATTTTCCCTTCACTGGAATAATACTACGGAAAAACTGAAATGCTTTGTTCTGGTTTTATGTTTGATTGGTTTATTTTTTTTTCTAAAGATATTCATCGATTTTTACACTTAAAAGACTATTCCTTGAATTGTTGCTAACTATTAGAAGAACTCAAGGAATTTTCAGAAGCCAAAGGAATCAGTTATTATTGAGAAAAGACTCTGAAAAATGAATAATTAGAAATGGATGATAAAGGCTGGATTTTGCATGCTGTTACAGTGAAAACAAACAAACAAACAAACAAACATGTTATCAGCACATTTCATTATATTAAACCTTTTTCAAAAAGGGTCATGGAAGCTGGGTAGACTACAGAGAACAGATAAGCTCTCTCTCTTCAGTGACACATTTTCTCCTCTCTGCAACTGATCTTGCCTCACTGGATGTATAAAGGCAATTTTTGATTGATTTTACTCCACAGGGAAGATTCCAGTGTAATATGCTGCTGGAAGCTCTGGGACTGCTTTTTTATCACCCACCCTGAAACTCGCATGCCTGAACATTGTATACCAATCAATTTTTCTCCCTCAGCCACTCATCCCTTGGAGCCCACTGTCTCTGCAGTGAAGTCACATGTGTACAAGCTCTTTTTAGCTTTGATATTTTGCTGTAGATAGCCAGGAATGCTGCTGACTGAGGTGGCAGTGAAAGCAAAAGAGAGTTCTTTTCATACCTACTCTATAACACTCCTGCAACACAGCTCCAGATTGCTATAGGCCTGGAATTAAGAAGTGGGAAAGGTGGAGGCAGAGTGTCAGGAGGTTTGGGCCACTAGGGTAGGAGTGAAGTAGATAAAAGAGTAGGGCTGCAGATAGTGGTATCAGGGTAGAATTAGTACTGAAGAATGTTGGTATCTATTACCCGTAAAACTGTGATGCTACTATGGTACTGATATGTTGCCCATCACTAATTTAGGATCAGTGAAGATATTCCCATTCTTTCGTATACCATGGTTCATCTTCAGCAAGTGAGTGACAGAGACTCTTCTGTAAAAGTGGAGCTGCACTCAGAAAAACTTAAGCATCCTGTTTCCTGGCATGCACTTTAATGAGTGAGCAGTGGTGAAAAACAGAGGTTGTTTGTCTTCCTTTGCTTGATAAGTATCTTAAAAAAAGAGCTAAAAATTTTTCGTCCCACAAGGATCAACTGTGTGTCCTGGGCCAAGTGTCCATGCAGACACTTGAAGCTTTATGCTTCTTCTTTTCTTTCTCTAGACAGCACCTCACTAAGCACGGGAAAGTGATGAATTATCCTACAGAAGTGCTTATATGCCTTTTGTGAGGTTACTGAAGAGACCTTTATTTAGGTTTCCTTGTACATCCCTCTTGAACAGTACCTGTCTTTGCATAGTGTAGTTTTAATGCAAAGGTTATCTGAAACATTTTGCCTAATTTGTATTCCTACCACAGCTGGCCTGAATATGGGTCAATAACCTGAAATATCCCATTTGATTCTGTAAAGTAACAGTATTCTAGGAAAAATGCAAAAACAATATATTTTGGAACATATGAGAGCTTTGAATTGTGTTCTAACAGCAAATGCATAATATGAACATTGTAAGTCTATTTTTGAAGAAGTAATCATAGTTAATGATGCAAATCATAACTCATTTTCACCAAAATGGTAGGAGTAATCCTAGTAGGTACAATGTATTGCTCCTCAGAGAGTGAAGTAATACTGAATACAGTGATTTATTCACTTAACTGTACTCTCTGTATTGGAAGCATATCAAGTTTCCACTATATTTCAGGTGCTATTTTGGTGGTCATTGTCCACAATACCCTGTTAACTTTAGCTGTCAAAAAAAAAAAGCTTCAGGTCTAATCAAATAGTTGTGCTCCCTGCATAGTCAATTGTAGAAAGCCATTTACTGAACTTACGCACTCTTCCTCTAGGCCTTTGGAGTGGCTGTAGGGAATGTATACAAAGAATGTAGGTATCTGTCTAACAGATATATGTTAAATATTAGGTAACACCATTGTAGCTCTATGCTGTGATGACATAGATTATTTCCTTTTCTGTTTCTTGTGTATCTTATATACCAATGTCCCTGGGATTCAGAATTTTTTAATTTAACCATCTGCTATAAAGTGAAGGGTTTTTCTTCCAGTTAGTAATAAATACATTGCCACTAAAGTGTAGTTCGCTTTCATATTAAGTAATATGATAATAAATAGCGTATATCATTAATAATACAGGCACCAGCATAGGCTCATCTGCAGACTACAATCCCTCTTGCTACGTACCTGCTCTGCCTCTTGGGAAGTAGGACCTCTATGTGCTGTAGTTCTTTCAAGGGGTGTACCTGTGCTGGCATAGGTCCTTCATGAGGCTTTAGTCCCTACAGGGGAGGGGTGCATGTGCTTAATCCCCCACGGAGCACCTACTCTTCCTTTGACCTGGGTGTTCCCTAACTCTGTTCTCTCCTCTCTCATTTTCTGCCCCTACTTAAACATATTTTCATAGAGCTACCACAAACTTAGCTAATGGTCTTAGCTTTGGCCTGTGGTGGATCTGTTGTGGACCTGGCCTGAGCTAGCTATGCCTGGTACAGGGCAGTCCCCAATCTCTTCTTGCAGAAGCCAGCACTGCATCTTGCCTTCTACCAAAAGCTTGTTGCCTACACCCAACACATTAACAAAGGACACAAATGCGTTGCCAGAGTGCTGGCCTCTGGTGTCATCTGATGTATCGTAAAGTACCTTCTATATCTATGGAGACAGGTAGTGTGGTGGTTCAGTCCCTGCTGCGAGCTGAGCCATGCGGCCACTGCCGCTGCCCCCTCCAACCCACCCCTTGGGCAGAAAGAAAAAAAAAATGGCAGGAGGGGTTAGAGGTGTCTTTGTGAATTGAGATAAGGAGAGTTTAATACAGTAACACATGGAAAACAATCAGAACAACAACAATAGCAACAGGAAGCAAAACAATGCACAAAATGAATGGTACCGAGCACACAGACAAGGCAGAGCAGTCCTGGCCCCTGAGTGCACCCTGGCCTGCCACGCGGCGCCCCCCGGAACCGGAACTGGCCCAGAGCCCATGCTGGGGCATGACGTCAGCATGGTGTGGAATAGCTTCACTGTGGCACCCCCCAGCTGTTGAAAATTAACCCTGTCCCAGGAAGTAGGTCACAGGACCTACAGGAGACCTGTTAAAGCAGCAGCTGAGGGTCAGGGCACTAGATGCCCCTGTATAGACAAACGAATTGCACTCCTGAAGTCTTTGACCAGATCATTTAAATATCCTTTTAGCAGTTTGCAGAAATCAGATGTTCCAATGTCTAATTCTAACTGTCTATAAATTTCTGGTATTTCTAGCCTAGAAAGATGTGAAGTAACACGAGTTTTTTTACACTATATAAGACCTTGGCTAAAGAGAACAGAAAAATATCTTATGCAGAAAGGGAAAATGTTGTAAGTAGGTTACTAGTGGAGTACCTCAAAGCTTGGTTCAGAATTCATGTCATTTTGTTTATTCATTTATGACCCTGGTGCAGAAAGCAAAAATATTTTAATGAAATTTGCTTATGGCATAAAGGTGAGAGGAACTATAAATATAAAGCAGCACTTGAATATTGTGCAGAGTTAAGAGACGTGGAGGACTAGAGTAATAGAACTGGAATAAGATTTAATAGTACAAAATAAAAGGTCACAGAATTTGACCTTTTCATTTTACCTATCATTACCAGTATAAAACTTAGAGGCCTACTTTAAGCTGTTCACCTTAGCTCCTTCAAATAATCATAGAGAAATGTCTCTGCAAGGACACTTACCCTATGCTAAAATAGTTATCTGAGACAGATGGTTGTATTGGCTTTTAGAGATGCCTTTCTCATTACATTACTTTTGGAGGAAAACTAGATGTCTATTTAGACTGGATCCTCATGAATCTCAGCTTTAGGCTTAATGTGAATGCTTTCTATGTGCTTGTAGCTCTTCAGCTGGAAAGAGAAAAGTGCATTAACAATCACCATATGATGAGGAGCTATCACTATAATGCAGCTTCAGAGAATGTAAATATGGTCCTTGGATACACCAAGTTTGATATACTTGATATTTCTGGGAAACAAAAAGAAGGGATGAATATCCTTGTACAAATTCCTTGTAGAATATCGTCTAAGATCTTCAACATTAAAGTTTAAGAAAAAGAGATGAACTGAAAAAGATTAAAAAAATCAAGAGAAAAAATAATTTTACAGTAATATTTTTCATATAGCAGCTTGGAGATCCAAGATCCATGAATTTGTGCTGATCTGAGCCAATATAGGCACCAAACACAACTGTTCCATGTGGCATAACACTGATAATAAGTAGAGTTAAAAAGCATTAGTGCAAGACTGTGCCTCACAGCACGGTTTGATTTGCTTGGACAACACATCACCAGTTGAGACTGACTCTCTTGTTTCTGAAGTAGGCATGGCAGTAGCTAGTAGCAGCATGTAACCAATAGCCAGCAGCTGCAATCTTATTCTCCATTGCACAGTATAGGCTGAATCAAAAGGTTCTGGGTCAGATTAGCCTTGAGAAAGAAGATTGGGTTTGTAAGTGATTTTAAAATTTATCAGACATTTTTCAAAAATGTTCAAAGCTTCCTTCAGTGTCATGCCCACTATTTCTGGAAGTATTCCAGCACTTGCAGTAGGCTTAAAGGTGTTAATAAAAGTATCAGTCCTTTCCTAGTCCTGTTTAGAAGTAGAGCCACCACCACAACATTAAGTTGTCTGGAGTGCTGATCCGGTTTGGGTGTGGGCACAAGCTACTGCTTTTCAAGCAGTTGAATGTTTTGAGTAGCATGGCTTTTGTAGGTGTTCTTTAAAACATTTTAATTTCCATAGTTTTGAAAATTCTTATTTTCCTTCCAAAAATTTTATGCTTGCAGACACTTCTGATTATTCCAAAACCTTTCAGATTTCTGCCTAATTCACTAGAATTTTCCATCTTATGATTTCATTACAGTAACTATTAAAAATAAATTGTTACTTTAAATATTACCTGAGAAGGGAACAATAAAATATGCAGACTTAAAAAGTCCCAAGATGGTGTAAATCACTCCCTGAGCTGGGATTAAAACTAGCTAGGACTTGCAAGGGCTCCTCTGATTTACTCTCACCAAAGATCTGACTCTTATTATCAAACCACTGTGCTGTAATCTGCAAAAGTATATGGGAGAGAACATTTGTCTAGCTGAAAAAAGCATGTGTCTTTAGAACAGCTGTTTAACTCATAGGTTCAGGTAGCTTTGCACATTTCTAGTAACCCATGTATGACATCTGAGAATTAAGTCTGACCTAAAAGTTGAGGGGGAAGTGCTGTTAAAATAGATTAGATTTATTGCAGAGGTGGGAAAAGAACAGTACTGCCAACAAAGAAATATCTGTTTGACTCTGTCTTGTGTTAAAATGACACCATGAACTTGCAGATTGAGGAGAAATAATAATGTGTCTTGGAAATATACTATTTTGATGAATGCCAGCTACTGGAAAAGAGCCAGCTGTATTTGCTTTTTTTCTATATGTTGTCAGCTTCTTAACACTCAACATGAACTGTATTATGGCAAACGGTTGGAGTAAGTTATTTCTAGTGTGTAATGAATGCTTCTATCACTTGTTATTGAAAATAACAGGTCTCAAATGTGTGTGGTATACAATTCATTTTCTTTTTCACCAAAGTAGAGATTTTTTTAAGGTTAGAATGAGTGTGAATACCTCTCTAGCACTACATTAACCAAAACAGAGTGAAGTTAAAATTGTCTCTATAATAGCTAGACAAATTCTGACCATATGTGTACATATGCATTACAACTGGTATTTTGAAAGAAGTGGGGCAAAATTTTCCAGTAAATAATAAAGATAAGTTTTACAGGGATTAAATTATCTGAAAATTTAGTCAAGAAAAATGAATAATAAATCAGGGAAATACTTAGATAATATTGAAATATTATGCAATGGAAACTTTTTAAAAATAACGTTTCATGAAAAATAAAATGAGCTAAAAAGTTTGTGCAAGCTTAAGAAAATAGGTTGTGTCTGAGTTCGAATGAGTCTTTTTGTGTTCACACAATTTCTTTCACATTTTCCCCCAGTTTTCTGAACATTTCTTTTGCAGTGTGTTTTCCCCTTTCCCCTTGAATTACCATGTCTCCTTCTCCCTCTTTGTATACCATATTGAATATTCCATATTTTGTAATTTTTTTCTAAGGAAAGAAATTTTTTTGAAAAAATACTGTTTACCTCTTTGAGTGAACATTGTCTCTATTATTTTACAAACAATTTAACATTATTTAAAACATAAAAATGATTTACCTATGAAGGAGGAGCTATTTGGATATTTGCTTCTTAAATTTATCTTTCTAGGCTTATAAAGCAAAACATACATTCCAGTCTATACCTCTCTGGCAGTGGTTTCACAGTGGGATGAATTTGTTTCTGAAAGTGGCTGCTTCTCTCTCTGTAGAAGTGCGTTAGGATTGTTAGGTTCTCCTCAGTGCTATTGTTCTCTTGAACATAGGTAAGGCTCTTGGAATGTTATCTAATTATGATGAAATCATGACACCAACTCATGGCAACCTGAAAACCTTGGGCAAGCACTCCAGACAGAGTATCTTCCCAGGGTAAGCTTATTGCTTAGGCTTAGAGCCTCTGATTGGACAAGGGTGAAGCAGGTGAAACAACAAGCTGTATAATGTAGATGTGGGGTCCTCAGCACCAATTTCTTTTGCTCTCTTGATCTATTCCTAACACACTGAACTACTTGCTAATGTAATCAGAGCCTAATATAATCATATTATTCCACATATAAAACTCCACAGTTTTGACTTGCTGTTTTATAAAACTATCGTAACTGCTAAACCAACTGATCCCCAAATATATTTGGCTTTTAATTTATATTGATAATGAAAAGAAAAGATGTCTCAATCATTTATTAAAAAATACCCTAAAGGAGTGAAAATGCGGATGCCATTTACAGTAGGGTCCTAAGAACTGTATGTTGAAGACACAGGGTGCTGCTGTATGTGAGAATCATTTAAACCAAGTGTATACATGTTCCTTAAGGCTTCACACAGAAACAGTGCTCAAAGTAAAAAAAAAAAAAAAAAAAGTACAAAATCACTTAGCTTTCAGTGGAATATCATAAAAAAGCAGGGAGAGGAGAAAACTATTTGTCAATGCAAAATGCAGAGCAGTTTATCTGGCAGTTTGTAAGTATTCTGAGGTATTTCTTGGTAGTCCATGCTACGTCTCACATCTAACCACTCAATGCATCAAACTACATTCTCCTTTTGGTTTCCACAAAATACTAATTTTTATTGTTCAAATTCTAAAACCAAGGCAGCATTTCTCTATAAAAGTTCTAGAGATTGTTAAAGAACTTACCGAGTCATGACACCAGAGAAATAGAAATATTCACCAAGACTAATTCCTATTGCTCCTCTGTAGCAGATGATTGGAGATCAGAGCAGGTACAGACTAACACAGAAAATCCCACTACTGGCTAGCATTGATGGCTAAAGACTGATGAAAACAGTAGCATACCAACTTTTGAAACTGGAACATCCTAGCAGCAATTGTCTTCACTGAACTTGAAAAATTAGTTCAGCCTCTTGCTTGCAAAGTTAAGACATCAGGAAATAAATCTTTTTTTCAGTGACTACCATACTCTAATAATTCCTTGACTTATTGCATGATTCACCACATCCTCTCACTTTGAAGCCTACATAAAGCCGTTAGGAAGAGAAGTTTTGTATTGTACAAGTATCTTTGGAGATTATCTAGAAAGCTGTATTACTATCTTTGGCATAGTCTTCTAAAGAGATTCACATTAATGGTAGTTTCAGGAAGAATTTTTAGAGATTCACCCAGTCTTGTCTGAACTAGAAATATACATGTTTCATAGGAAACGCTTCTGATACTTGAACATGTTATTAATGAGCATATAGCATGTAGTTTCCATGTATTGGCATCAAGCATTTGATTTCTCTAGTAGATGGGGTACTGAGCTAAGGAGTCTAAATCATAACTTAACAACAAATCTTATATTCAGTGATATGCTGTCTATTTTATTACTTAACTTTTGCTATGTTAATGTCATGATTTCAACCTTTTGTTTTTCAATGCTATACTAATTTTTTAAAACTAAATACAAGCTACAGGCAAATTGACCTTATAGCCGAGCTAAAGGAGCTAATTCACAGCAGATTTTGGTTATAATGGTTGTATTCCAAATAAACAGTTTTGGAAACGTGCTATCTATACTTTATACGTACTGTAGGTTATTTATTTGGCTTGAGGAATCCATCTCCTAATACAATTTGCAAGATATGCAGTTTCCTGATTAAAGGGGAAGCTGCAGGCAACTACTTGTTTAATTCCAAATGTGAACATTAGATTGGGTATTTTCAAAGTCGTTTTCTCTCCATCATGTGCTACTACTTTGACCTGCCAACATTTTATCAACATGTTTTCAATAGGAAATTCATTTTATACTTGCTGCTGGAGTTTATTCAAACAGCTGAATAGCTTGAACATCTTCAACATGATAGGTCAGAAGGTGCCACTGTGTTGAGCTGTGATAAGGGAAAAAATCAAAACCTCCAAGAAAGTCAGTTTTGACTTGTTTCTACTGGTATGTAACAGGCAACGTTTTTTCCTCTCACTATTTCCCAGATGTTATAATTGGAAATTTAACATTTAGCTTTATAAGGGTCTTCCTTATTTCAGTCAGTGATTCCTATTTCTGTTTAAGAGCATACTTACTAAAATATTTAATTGGAGAAATATGAATAGTTGTCATTCTGCAAAGTAGTGAACTACTACAAAGTATTCTAGATTTTACAGCCTGTTAAGAACTGCGCCTGTATAAAGGCCATACTTACAAAGCATATTCACGTTGCTGGAATGTAAAATTAAGGATCTCGCAGCCTTCACTTACTCAAAAGTCTTACTGAAATCAGAAGAAATATTTCCTAAGAGATTAATGTATTTTGTACCTTTGCATTTTACAAAAAAAACCTAAACAAACAAAAAACCACATATAAAAACCTGAAACCATCATCTTAGTTCAGAAATATTTACAAGTCCGTATATGTCTCTCATTACTTCAATTGTGCTGGTGAAAAGCTAAGCAGACAGTAATTTGAGGCAAAGTTACACCTTAATAGGAAAGTAAGTTGTATAATTATTCATTGCAGAGCATTATATTCCTTAGATTCCTTAAGGAATCTCTCCTGGTTTTCAACATTTTCTTTAGTATACAGAGAGTTGAACAGGATAAAATATTTGAGCAATGTTGTACCCAAATTTTTATATCACTTATTATATCTTCCTAGACCACCATTTGTCATATGATACTGGTCACTTCAGTATTTATTTTAACTAGCGTCCATTTGTTCAAAATCACATTTTTTTTCGTGCTTGTAAATAAGACCACATTCGTTAAAATAACCACTTTGAAACCTGGAGGATAAACTGAATAAATACAATACTAAGGTTTTATTATCATTGTCAAAGTAAAGAATTTTCCCATATTGGTTGAAAAAATGGAAACTGTTCACTTGGTCTGGCAAAAGTCTTTGGGTTCTACTAAAACTTTCCACTGAACCAACTGAAATTTTTCAGTTATCAACCTCATTTACAACAGAAAAAGTTTGATAGCCAGAATAAAATAATGTCAACTTTTAAAACTTTTTTTAAAAAAAGCACTTCAAAATTTGAACATATTTTGCAATTCATTCATAGATACATAGAATGCCAGGTTAGAAGGGACCTCAAGGATCATCTAGTCCAACCTTAAGTGTAGTTTAAGTGAGATAGGCCAGCACCCTGTCAAGATGAGTCTTGAAACTGTCTAATGTTTGGGAATCCACCACTTCCCTTGGAAGACTATTCCAATGTTTAATTGTTCTCATTGTAAAAAACTTCTCCCTAGACTCCAATCAGAATTTCCCCAGGAGCAGCTTGCAGCCATTACCCCTTGTAATGTCCATGTGATTCCTTGTAAAAAGGGAGTCTCCTTCCACTTGGTAGCCACCCTTCAAGTACTGGTACATTGCAATAAGGTCTCCTCTAAGCCTTTTCTTCTCAAGGCTGAACATACCCATTTTTTTTCAGCCTTTCTTCATACAGTAGGTCTTTCAATCCCCTGACCATCCTTGCAGCCCTTCTCTGGACCCTCTCCAGCTTGTCCGCATCTTTTTTGTATAGCAGAGGCCAAACCTGAACACAGCACTTGAGGTGTGGTCTGACCAGTGCCGAGTAAAGTGGGAAAATGACTTATTTATCTCTGCTGGTGATTCTCCTCTTAATGCAACCCAGCATCCTTCAGGCCCTCTTTTCCACTGCAGCCCACTGCTCACTCATGTTGAGCCTGCTGTCCACCAAGACCTCCAGGTCCCTCTCCACAGGGCTGCTCTCCAGCCAGGTGGATCCCTGTTTGAACTGCATTCCTGAGTTATGTATTCCCAGGTGCAAGAGCACCTTACCCCATTGAACTTTGTATGGTTTCTGCTAGCCCACTCCTCCAGCCTGTCCAGATCTTCCTGGAGGGTGGCTCTCCCTTCTGCATTGTTGACCAACCCCACTCATTTTTGTGTCCTCTACAAATTTCACCAGGGTGCTCTTAATTCCAGTATCCAAGTCGCTTATGAAGATATTAAACAGAATTGGGCCCAATGTTGATCCCTGAGGGACCCTGCTTTTGACTGGTTGCCATTTTGAGAAGGAACCATTTACCACCACCTGCTGGATACAGCCCGTTAGCCAGTTGCCCACCCACAGCACAGACCATTTGTCTAGTTCGTAATGAGTCAGTTTTTCAAGGAGGAGGCTTTGGGGGACCATGCTGAAAGCCTTGGAGAAGTCCAGATACACTATATCCACCACTCACCCTTCATCAACCAAGCGGGTTACTTTGTCATACAATGCGATTAGGTTTGTCAAGCATGATTTGCCCCTGATAAATCCATGTTGGCTTTTCCCAAATATGTGCTTCAGTTTAATTGTGATGGTCTCCAGGAGGATCTGCTCCATAATCTTCCCAGGGATTGAAGTGAGGCTAATGGATCTATAGTTACTTGAGTCCTTTAGGCCTTTCTTAGGGATGGGATTGACATTAGCTCTTTTCCAGTCTTCAGGCACATGTCCTGATCTCCACGACTTCTCAAAGATTATGGAGAGCGGCCTCAAAACAACATCAGCCAGCTCTCTTAACACCCTTGGGTGGATGGCATCTGTGCCCATTGATTTGTATGGGTCAAAGTCCTGTAGGAGTTGACACTCCAACTCTTCCTTCACTGACAGCAGGCCTGCCTCTGACTTCAACTTGATTTTTGTTTCCATGGCCTGGGACCCAATGGTGATGGTAAAGACAGAGGTGGAGAAGGTGTTGAAGACCTCTGCCTTTTCAGCACTCTTGGTGACTAGTTCACCTCTCCTGTTTAATAGTGGTCCAATACTCTCCTTCTGCTTCTGCTTGTCGTTGACGTATCTGAAGAACCCCTTCTTGAAGTTCCTGACATCTCGGGACAATTTCAGCTCAAGCTGAACTGCATCCCTGCATACCCTCATTACACCCTTGTAATTTTCAGCAGGTATTGATCCACTTTTCCATCCCTGGTACATTTCCTTTTTGGTTCTAAACAGACCCATAAGCTCGAGGTTAAGCCAAGGGTGTCTCCTACTCCACCTACTCCCCTTGCTGATAGAGGGAATGCATTGGTTTTGTGTTTCTAGGAGGATGTTCTTGAAAAACTCCAAGCAAGCACTAGCTCCTTTTTCTACAATGGAAGCTTCCCATGGGATTCCTGCTAACTGAGCCCTGAGTGAGCTGCAGTTTGCTCTTCTAAAGTCTAAAACTTTTGTGCTGGAACTAACCTTCAGTGTGTTCAGCAGTATCCCAAACTCCACAATGTCGGGATCACTGCAGCCAAGGCTGAGATATTACTGAGCATGCTTTCTTGTTTAGTGAGCAACAAGTCCAGCAGCACCCCTTTCCTGGTTGGCACATTTAACATTTGTGTGAGGAAGGAGTCCTCTAAGCACTCCAGGAATTTGACGGATGACAGATGAACTGCTGATCTGTTCTTCCAGCAGATCAGCTGGAAGTAGTCTGGGTAGTTAAAGTCTCCCATAAAAACAAGGTTTTGTTGGCCCAAAGCTTGCTTAATTGACTCGAGAATCACTTCATTCATCTCATTGTCTTGGTTTGGGGGTCTGCAACAGATGCCTACTATAAGGTCTCCCATGGAGACAACCCGTCTGATTTTGACCCAGAGACACTCAGTAGGGCTTCCACAATTACCATAGTTGATTCCCTACATTTAAGGTTCTCTTTAATATAGAGTGTGACTCCTCCTCCTCTTCTACCCTGCCTTTCTTTACGGAATAGCCTATAGCCGTCAGTCCTGATCCCCGAGTCATGTGAGCTGTCCCACCATGTTTCAGTTATTCTTATGATATCAGAACTTTCTCACTGGGTATGGAGCTCCAGTTCCTCCTGTTTCCCAGACTACATGCATTGGCATACATACACTTTAGGTAGCCAGTGTTTTGGTTTTCATTTAGGGAGACAGTTGATGGCAAATTTTACACTACCCTGATTGGCCTGATTTCTTCCCCAATGGATTGTAGTGGTGATGGTGGTGTGGGCATTGCCATTTTGGACCCCTCCCCCCAAGTCACTCAGTTTAAAGCCCACCTCACCAAGCTGGCCAGCCTGCTGCCAAAGATTGCCCTGCCTTTCTTAGATGTGGATTCCATCCCTTCCTAGCAGGTTGTAGTCCCCATAGAAGATTGCATTATCGTAAAAGCCAAAATCCTTGCAGCAGCACCAGCCATGCAGCCTGAAGGTGATTTGCCTATTCCTGTGTTCTCCCCATCCTTGAACTTGTAATATGAAGGAAAAGATAACTTGGGCACCAGAATTCCTTACTTTCTTCCCCAGGGCCCTATAGTATCTCCTGATTCTGCCCAAGTGAGGGCTTAAGGTGTCATTTGAGCCTACATGAAAGAGTAGTAGTGGATAGTAGTCCATGCTTTTGACAAGTTGTGGCACCCTTTCAGCAACATCGTGTATCTTCAGACCAGGAAGGCAGCATACCTCACATGACTCAGATGTTAAAAATTCAGAACTCTTCTTTAGGGATTTACATTTTGGTGAAAAATCATTCAATCAACATACATCACCATTTTATTTCTTTTCCTCCTTTGACTTCACAGGTCCATTTTCATGAGAAAAAAGCACTTCAGGAAGGATGTCTTCTAGCTTCCTTTTAAATTTCTAGTGATTTGAAATAAATGTTTTTCCAGCGTGTCACTGGAAATAATACAGAGAACAGTCTACAGATAGCAGGAAAAGAACATTAACTTTAATTGACTACCTGAAGAAATCCAGAGGCCTGCATTTTTTCTGAAAATGTATTTTTTCAGTATTTCTGAAGCAAATCAGTTTGGAATTCCAGTTTTAAAAATTTTCAGACTTTTTGTTTAGGCTTTTCTCTGATAGAAATTTTGAAAAAAATGTACTTTTGTATGAACTGGAAAGTGAAAAGCTTTTGTCAGCTCTATTCTGCAAATGAGTGACGGAAGATAGTTTCAGTCTCATGCAGGAGAAAACTTAATCTGCCATGGAGAAGATTTTATGCATCACTGCATTTTGTGTATAGACAGGTCTAGTAAATATAAGAAGATGAGGTTTCCTGCGGTGAAATTGAAGGGAGGCATAGGTGAAATAATGAACAGCTTCAGGATCAGGTTGGAAGTAGATGGTCAACGGCTTAGCTCTCTCAGGACATAGGTGCTCCTGAATATCACCAGAGAGCTATAATGTCTCTCAAATGGCAGAGAAAAACAAGAAGGGATGCTTACTAATGGCATTCCTGGCTTCGTATAGAAACTGGACTTCCTAAATAAGCTGCTGTTGATCACGGCTCAAATTCCAATGTGAATACCGTCCAGTTCTAAGCATTCAGGAAAGAAGAAGCTTCGTTAAGGCTTTCAAGAGGCTTATTGATGTGAGTCTCTCCCTTCTGAAAGTCTGTAGCCAAGGGGAAAGTTTGCAAGAGGAGATTGACTTCTCCAGCTAGCTTAAAAACAGGTAAAATGTCCCTAAGGAAAGGTGTTTTGGGAAGAAAGGTATCAGCTAATTAAACTTAATTGGGTTAGCCAGGATAGTCTGATTAACATAATTAATTTAGGCCTCTGAGTAGACCTGAGGGGTGTGTGTTTTTGATAGGGATCTTCTGAGGGAGGTGTTTGGAACTCTAAAGCGAGGAGAGTAGTTAATACTTTAGGTCAAGGAAGAGCCACTATAGGTGAATGGGAAAGACTAATATATGAAGCTAATGAAAGATATTTGACATACAGTTTTGTAAGCAAGGATTCTCCTGAGAACTTATGATTTTTGACTGATCGTGATAAGGTGCTATCTGCAATAGGGAAATATAGTGATGAAATGTTAAAAATAATTATGTAATTTATCCAAATGAATTATGCAAATTGAAATACTTTGTTTTTGTAAATAAATTCTGAATTGCTTTTTACTTAAACTTAACTTCATTTAGAATATTTTAGCAGACTTTTCATATCCATCCAAACTGTCAATCATTCCTCAAAGTGAATTTCCATGAACTTCCAGTTGTGATGGATGTTTTAGTTGATGGTTCAGAACAGAATCTCAAAATCTGTGAAGACAACTATAAATTAAGCTGGTTATATTGTAAGATCATGTTATGTGATAGCCTTTGGGAAATTTCTTGGTTTCATTGTCACCTAGAATATGAAAACAATTTTACAATGCAGTATTTTTTTTTTCTAGTTGTAAATGGACCTAGCACTAGAAAAGGCATGAAAATTAGAATCAAAGCAAAGCTTATGTACCAGAACCAAGATAAATAAATAAATTCCCAAGTTTGTCTTTTTTAATCTTTAAAAAGATTGATGTTTACGTCAATTCTTGCCCAGTTCTGCTTGAAAGCCATTCAGATGAAATTTTACATAAGGAAGGAACGAGAAGCATTGCTAAATTCCTTCGTAAAAGGTTAGCCACTCAATATGAATAAACTATGGATTGCTACACCACAATTATATATGACATGTTGAGAAATGTTTTAATGAAGTAGGAAAGGTCTGCTAGAGAGTGAGTTAAAAAGAAACGTGTAGCAGTGTAGTGCACTTTAAAAAGACAGATGGATTCTTTTCTTCTTTTATATTTAGAGAAGAATTGAAACTATAGTGTTCATGTCTTTGTTTTAAGCTCTGTGGCAACACTGTATTGTTCAAAATACATACTCCAAATTTCAGGTTTGGCAGCTGCATTATGTGAGGTATAATTGCATTTACTGTATGCAATCAGAATTTAAATTCGTGCTGCTGAAGCAGGATAGCGTTGTGGTTTGTTTTGGGGTTTTTTTGTGTATTTTTTTTTTATTTTCCTGGGAGGTAGTGTTAAGCAGTCTGTTTTGTGCTCAGAAAATTTGCCGTGACAGTGCTTCATAATAGAACCAATTATAAGGAATGCTGTTACACAGAGCCTTCCAGACCCCAATTTAAAGAGAAGCGAGTGACAATTCCTTCTGTGAAGCAGTCTCCATAAATCAGCCATATGTGAAGACCTACATGTTTACTGAGGATAAAACAAGAAATACAAAATTCCGTTAAATAAATATGCGTTTTGAAAGTGTTCTGATTAACTTTCAAAGTAAAGGGAAAGAGCAGATATTAACAGCATATTCCCAGACTGCTTTCTGTGTATATTTAATAGTTATCAGAAGTATTTAATACTTCCGCATTTCATTTTTTAAAGGTAAAAATCCCACTTCCAAATGCTTTGAAATAGATGCTCTGTACTTTCAGCAGAATGGAGGACACTACAACTGATCCTGCTATGTTTAACATTGTTGTTTTGTATAAAGTGACATAGCTGTTTGTTAATCTTTATTTTTAGTGGGCACCCTCAATAAAATACAGAAATCTGAATGACTGAATCCCCTTATTGATGCACAATTAATTTATATTTTCTTTCCTGAGGCTTCACTTCATTAAAATTATTCAGAAGAAAAATAGTTTATCACTTGGGAACTTTTAGGTGTAATGTTTAGAACAGCCTATTAGTTATGCAGTGTTTAAAAAACCAAGCCCTTTAACATTAAACTATCTAGCTTTGAACACAAAAATCCAAACAGTGACTTAGATCATAAAATCATTTTTGTTGGAAAAGACCTTTAAGATCATATAATCCAACCATAACCCTACTCTACCAAGTCTGTTGCTAAACCATGTTCCTAAGCACCACATCTACATGATTTTAAAATACATCCAAAGTTGGTGATTCAGCCACTTGCTGGGCAGCAGTTTCAGTGCCTGAGGATCCTTTCAGTGAAAAACTTTTCTTCATGTCCAACCTAAATATTCCACGGAGCAACTTGAGGTCTTTTCCTCTTATCCTATCACTTGTTACTTGTGAGAAGAGACCAGCCCCAACTCTCTACAATCTCCTTTCAGGTAGTTGTAGAAAGCGATAATGTCTCCCCTCAGCCTTCTCTTCTGCAGGTTAAACAACCCCAGTTCCCTCAGCTGCTCTTCATAAGACTTGTTCTTCAGGCTCTTCACCAGCTTTGTTGCCCTTCTTTGGACCAGCTTCAGCACCTCAATGTCTTTCTTATATTGAGGCTCCCAAAATTGAACACAGTACCTGAGGTGTGGCCTCACCAGTGTTGAGTACAGGGGGATGTTCACTCCCCTAGTCCTGCTGGCCACACTATCTCTGATACAAGCCAGTGTGTCATTGGCTGCCTTGGCCACTTGGGCACACTGTTGGCTCATCTTCAGCCAGTCGTTGATCAGTACCTCCAGGTCCCTTTCTGCTGGGCAGCTTTCCAGCCACTCCTCTGCAAGCCTGTAATGTTGCATGGGGTTGTTGTGGCTCAAGTGCAGGACTTGGCACTTGGCCTTTTTGAAGCTTATACAATTGACCTCGGCCCATTGGTCCAGCCTATCTGGGTCACTCTGTAAAGCCTCCCTACTCTCAAGCAGACTTTAAAAAAAAAAAAAGAAACTGAGGTATTTAGAAAATAAAGCACCATAAGAAAATGAGAATTTTCAGATTTTCCAGATTTGATTGGCTTTTAGTTCTTCTGGTCTTTGATACAGAATAATTTACCAAAATATGAGTGTATTGCTTCGCTTAGTCTAAATCTACCTTTTGTATATGTTGTGGTGGTGGTAAGTTCACTCCAGACATTTGCTGCAGATACTATAATGTTAGAAACAATGTGCGTGTTTATTCTTGGCGTTGGTAAATTAAAGCCTTGTTAGGTGTTACTAATTATGTGCTTTAAAATGTGGAATAAATATTACCTAGGTCTAGCTTTCTAAAACATGATAAGCATCGTGGTTATTTAAAGCAGAGATACATTAGAAAACTCTGCATCTACCCTGCACACTGCCTCTGGGACTGTGCTGGGCTCCGGTTTATAAGTCTCAGTTTGTGCCACCGTGTAGTTCTCCATCTATACAGAAACAGTAATTTTATGGTATTTCTTTTGTTCACCTACTTCAAAGGAGGCATTGCTGCTGTCTAACACTGCCTAAGTGCAAAGATGTCTTAGTATTTTAAAATTACATTTGCCAACCTAGAAAAGACCTGACTTGAGAAGTTAGATCTGATTATTATATCCCAGGATACCTGGAAGCTCAGATTCATACACACATTGTTGATTCAATAAATTCTTCTTCTGAAGTAGACACTTATTTCCAAGAAGCTCATTCTCTTTGTGGTTGTTATTTTAAGAAATATTGCAAATGAAGACTTTACTTTCTATTACCATTTTCATGTTGAGGGGGCTGAAAGAGAAGGAATAAAATTTGCAAGATTTTTCAGTTACCTAGAAATAAATTTTATTTTCCATGTATTTAGGAAACATGCTGCTGTGTACTGACTTTCCGCTTAGCGTTTACTCTGTTTTACCTTGGACATAGTTTAATTTTAGAAGTGCTAGAGTTATATAATAATTTTAAACATATTTTAAAATATTTGGATGGTAAAGTGCTCATACAACTAAGGAGTGATCTGAAGATCATTAAAGCAAACCGGAAACTTTTCATAGTCTAACATTGGAGCTTTTACCCAGATCCTGATTTTTTTCTTTTTTCTCCTTTAAAAAACCCTGTCACTTCAGAAGTTCTTCTGGAGATAACAAAATAAAAGAATGATTAAAACATGATCAGGAGTTTCAGATTCCAAAATGGTAGAGGTATGAGTTCTGCTTTTGAAATCATCACAAGTTCAAATGGATGATGTAAGGCTTTCTTACTGACTGCTAAATAAATAAATAAAATGTGTTTTGCTTTCTTGCCAGCCTCTCATGACAATGATCACATTTTTTGCATTTATTTCCCTTAAATTAATCTTACTGACAAACCAAATTTTACATTTGAAATTAGAAAACCATTAGAACATCATTGTATAATATGTTATCAAAGTTTGGGAGCAGGCAAAGCATTTAGTACTTGTTAGGACTCCTCAAAGATCTAACTGCACAGAAGCTAATATGGTGATCATTCTCTGGTGAGTATTGGAGGGGATGTGCCTTTTTTCTTCACCAATACACAATCCACACAGGTATTAAAAGGCATGTTGTGTGCTAAATTCCTTCAATGCCTAGCCTTAGGGGGAGCATTTCTTTTCATACTGGCTGCTAGGCTTCTTCCAGCTGTGTTACTAGTTCTCTTATCCATACCTGCCTGTAACATCTTTGTTGTCCCACTTGGTCTCTGAATGGCCTCCTGACTACTCTTCTTTATTACTACTTGAAACATTGTTTCTCTTTTTATACCTTCAAAATTTTATGGTACAGACAAAAACTTTGCTCAGTGTGGCAGAAACTCTTTGCCCTTACTGCTCTGAAGAGCAACAAGTAACACCTAGATATTTTATGTATTAGTTTTTAAACCAGAATCAAAAAATGTGAGACAAAGTCATCTTAGCTGAAGACTGGAAGGATATTTGGAGGAAATGACCTCTGCTCTTGTCCTGCTCTTATGCTTCCCTGTGTCTTCCCTCTGGCCACCACTGAGCTATGTCACTGGGTTAGATAGCCCTTTATGTCAACAGCTAAGCCATTTCTGTGTGTTTACACAAACTATCTTTAAACTGGACCAGTGAATTTTACAAAAATGAGGGAGATATGTGGCATGAACTTACTTTCCATTAGTTCTATTTGAATTCATTTAGTGGCAATTTCAGCTGTACAGTCTTCTGTGGAGGAATTTTCTCGTTTCTCTCACCCTGTTACTGGCAATTCTCCAAAGTATTTGATTAGAGGTTATGTCTGTAGCTGGTGCCTAACAGAATGAAATACTACTTTGCAGGGTGTTTCTTGTGTCCTCTGTTCATCAGGTACTTAAAAGTGGCAAGCAGTTTGCCTACAGGTTTGCAGGATTTTACTCTTCTATATTATATTGACTTCTCAACACTAATTATAATCTTAAGCCATCTATATTGAAGTTAATTATGTAAAAATCATATGCATTTGTAGGAAGGGTACAAACAGTTGATTGCACCTTTCTATTATATTTTCACTTGCTTGGTTTTTTGTTGTTAGGCAAGTGGGTACTGTATACAGGGATGCTTCAAAGTATTTTTTGTCTGATCAGTGAAAGAAGCATCTAATATCTTGAAAACTCAGTTTTCTTTTCCTAATAGTTTTTCTGCCTACCCAACAATACCAAATCCTGTAGCTGACAAGGCATTGTGCTGAGAAGACCGTGAAAATGTCTTTTGTTTTTACACCAGCACCTCTGATCAAATCAAAACACCTGGAGTTATTAGACTTGTTTGAGCAGCCCCACATTGCATTCTCTAGGCAAGTTTCCTTCAAAAACTCATAAAAGTAAAATTTGTAAGAGAAAGAACATTACATTGGTGATGCTGATTGAGAAAGAATCGCTTGGCCAGCAGTCCAAACATTGGAAAGGGTATTTTTACAATATCTTATATGAAACTCATCAATTTACATTGAGTGCAGCTGGTAAACTGCAACTACAGCAAAGACAAGCAAGTCAATACATTACAATAATGCATTTCAGAACTGACTATCAGTTTCTCAATTAGATCTCAGACCTTGTGGCATGGATTGCCCATTCTGAGGTATTTTCTCTACTTAATAATTACATGTGAAGTGAAATTTGGGAATAAATCTTCAAAGGGTTTTTAGCTATAGGTATGATATTTCACATGCAGGAACAGTGTACTCTGTTTCACAACTGATACAGCAAATTCTGATCATTTATTTAACATCCATTTAGAAAGAGAGTATGTGATATGGAGAAATTGAATGTGCTAAATATCTAAATGCAGATAGTTTCTTAGAATATTATACAAATATATATACGTTGATTATACTACTGCAAAGGCACAATTATGCTGAATTACTAGGAGTATGTCCCATTCTTCAGACATAGGCATCCCTCTAATTTTAAAAGTTCAAAAACACATCAGAAAGAATATAATTTTATTGTTTCTGTTATAATTACACTTTTTTTTTGGATCTACAAACTAAACAGAAATAATATAAAGATGAGAGTAGTTAAAAATTTAGGAAAATGTTGTTGTTCTACAGATATTATTTCTGAGACCAATAACAACATTCCATGCCACTGTTATGGTCCATAGTGAAAAAAATGGTGTTTAAAATTTGAAAAAAAATATCTACAAAGAAATGCAATAATATTTTAAATATTTTGAAATTTATTGTAAACTTATAAACTCACTATATTTAGCTTTCAAATAGAGTGACCAACATCATAATGCTGTGTAGATGAACATATAAGGAGATTTCTGAGAGTAAAGGAATGGTAAACATAGACCAAATATCTTGTTTTAAGTTAGTCCATGTTATTTTTAATTAGTTCATTTGTTTTTTAAACAGCACATCTGGGAACTTAATAGATGGTTCATCATTTAAATCAGGAAGGAATGCTTTTTGAAACACTTACTTTACCAGCTGGACTTAGCAGAAAGAGAATCAGCTGGAGAATATTCATGAACTATGCCCACCAGGACTTTGATAGAACATGAACATGATGATCAGGAATAGCTTATGGGACTCAAAAATCTTTACCAGAAGAAAATTTGAATCTGTGTGACTTCAAGCACTGTCACTATCAGGTAAATATCTCCTGAGAAGTATCCATCATCCCTTTGTAGATCCAGCCCTCTGAGTGGAGGGCTCTACTAATGGAAATGTGGATCTCAAGAAGGACTAATAACCAAACTGTATGAACAGTGGCATTTGAAGGTATGCACTCTTGCCAAGACACACGTAGAGCTAATTTAGATACTGTGGATCTATTCATTTCCTGGAACCACTTTCTAGTGACTTTCTCAGGGTAACTGCATTTTCTCTATTTTTGTTTTCTGTGTGTGAAATGGGAGAAATAATTAGTTCCTGGACTGTAAAGTTGTTGAGAAGTTTCAATGCATGCAGCTCTGGATGAGAAGAAAAAAACCTGAATGAATAGAAATGCGATCAGAAAGTGAATGAGAGCAGGCCTTGATCCGCTTACAGGAGCAGGGAAAAGAGGTGCAGAGAGTTAAATGTTTTTATGCAATTAATATTAAATAATTTATATTTGCACCTGAAATGTTTTTAATGTGCATCTTTCAGGTAATGCTAGAGGCATCAAAAAGTACTTGTCTGTATTTAAATTAGGAGGAAAAAAAATGAAAAGCATTTACGTTCAAAGTATACTGTAAGGAGGATTTACATTTCCTATTTTTGGACCAATACAGCTCCTAAATCTATATGGAAACATTATAGGAGACAGAGTAGAAAACTAGGGTTGTAACATGTTGTTGCATGTTAATGCACATGTATGTACCATGTGAAGTTCCTTAAAAACACTGTTCGTAACACTTGCCTTCCATCTGTTAGTTTTTCTGTCTCATCTTTTATCACCAGAACAAAGAGTCAGATGAAGTTATGACCTATCAAGACGGTGTACTGAAAGGTTTATATATGAGCATCTCATAAGCAGTAAAAAGCTGGACTTGATCTTGCAGTATGTACCTTTTTCTGAGCTTCTAAGTATATAAGTAAGTATATGAGTGTATATATTTCCATATAAGTCAAAGGGAACAGAGGAATTGTTACCAACATGTGCAAATTGACATGCAGATTTGTAAGACATTCAGGGAACATACAGGTCATACTGTAAAGTTCTTAAGTCTTAGGGTGAACATAGATATTTAAAAACATAAGAAGATAGATATTTAAAGGCATTGATAAATGAGAAATTAATAATTGCTCTAAGGAAAAGCAAGAAATACTTAACACTATCAAGGTCTGAGCATGGATCATAGTCAATGTACTTAGTGTAAACAAAACAATCAAATTGTAAAAGTAAATAAAAACATTCTCTCAGGCAAAGCTGTAAAGGTAACTGAATAAATAGAGCATGAGAAGTAGGCAACCAATTTTTCAAATCATATTTTGTAAAATTTCAAACCCATATTCACTTAGTAGAATCATAAATTCTCTTAGACTTTACTACAGCATTACAGTTATAAAATAGAACACATTTTTACCCTTTGATTTAATTCCACAAAGAGCTTCATACTATTATAGGGATAGAAATGACTGAAACACTTTAAATAATTCTAGTTTTCCTAGAACTGGATAGAAAATAATAGTTTTATTCTGTGGGAAGTTCTTGTATTTAAAAGTGTACTTTTGTTCTATACTCTAGTGGAAAAAAAGATTTTTGCAGTGTAAAATATCAGAATACTTAAATGTGGAGATACAAAAGTTAACTTTTAGAAAACATTTTGTTCTGGTATTGAACAGAATTTTCCTGTTGCTCATTTTTTTTTCTTTTCTTTTCTTTTTAAGATTAATTCAGTAAAGTGTAGCCAGAAGTTCCACTGCCATTTAAATGCACAAAGATCTAACTTCTGGTTTTATAGCAAAACTTTTGGTTTTCTTGGAAATTCTACAAGTACAGGAAGAAGCCTATGCTAACTATTCTGACATGAGATTATAGTAGACATATCACTGATGTCTACTGAGAAATAGATGTATTTGCTGCTTTTGTTGCCTCTATGAAGAGGAGAAGATACATTATAGATTTCCAGATCTTGGATATATTTGGTCAGCAAACTGTGATATATCTGGGTTATATACAATATAAACATTGATTTCACAAATAGTAGAACACTACAAATACATTTTCAAATCCAATGAAGAATTTAAGTCTGATATTCAACATGATTAATGGTTATGAGAATTTAAAAAAGAAAGAATTCATTGAAGTCTTTATTAAAAACTGTTTAGGAGAGAACTTTGGCAATCTCAAGATGGCATTTGTAAGTAAATGCAAACATTAGCATTCTACAAAAGCTGAGAAGAGAAAAAATAAAAATAAATCAAAATTATGTCCACTGTGACTGAACAGTAGCAACCAGATTGTGAGCTAACGTTACAGACACATATGAAAAGGTTTATATGTTCTGAATTTATCTCCAGCTATCACAAATAAGGCTGTGCCAGAGCTGTACCAAGAGAGAGAAAAATGCACATTTTCTACACCGTGCCTTTCATTCAGAAAGATTCTACAATCTGAGTCCCAGATAAGCAATGTAACTATATTAAACCTGAATGCTCAGTCCTCAAGTTGTGTTCACTTATCTTTCTTTTTTTTCAGTATCTGAATTATAAACAGGGTGACTTGCTGTGGTTGATAGAAGAAATGTGTAATCAAGTGTTGAACTAAGAGTGAGAAGACATTTGCACAAATAGCAAAAGGAGAAAAGGAGAAAAGCTGCTGGGACAGCAAGTAGGTATTCCATACACATTTGAATTAGGGATAGTAAGTTCTATTTTGTCCACTGGTGAATGGTATAAAAACAAAAAGCTATAGAAGAGAGTGTTGGGCATAAATTGAGACAAACTGACATATCTGTATTATATGCATTGTCTGATAAGAAGTAGAAAAACAAGATACAGCCATAAATCATATCAGCATATATAATTTAAGCCTGCAGAAACTAAGTGTACACTGACACCGTAACATTTCACAGTGCAATGAAAGGGACAAATGTAGACTGCAGTCTTGTGAATAAAAACTAATCATATGGAGAGCAAATAAATAAGAGCTATAACTACTTACAACTTCAGGAATGATCTCTGTACTTTAGTTGTCTGAATGTGGCAGTTGACGTTGTCTACCTGGACTTCAGTAAGGCATTTGACACCATCTCCCACAGCATCCTGTTGAACAAGCTGGCAGCTCACAGTGTAGACAGGTAGTCCCTTTGCTGGGTTAAAAACTGGCTGGATGGCCGAGCCCAGAGGGTTGTGGTGAATGGAGTTAAATCCAGTTGGTGGCCGGTCACAAACAGGGCCCCCAGGGCTAAGTTCTGGGGCCGGTCTTTTTTAATATCTTTAGTGATGACCTGGATGAGGGGATTGAGTGCTCGCTCTGTCAATTTGCAGATGACATGAAATTAAGCAGGAGTGTTGATCTGCTTGAGGGTAGGAAGGCTCTGCAAAGGGATCTGGACAGGCTGGACTGATGGGTTGAGGCCAATTGGATGAGGTTTAACAAAGCCAAGTGCTGGGTCCTGCACTTTGGTCATAACAACCCCCGGCAATGCTACAGGCTTGGGGAAGAGTGGCTGGAAAGCTGCCTGGTGGAAAAGGACCTTGGGGTGCTGGTGGACAACTGGCTGAACATGAGGCAGCAGTGTGCCCAGGTTGCCAGGAAGGCCGACAGCATCCTGGCCTGTAGCAGACATGGTGTGACCAGCAGTAGTAGGGAGGTGATTGTGCCCCTGGACTTGGCACTCATGAGACTGCACCTTGAGTACTGTGTTCAGTTTTGGGCACCACAGTACAAGTGCTGGAGCGGGTGCAGAGAAGGACAACGAAGCTGGTGAGGGGTCTGGAGAATATGTTGTATGTGGAGCTCCTGAGGGAACTGGGATTGTTTAGTCTGGAGAAGAGGAGGCTGAGGAGAGACCTCATTGCTCTCTACAACTACCTAAAAGGAGGTTGTAGTGAGGCTGGTACTGGTCTCTTCTCCCGGTTAACTAGTGAAAGGACGAGAGGAAATGGCCTCAAGTTGCACCAGGGGAAGTTTAGATTGGGTATCAGGAAGACTTTCTTCACTGAAAGAGTGTTAGCCATTGGAACAGGCTGCCCAGGGAAGTGGTGGAGTCATCATCCTTGGAGGTTTTCAAAAAATAGGTAGATATGGTGCTTCTAGACATGGTCTAGGGGTTAGGGAAATGTTTGAAGAAGGTTAGACTAGATGATCTTAGAGGTCTTTTCCAACCTCAATGATTCTACTGATTCTGTGAATGCACAACTCCCTATTGACAGTTGTGGTACAATATACTTCTTGTGGTGCTTATGCTGATTATGGAGGCTTTTTGATTGCTTGATCTATGTATGTTTTTCTGTATGTCTTGAAGACTCTGTGTTAGCCAAAGTGGCATTTTGCATAAATTTAGAAGACATAATAATTCCCAGGCTTTAATTAATATTTTTGGACAAAGCAGATGACTCTAATAACACCAGTAAAGGGCCAGTGTGATGAGATCCTCCTAAAATATAAAATTATTGCAGAATTTTAAAGCTATATTAACATTGTAATTAAATTTGAAATAAGGATGCTTTTCTAACAAAAGACAGTTAATTAAAACAACTATATAGTAGTATCCCTTTAAACTTTTGAGAGTTTCCAAAAGCAACGATCTATATCAGACATGAATTTTTTCATCATAGCTTTTGGAATAGTAGCAACACCCACTGAGCAATGTGTAAAAGCAGTTATGTTTTCCATATTCTTGCCTGAGAAGTGATTGACTAAAGATGAACTTTGTATGGATGGATGCTGTAGAAATGAATATTATCTCATTTCTATTTCACTTTTTCCTCTTGTATAAAAGCCGTTGTTTAAAGCAGTTGAGAGAAAAACTTCGAGAAAGTAACATGAATTTTGGCTAATAAGCCTAGTATTCAAGATCAATTTATCTTTTTGTGAAAAATAGTGTGTAGGTTTTCATGGTTCAGAACTGAACTCTCATCCCAAACTCATACATAACATGTCTGCTAACATGCAAAATGCATCCACGTTTGATGTACTTGGACAGAAAAGCAGTAGCAATCTTTTTGTTGCCCCAGGCTGTAATTATTCTGTTTCCCCTTTCCTTATGTGCAGATTGTTGCTTGTTCTAGCCTAACTTTGCTTTGGTAGGGAACAGAAATAAAAACACTCACACCTTGAGCCATGATCTCAGCTGGAAAGCAGACACCAACAGCTGTGAGAGTACTGTAAGATGTCCCCCTTGTTTGAGCAATGCCTGACTGTAAGAGAGTTTCTTCTTGACTTTATGTCAGAGCAATGTTGAAGCCTAAGCTTCCAGCTGTTTACTCTGGAGTTGTGCAGCATCTTATCTAAGCAGACTTCCTTGCTTAGCTATTAAATTGCCCTCTTCTGTACTAAAAATGCCTGAAGAGTTAGTGTTTTCCATCAAAACACATGTGACTCTGTGTGGGCTCGTATGTGCATTTACGTCCTTACTCTTTAAATTATGAAATAAGAAACAATGACAAAAAGTCTTGATCTGAAAATATAGAACACAGAAGTGCAAACCAAAGTAATCCAGACATTTTCTGGAGAAAACTTTGTTCACTTTTAATTTTCTGAAGTCTAAATATTGATCTCAGTTTTATCTACTGTAGGTCTAGGATAATTCCACTGACACTGTAGCTCTTCTGCCTTTACACTAATGGGACTAAGGCAAATTTTGTCTCTAGACTCTTTCTCTGAAGTTATTAATTCTTAGAACTAAAATCGTGTGGCACCATTACTCAGAAATTGCTGTGAAGTGGCTACCAAGCATCTTCATAATTATTCATTTGTGTTTGTCTTTTCCATTTTCTTGCATTCAGCATGTTTCTGTGTTTTTTAGTTTTCTTCTTACTACTTGTGAAATTTTATTGAATACATTATCTAGTATTTGTCAATTGGTTAGTCCCATGTCCTGTTGTTATTGGAAATGAACAGTCTCTAATGCCACTTTATTGCATATTCATATAGGTCATATCTGTAATCGAGGTCAGAATTTATACAAACAGCTACTGTCAGGAAGTAAATTTGCAAATAATGATAAATGTAACATAGTCTGAATACTGATACCCTGGAACAAGACTAAGTGTCTTCTCTGCAGTTTTTATCCTCTAGTGTAAATACCATTATATTCCTATCAGCTTGTTGAAGGAATTGAAGTTGGAAAAAACAATAGTGCATTAGCTAACTTTACTACCTGGCCATATGGTAAGCCATAGGATCATTAACAATAACACAATAGGCTCAATGATGTTTTCTGAAGGCTCGCAGACATTTCATTTGTTGTTCCATATTAAAGATATACATACTGTTGCCTGTCACCGTACAGATCATACTGAGTCAACAGAAATCACACACAAGTTTTATTAATCTGGAACCTTACACAGAACAGCTAGACACCATAAGCAGATTATTTCTGTCATAATTTTTTTGATATGCTATTAGAAATATTCTGCCTCCCATAAGGCAAAGGCCGTTCATTTGCTTTGAAATCGGAAAATGTAACAGTGCTCAGATCTAGCTATAGGGTGTTTTTATAATGAGATTTATTTGTACGAGTAGATCCTCCTGAAGGCTCTGCTAAAGGACATGGAAAATTAGGAGGTGATTGGTGGCAACCAAAATGGCATCTACCTGGATTTGTGCAAAGCACATCCACATTGGTGGATAAGGAATCGGCTGGATGGTCACACTCAAAGAGTTGCATTCAACACCTTGATGTCCAAGTGGAGATCAGTGACGAGTGGTGTTCCTCAGCGATTGGTATTGGGACTGGCACTGTTTAACACCCTTACCAGTGTCATGGACAGTGGAATTGTGTGCACTCTCAGCAAGTTTGCCAACAACACCAAACTGTGTGGTGCAGTCAACATGCTAGAGAGAAATGGATGCCGTCCAGAAGGGCCTTGAGAGGCTTGAGAGGTGGGCCGATGCCAGTCTCGTGAAGTTCAACAAGACCAAGTGCAAGGTCCTGCACCTGGGTTGGGGCAATCCCAAGCAAATACAGGATTAAGAGCAGCCCAGTGCAGAAGGACTTTGCGGTGTTGATGGATGAAAAACTGAATATGAGCCAGCAATATGTGCTCACAGCCCAGAAAGCCAGCTGTATCCTGGGCTGCATCAAAAGAAGTATGGCCAGCAGGTTGAGGGAGGTGATTCTCTCACCTCTGCTATGGTGACACACCATTTGGAGTAATCTGTTCAGCTCTGGAGCCCCAGGTGTAAGAAGGACGTAGACATGTTGGAGTGAGTCCAGAGGAAGACCACAAAGATGATCAGTGGTCTAGAGCAGCTCTACTATGAAGATGGGCTGAGAGAGTTGGGGTTGTTCAGCCTGGAGAAGAGAAGGCTCTGGGGAATCTTATTGCAGCTTTCCAGTATATGAAGGGGGCCAGTATTTGAAGCTATGGAGGGACTTTTTACAAGGGCTTGTAGTGGTAGGGTGAGGGGTAACAGGGTCAAGCTGAAGAGGGTAGATTTAGATTAGAAATTAGTAAGAAGTTCTTCACTGTGAGGGTGGTGAGTACTGCTCCCAAATGCCTGGGAACAGGCTTCCCAGGGAAGCTGTGGATGTTCCACCACTAGAATGCGTTCAAGACCAGGTTGGATGGGGTTTTGAGCAACCTGGTCTGGTGGGAAGTGTCCCTGCCAATGGCAGGGAGGTTGGAACTGGATGATCTGTAAGGTCACTTCCAGCTGAAGTCATTCTATGATTCTATGAATAAATATCCATGAGGAATATTAGGTTATCATATGGTAGTCATTCCAAAGAAACAATGTCAGGATTGATTCAGGGGTTTAACAGCATATGCTACTCTAACTGTTAAGTCAGTAAAAACTGCTGTTTGTCTAACTGACTGGTGTTGCCAGTGAGATAACTCAGCTCCTTGACACAGTTTGGCCACAATAGCACAGGCTTGGTGAGTTCTGTAAAGTCACTGGAGGTAGTTTATGGATAGTTCAAATATTTTTCTGCTACTCTGAGGTCTGTAGTGCCAACACATCCTAGGTATAACAGTTCAAAACCCCTAAAAAATAACATGATAAGGAGAGTCTCTCATGTTTCTGACTAAACGAGAGGCTTACACGCTGACAATTGACATAGAGGGACTTCTAGACCGTATAATGCAAAGTGAACACCATTCTCTTAGTACAACGTTTCTCTGAACAAGTGTAGGAGCAATTCCCAAGGCAAGTACCTACTAATTTGCAGGATTTCCTGCTGTCTTGCTTGGTGCTTATTAGCTTGATCATCACGGCTTTTCACATGATATGTATTGTCTCTGGATGGTTGTTCCTCCTCCTGCTTCTCCTCCTTTTTCTTCTTTCTTCTTATTTCTTCTACTCTCTCTTTTTGTCTCTCTTATTCTTCTCTGCTGCTATAAAAAGCCTAGACATCTACCTTAGGCAATCTGGTCTGATCTGTTACATATCTGACCTCTAGGTGCTGTCATGGCTAAAGTGAAAATTTGTAGCCTTGCTTTTGTTAGTTTTAAGACACTTCTCATTTTAGTGGCTATCAAGTTTTACTGCTCCTGGAGGTTGATATAAATATTGGATTAACCTCTTTGAAAATGTCTTTCTTATGCCAATACATCTGAATAAAAATACAAAGTCTGCCACAGAGTTTCTATTTGCCTTTTCATCTTCATTTGCACTATCAAATACTTCTGTCACTGACCTAGTTTAGGCATGCTTACATGTATTTTGCATGTATGTAATGATAAAGAAATTAAATATGTAGGCCATTGTGAAGTCTTTTGCATTTCTCTCTTAAATACAGATCTAATGAGCTAATCTTTGGTGCTCATATCAGTCACATTAGTTTGATCCACTTTTTTCAGGCTGAGCTCTAATTTCAAAGTTCATAGAGTAAAAAGAAATTACTCTGGGGAAGGTTTCTTACAGTTTGTGAGATAATAGTTGTTCAGTAATTATTATAACTCATTAACCTGTTTTGAAATCATTTGGCCTCCTATTGCTCACTTGGTGTAAGCAGCTATAAAGTTTTTTCCAGTAGCAATATTTTGAGCTAATAATTTTCATGGGTTCAAGAGAGGATTGTGTCAAGGCTTTCATAACAATTAATGTCACATCCCAAGCTTATGTGTATACATGTATTGGGATTCTGGCATTGTTAATGGCTGCATTTCTTTCATGACAGTTGTAATTAATGGGTACAAACTAAATTTGCAAGAGAATGAAAGTTGAACTACAGATAAATGAGTTCTAATAGGCCTAGGCAGAACAACATGAAAAAAATCTACAATATAATTAAGAATTACAGTTGCTTGGCTGGTTCTAGGTGATTGTTTCTTCCCTAGGCAGAAGTATGCAAAGCTTTTGTATTTCTAAAGAAAATTACATTTACCACTTACTTATTATTTCAGGACATTCATTATTTTTTCTGAACATCTATTATAGCTTGCAGTTACCCATACAACTTATATTCTGTAAGGATTTCCATTTCTTTTTCCAAAATGTTGCTGAATCAAAGTGGTTCTGAAGTGCTTTGTACAAGATGAGAGAGAATACAGTCTTCCTAGTTGAAGCATAGAAAGATTCATAGTAAGATTCAGCAAATGCAGTCTTGTAGGTCTTTAAAAACAAAACAAACTCTTTCATGGTGGAAGACTATCTGAAATAGGCTATATGATACTTCTTTTGTTTAAATAGCTTTCTCTTTTATGATGCAAGAAGTGTTCTCCATCATTGCTTGAGCAGAATGATGGTGGAATATAACATAAAATGTGAAAAGGTAATATATGATATTACATTAGATGTGCTCTAGTGTGTGCATCACAGTGTTTTAGTCTTTTCAACAAAAATTGATGTACACTACAAGTGCATTACTCTCTGCAGCTCTTTATTTCATTCTCTAAAAGTCAGAGGAGTTAATTCTAAACGTACAGTGAATGAAAGTAAACCAAAGTACCTGCTCTAATGGTCACTGAAGTTAATTCTTTTCACTACTTATTGACCATGAACCCAGGAATAAAATTTCAGTCTTAAGATCCAGTAGAATTTTCACCAACTTGTAACTTGTGAAGTTATTTAAAACTATCCATACCAGTAAATAGTTATACTTATAAGTAACCATTTTGCAGAAATGTGGTAAAAATAGTTTCCACTGGAATTCTGGCATGTCCACAAAACTCCAAGTTTCTTCTCATTACACTATTTAATTACAGATTCTAAAACCGTGAAATGTTTGGAAAAGTGGAATACAATGAAGCAGCTGAGTGTCAGTAGATCAGGGTTGCAGGCATTGTTTATGCTATGATTGCTTTTCTGGTCTGAAGGTTGTCAGGTCTTAAAGTTGCTGGGATTAGTTTGTAACTTTACCAGGTTATACTTTGAAGCCCTTCACCACCTCACACTACCTATTACTTGCAGAATTCTACAGCCTAACATGCAATGCGCTTGTCAGATAAAGACTGACTGATGTAATATTCCTTTCTACTCTATAACTTAGTGATATATGTGCTTTATATTGTGCAAACTGCTATACCATTCTTGTATCACAAATTGTTTCATAGAATCATAGAATGATTTCGATTGGAAGTGGCCTTACAGATCACCCAGTTCCAACCTCCCTGCCATTGGCAGGGACACTTCCCACCAGATCAGGTTGCTCAAAGCCCCATCAAAACCCCACCCATCATATGGTGTGGTCCTGAGTGATTCTCAGTGTTAGGGCATTACTTTTGTCTCTGCCCCTGCACCCTTCTCTAGAAGTTTCTGATTCCCTCTCTTCCCTTAGGGTAGCTGGTGCCTGGAAGAGTCTTCTATTATGTTGAAGTTAAATGATTTTATCTTCTCTTTTAAGAATTAATGGCATTCTTGTCTTTCTCAGTGTGTTTGACTCAATCTCTCCATTACAATTCCATAACTGCTTAAACTGATCAGAATTATCAGAATATATGACACTGTCCTCATGCAGTCTCCCTGCCAAACTATTCTCACCTTTTTCTTTGAGGTCCCATAAGCTAGGACTGATTATTGAGCTGGTTCAGGGAATAAGCCACTAAGTATAAACCCTACAGAAAGGTGATTAGCACTTGGCAGGCTTCCTGAAATCTTCCTACATTATTTTTGATTCATATTTGAAAAGTTGTGGAGATCAGGGGATGTCCCTGATGACTGGAAGAGGACAAATGTCATTCCCACTTACTATGAGGACTGAGGAAACTACAGACTCATTAGTCTTACTTCAGTCCCTGGGAAAATAATAGAATGAGTCCTCCTGGAAAAAATTACAAAACAAATGAAGCAGGTGATTGGGAAAAGCAAGCATGGATTTACCAAGGGCAAATAATGCCAGACTAACCTGATCACCTTCTAGAAGGGAAAAACATTTTCTGTCAACATGAGAGAGCTGTGAATGCTGTTTACCTGGACTTCAGCAAAGTGTTTTCCAGTGTTTCCCACAGCCTTCTCCTGCGAAACTGGCAAGATTCTGGATAGCTAATTTTCAAGTGTCCTGGTTTGGCCAGGACAGGGTTAATTTTGTGTGGAGCCAGGTTATTCTATACCATGCCGATGTCATGTCCCGGGGCCAGTTCCGTTGGTGGTCAGTTCGTGCTGGACTTCGCTGGGCTTGGGTCCATTGCTGTTGTTCTGGTATTGTTTATTTTTTTGTATTTCTCTTTTCTC